>CM064872.1:1211630-1626630 GCA_032719365.1 Prinsepia uniflora | reverse complement strand
TATTGGCACTATGTGGTAGTTGTCCCAATAACAGCTCCCCAATTAATTATTACCACAACAAGAATTTTAGTTTAATTTTTAATATCATCACTCTTTGGCTTTAATCAAATTTCTTATCTACCAAAAAACAAAAATCTTCAGATTATCACAACCCATTCGATCACCTTCACATATTGAAATTTGAAAGTACCCTCTGAACACCTACGCCAAATCAAAGAATCCCAATTGAACTCAAAAACTGATATTCCAATCCAACTCAAAATCCGCTAGTAATTAATTATAGCGCGTCGTTTATTTTTAACGACGAAGCCATTGACAAGAATACAAGAGAGCCGGCGGGAGGAGATCGAGGAGCACTCTGTAATTAAACCTTACGTATTTGTTTAGACTTTACTTCACGATTAAGACATTGGCGCCATTCCTTCATACATAAAAGAAATCAAAGTTATTGGTTCCTTCCTTGGACATAAAATCTCTTTTCTATATATATATATATATTCTCCTCTTGATATCGATATCCTCGTGAATACCGCAGAGATTAGATACACGGAGGAAGTGCTCGATCACCGGCCGTCATCCAGCAGTAGTAGCTATATATGTCGATCCCCAACAACGTTTTGCTTGGCGATGTCTTTCTGTTTGCCGAGGATGGAGGATCTGTCCCCATTCCTGCCAACAAGGCTATTCTGGTCAGTACCCACTCCTCCGCTAACTTACTTCTTGTTGCTGTTTATATACATGTGTGTGTATATATATATAAAATGTTCATTAGTGTTTGTGATTTGCCTATTTTGTGTGTAGGATACTACATATATATATAGGATGCTCATGCAAAAATCATGTAGTTTGATCAACATATACTATGTTTATTTGTCCATGAATAGTAAACTTGGTTTTACTCTTAGAGCATATATATCTCCCAAATCCAGCAACATGATTAACCAAAACTTAGCCAAATTTTGATCATCACCACATAGTAATACAGGTAATATATACATGGGTCTGGTTGGACCAGTAACTTCACAATTCCAAGAGATTTAAACGTTAAAAATGCGGGATTTCGATGTATGGTTCTAAGGTTTCAATAAGCATATAAAGAAAAACAAAAGAGATTTCTAGTCATATCTATCGAGGTATTACTTAATTATCTAGCTAATAATATATGAAAGATATATGTATTATATTAAACCTGAGTAATAAGTACTTAATTACATATATAATACACACATGATCTTATATGTGATGCTTATATAGAGAACGTACCCTGGATTTGTAAAAATTCGTGTATATTTACAAATTTTGATTTGAGATTATACAGAAATAAAAATGCATATGCACAAGTGGCCAAAGATGCATAAGCTCTCGGCCCAAGACAATGGAGTCCTCTTTTTTCTTTATCACGAGTTTTATCCCAATGAATTTTCTTTAATAAATTGTTAACAAGACATCATAGTATAAAAATAAAATAATTTATTTATAAAAAAAATTACATTTTTAATGATTAAGTGAGCGAATTGACGACATATTTTTTATTTTCATTATGTATTGAACCGAGCCTGATAATAAATAAATTCATTATCATGAGACGTGACATCGATCTATACGCTCTTAATTTTAACTCGTTTTAAAGCCATATCTGACCAGGTGAGTAAGTCCCCGGTGTTCAAAGCCATGTTTGAGAACCAAATGGAGGAAAGCTTGACTGGCACCATTAAGATTGACGATGTCTCGCACGACATCCTTGGTGTCTTTGTGAAGTATCTCCACACATCTGAGGTCGACGTCCTTGACTATGAATCTGCATGTGACCTACTAATCTTGGCCGAAAAATACCAAGTCCAGCCTCTCAAAGACTGTTGCCAGAGCTTCTTGGTGTCACACCTCAACTGGGACAATTCATTCACCATCTACGCCTTCGCGCACCGACATAATGCTGAGGATGTGGTTGATGCAAGCTTGAGATTGTTCATAGACAACATGGACAAGATTACTGCTCGCGAGGAGTACGAGGACATGAAGAAGAAAGATCCTCAACTTGTGCTTGAAATCTATGAAGCTTATCTGTCCATGCAAATTATTAATAAAGCTGCAGCTGCAGCTGCAGCCCAAAAGGAGGCTTCTGAACGTGATTCGACTCGATTGGTCAGTGATTTTGATGATTATTGGAATCAGTATAGATTTTGATGGCTTCATTATCAACTAGGGATCACTGTGGATCACCAAGTTAATGTATAATTTTGCTTCGGAAATTTACGGAAAATAATTACAATTAATATGTATAACATATATATATAATGCTTCTATATATTATATGCTGCTGTTGAAGCTTTTGAAATAAACGTTCATGCCTACTTTTTGTTAAGTAGAGAAAATTATATCGATATTGTTAGTAATGAACTGACTCTCGATCAAATCATAACAACTTTATTAGTAGTGGAATATCAATCAAAATATCATAAACAAACCAAGTTTATGCCTAGCCAAATCATGGTTTAAGATTATTAAGCTCCCGCTTGATAATGATTTTGTTCTTTATTTTTATATTTCATTTTTATGGTTGAGATAGGCAATAAATTTTATAATTTGAGAGATAGAAGGGATGAAGAAGAATTAGTAAGATGAAGAAGAAGATCATAAAGAAGAAAAATGTAAACAAGATTTCTTATTTTTTGTACTAAGCTTGTATTATATATTTTTTATACAACGATATTGGAGAAAAAAAATATATATTATATACCGATCGATTTCATTTTTACAAATGTCAAATCCGAAACTTAATTTTTTTTTTATATATTGTACTTCGTCATTATTTTCATGCATCCTTTATTCCTCCATATCTCAATAAACGCATAATATAAAAAATAAAATAAAAACAAAATAATTATCAAATAAACCAAATATTAAAACTTTCTTAACACGCAAATTTAACAAATGCCAATATCAAACCCATTTGAAGCTTTATGATGATGAAAGTGATGATCAGTTCGGTTCGGGGCCCTCCAAATTGAAGTCCACTTTGAAGGTGATTGGATATTGTTGTTGTTGTGGTGGTGGTGGAGGGTAGTGGGGTCATTTTCTACATCATCATCATCATCATCATCAAGCTCATCTTGCAGCTGCTTCTCTTGCTTCTGCAACTCCTGCACGTACTCGATTGCGTCCCCGACAATCGCAGCCTTCCCAAACTGTACCTCAACCACAAAATGAATTTCCATTACTCATTATTACACACAACATTGAAATTTTTTAGTTACATTAAGTTTCAATATTTGGTCTCAAAATCGTGAGCTTCTTTATTTTATACATGTTTGCACAAACGAAACACACACATAAGTGAGGCAAGATCACAAGAAAAGAACTAAGAATTCGGTTCGGTTTACTTCTCTCAAAAGCATTGGGAGAGCTTGTCCCCTTAATGGAGTCCGACCCGGCTCGAATCCGGAATAATCAGGGCCTTTTGTGGCCTTCGGAAACTGGATGGTTATTACCAAGAAATTCAAATTGAGTAAAATAATCAGTTCGGTCTAATCGATTTTATTCGGACTAATAAAGTTTTACTCATTTGATTTTTTTTTCTTAAGGTGTGTTGGACGAGGGAAAAAAACACGTGATTTATTCGGACCTCATTTTCACCGAATCAAGTAATTATGAAAGACACAAGAAACGTCAATGTTTTCATTTGTATTTACTTTTGTCACAAGTTCATTAGAGATTTTCTTTCGATTTAATCACTCATTTCTCCGGGTAAGTTAGTCACGCGTCCTGCTCGACAGAGATGTTGTATTGGGATGTCACAAAATCAATCACATGCTGGTCTGCAAATACCTGCAATCCGCAACAACAATTGAATTTTTAATTTGATATAGCTAGCTTTATTGGTTTACCACCGTGCATAAAGATCATATCTTTCAAATAAAAGAAGGAAATTGTTCATACCAAATGCACGATAAAAATGTAAGTAAGATAAACATTTGAGAGTTACTATTAAAAATGAAAACCTTTTACTTTTTATGATTAAAAATGCAAACCTTCCACTATTAAGAATGTACGATAAAAAAACTGACAGTCACAGATAACACAACAATCCCAGCCTTTCAAACTCACAAGGGATCTAATAAACATAAAAAATACACTTAGTTAGTCACGGAGGATGTAATGAGTCTTACTCCTCAATGCATCTATATATATTGGTTTTTTGAGACTCAATTTTTTCGCTATCGGCAATATGAGATTTAGATTGAGTTTTACACAAATTAGAGTAGATAAAAACTCGGAAGGCTTGCCCTATCTATGAAGTTTGCCCTATATATATATGATTTGCAAATAAGTAGCTAGCTATGTAGCTTAATTAGAAGTGTTCATTAGTAATTCTAATTTTCCATTTGGCATGATGAGTTCAATTCAAATTAATGTTCAAAACAATTGGTCCTATTAATAATCAGGTGAGTAAGTCCCTGGTGTTCAAAGCCATGTTCGAGAACCAAATGGAGGAAAGCCTGAGTGGCACCATTAAGATTGACGAAGCCTCTTACGACACCCTTGGTGTCTTTGCGAACTATCTCTACACATCTAAAGTCGACGTCCTTGACTATGAATCTGCATGTGAGCTCCTAATCTTGGCTGAAAAATAACAAGTCGAGCATCTCAAAGACTGCTGCCAGAACTTGTTGGTGTCTCACCTCAACTTGGACAATTCTTTGACCATCTACGCCTTGGTGCACCGACGTACATAATGCGAATGATGTCATTGATGCAAGCTTGAGCTTGATCATAGACAACATGGACAAGATTACTGCGCGGGAGGAGTACGAGGAGATGAAGAAGAAAGATCCTCAACTTGTATTTGAAATCTACGAAGCTCATCTCTCCAAACACCTGCTGGCTAAGGAGGATGCTGCTGCAGCAGCAGAGAAGAAGGGGAAGGATTCTCCTCGAGCTGTCAAAGAGTTTGATGATTACTTTTTATTTTGTCAAAGATTTTGATGAGATAGTTTATGATCACCGAGTTAATGGTAATGATATGCATGCATTCATGGTAAGAGTGAAATTTTTTGACACGACACGATATACGACATGAACCTCACATGAAATTTTATCCGAATTAAATTAAAATTTCGATTTATTTTTGGATCAACTCGTTATATTCCTATTTACCTACATATATATATATATATATTAAATTTTATAGTTTAAATAAATTAAATAGGTTAATCATGTCATAGACTAATTAAATTTTAAAAATGACCTATTTATTAAGTAGATTGTACGAGTTACCTATTTCATTAATAGATCGAATTAAAATTAAACATCTTTAATATAATTATTAAATAAATTAAATTAAAATTAACATATTTAATGCAATAACAAATATCAGCCACAAGTCACTGTATTAGGAAAACATCGGAATTATTAAACAATAATTTTTTTTCCTTTGTCAAAATAAACGAGGATCGAGTCGAGTGTACCTGTCGCTATATATGACGTGTACCCAATTTCGCAAACTTGGGCCGCAAGTTGTGTATTATTCTATTTGCTTTTTTTTTAATGAACAATTGATATGCTCCTTTTTGTTGACAAATAAAAGTTTGACATGTGTTTAGAAACTGTCAAAGTGTTTAGAAAACTGTGGAGTGACATATATGGTAAAGTGCCACTCTAAAATGTACTTGGAAACAGGACTTGTTTAAAAAGACAAATAGCCATTGAAATATCATGGTATAAGTTGTGCACATTTGATCCCCCTCCCTATTGCTGTGAATCTAAATACACTATGAAATGAAAAAAAAAAAAAAAAAAAAAAGTGAGAGAAAGATTGCATTGCACGAGCTAATGAGTTAGTTGCAGCCTTGTAGGTCCATTTCCTTGTTTCCTGTTCCAGGAAGACGTGCCCTTGACCCTTGTATGCACTCAAATCAGTTACAAACGTTTGTCGCCGATCAAGATCTTCCAGCTTGCGTGAGGTCCTTCACCGGTGTCATGTAACGCAGGCACCCATCCAACGGCATTTGCAAGTTCATGAAGCTCAGAAATCACAGATACTGAGTCGCGTATATAAACGCGTCCACCGGGTCTCAGCATTCGGTCCATTTCCAGCATTATGTTTGAGATATTACACCTGTGTCCAGCATAAACATATATACTCTAATCACATGGAGGCCTGCCAACATGTCAATAAGATAGGCTCAAAGAACACTGCAAGTTTATACCTCTTTTGCTCAATAGAGAAGAGACCCGCTGCATGTATTAAGTCGTATGTTCTCGGGTAAGTGTCAAATGGCTCACACCTAAGAAACGCAAATTTGAGTATTATGACCAAATCAAACAGATTTAGAAACAGAAACAGGCTACAAAAATGTTATGACTAGTTTAGAGGCATAGACCCTGTAAAACCAAGTTTTATGTGGACGTATATGCTATAAAATAAGCGGGAAAAAAGAGTCAAAACAGAAAGCAGAAGGGGTATTTATTGCCCGCACCAGTCATGCATAACTCCAATAAGTCCGCGGTCGTATATAACTGGCAAAGTGTTGAACCCAGAAACAGGAACAACGTTCATAACCCAACAATCCATTTGGTGATCAAGCAATGCTGCTGCAAATCTGCCGAAGTCAAAATGATTTTTATCACTTTCAGGAGTTGAAAGAACACTGATAAAAATA
Organism: Prinsepia uniflora; assembly: GCA_032719365.1. NCBI lineage: Eukaryota > Viridiplantae > Streptophyta > Magnoliopsida > Rosales > Rosaceae > Prinsepia > Prinsepia uniflora. The sequence continues at coordinate 1,619,971 of CM064872.1, read as the reverse complement.
GGCCGAAAAGCTTTTTGATCTGTTTGATGAGAAGATACGAGAACTAATTGACGACGTACCCTCCATATCCTGCCCTCATGTCCAATATGTTTCTCAAGTTCAACTCTCTCCAATGGTAAGCGCCAATGTAACCAGATAATATTTCATGCCAGTACTTTGACTCGGCCCTGAAGATTTCTTTTCTAGATATGTAGGCATCTACCTTTATGCTTTGGAGCCTGTCTGGTGGATCTTGAAGACGTGCAGGCCATGTGCTAACATTTGCTCCATAACCATTCTCAGGTAATTGAGTAATGCATGCCTTTAAACCAACATACCTGCAAAAAGTATCATTAAGGGTTACAATGTTAGGCTCGGGAGTTGTGATCTTGTTGTGAGCATCAAATTTGGATATAGCATATGGTATACCCACTGAGACTGGAAGAATGACTATTACAAGATTCTAATTAACTTTATATGCACGTAAAGGGGACATGATATTCAAATTGTTAACTTCAAATGAAAAGCTCAGTCACTTGAGATAAATAGTCATGGTCTCACATATTTTTCATCCAAAATCTTTAAACATTCCAAAAACCTTCCGGTTCGACCAAGTTAAATCGACGCTCTTTTAATGCCTCAAGCAACAAGTGAAGATTGCATTGCCCAACAGGAAATATTCACCATCACCAACTCTGCAGGACAAGGGTCTAAGTGTCTAACTGAATGGCATAGACGAAGCTAAATGAATTCAACCATTGGGTCAAATTTATAGAACTTATCAGATGGAACACAGTTCGAGTTTGACTACCTTCCAATTATTTCATGGTATCCAAGTCATGCACTACCTTCCAGTTTTAGTAGCATTGACATTTGAAGAATGCTACTAAACCAAATTTAACTTTAAACAAATCCAAACCATTCTACTAATAGCATTTGGTTTTCGATTTTCATTTTGAAAATCGTTGGAATCCAAACCAGACCGTTAAGGTTTTTATATATATACTTGAAGAGAGCTACTAAACTAAATTAAACTTGCAAACATTGAAGTAGGACTTACCAAACATCATCAGGATCATCATTTGGATCACATAAGGGAGGCTGTACAGCATCGCGACTCAGATAACAGCTGTTGTTCAAAGGCTTCTGCCATATAGCAATATATCCTTCCTTCTTCACAAGCTCCCAACATAGCCTTGCAGTCAAGTTCACCATTTCTGTAAATAGATAAACAGGCATTTATTTGAGAGCTCCAGCAGCAACAACAAAATTATACTAAATGCCAGAGAAGATGACAGAGATGCTAATGAAAAATATTGATATAGAAAAGATCTAATCAGACTTTTCAATGTGTTCAGAAACATAGAGTAATTAGCTATGATTTGAACCTTAGAGTAATGTTGCATAATGAGCTACCTTTCCATTGTTCTTGTAGGGCTTCTTCGTGTTTATAAACGGGCTGTGCCGCCCAAACAAAGTATCCTCCTGCTCTCAGCAACCTGTCAGCCTCGAGAAGCAAAATTCCATCTTCATCACATCATCAAGAAAAAGGTTTCTTAGGGTCAAAGAGCTTTCGTTAACAAGTGCATGCATAAGTTTATTTCATCAAATTCATATTAGATAGAAATCAGAGAAACAACGAGTAAGTAGTGATTAATGCACTTCAGATATTATCATTAGAACAGACTGCACAGTATTGAGTCTTTAGGTTATGAATTACGATAAGGGCTTGGAAGATATTAATAACTAAAAAAAGCAAGGACTATGCTATAAAATGTCCAAGAGAGAGAGAAAAGGATTACCATCACGGGTCCAATTAATTCTGCATCTCGAACAATGGATCAAGTCAAAAGCCTGGCTTGGATACAACAAACGGCGAGTAGCCAACACTGCCACCATTGCAGGCACGCCACGCTCTAGTGCAAACTGAATCTGATTCTCATGGACATCTTTTGGTGCTATTGACAGAGTGGTCACATTCCGTTCCATCAAAAAGGCACCAACACTTGCTACACCACAACCAATATCCAAGGCAACTCGGGTTTTGTGGCCAAATGCAATGTCAGGAACCATCTGTTCATTCATTTGAGTGGTGGTAATTAGCATCATGTAAACAGATGTAAATACTTAATGACAGTTATGGAAGCATTCAACCTGTGAAATCTGATCCAAGTACTGATCTGCCCCATGAATAAACTGTGTTCCACCCCCTGGAAAAAAGAATTTATCCTTTTTTACTTTGATCCAATTCTGACCACCTTTATCATCAACAAGTCGAGTATGGGGTACATTACTGAACCACACCTGTTATTATATCTCACGTTAGCCAGAAAGAATACTAATTCTCTCATAAAACAAGTGAAACAGTAATATGCTATACACGAAGCGGTACATAAGGACACTTTTTTTGTTATTGGAGGAACGGAAAATCAGTGCCACAAATATTCAAAGTAATTTCTCTGAGGGATGTTATAAGTTTTTGCCAGTTTACTATCATCAAACGAAAAAATGTCAGTAATGAAAAAACCCAACAAAAAAGAAACTGAAACAATAAGGTCATCACTTGTCAAATTTTCTAGTCTAAAAAAACAAGGGACCAACTTCGTGGCTTTCAGCCAATCCTCCAGCTTACTGTTAAGAATGTAAACAGAACATTGCCAATGCCGTCTCACTTCTTAATGCTTTTCATCTGAATTCGAAACCACTCCCAATGATTCATTTCATATTCATCCATATTCCTACCAAGCTCATTGCATGAATTAAACTTTCCACTAACAATCACACCAGTGCACTTCTAAACTACATTTAGACAATTTAGATTAAGTTATTTAACAGAAATAAAATTGTAGCACTTTCACTTACATAAAATATCTAAAAATAAGAAATTTACTGCATCACAATAACTAAAACAAATTCAAACAAAGCAAAACGCCAAAACTTAATTAACTTCACCAAAAATAGATATAAAAGATCACACATTTTCAATTCAAATTACCTCGTTTCTGCTCTGAGGCCATGGTATTCGAATCTTATACCCTTTCGGCCTCGGCACGACGCAATTCAACCCCTTGTCTACACCAGGACAATGCCTCTCGTACTTTTCGCCTCTCTCACTCGAATTCAACTTCTTAATCTCCTCCACATTGTCCAAACACGGTATATAGTCAGTCATACTCTTATCGCAGACCTTATACTTCTCAACCTTAGCCCTAACTTTACCGCCGCCATCATCCAATCTCTCTGGTCCCCCAGTCATATTCCTCAACTCCTCAACCAAATTCGGATCAAACTCACCAACCTCGAACTCCTCCGACATCGCGCCGTTCTCGTCCACTATCCCCATCCTCTCGACCTCCGGCGGCGGAGGTGGCGGCGGAGGGGGAGGTGGAGATGCTGGAAGAGTCGATGGAAGTGATTCCGGCGATGGAGAAACGAGAGCTTGGGATGGAGAGGAGGCTGTTGTGGAGTTGGAGGAGAAGAAGGTGAGGGAAGGATAGGTAGCAGAGTAGTGGTTGGCGAGTAGAAAGATGGAGAGGGAGAGGAGTGTAATGGCTGCAATTTTGATGAAAGTCGGGGTCTTCAAAATGTCCGTGGCCTTGGCCGCAAGGGCCTTCATGATGATCGGGATTTGGTCGGGGAACTTGGAGGAGAAAACGGAGGGTGAAGCAGGCGGCGGTGGCGACGGGAATGTTAAATAATTAAGCCTTAATATATGAAAATGAAAATGAAATGGATTTCAGGTTGAGTCAAATAGAACAGTGAGGGGAGATAGGTCCGCGGACGATGAGACGTAACAGAAACGTTGGGATTTAAGGAATATATATATTTTTTTATTGATTCTTCTATTTATGGAAATAATTTCGATAATAATAATGGGGAGCTAATTTTTTTTATTTGTTGTGCTTCAAAATGAAATGTGAAAATCGCTCTTTAATAATGTTGTATTGTTTCTAATTGTACTGTTTTGCTTTATGGCTAATTATGTCATATTTTATTTGTAATTAGAATAATTAAATTTGATAATTTCTAAATTATCTCGAAAATTAATAAAATTTAGAATTATTTGATCATTTATATATATCGAAATAAATATTAAAAATTTTAAAAGTTAATTTATAGTGAATTTAAAATTAATTAAGACATTATTAAATAATTCCTAACTTTCTTTGGTAAAAAAAAAAATCTCCAATTTTTTTTTTTTGCATGAGTGATTTTAAGTGAATATTTTTTTAGGGTAATTAATTCATAGATCCTTATTAATATATAAATTTATTCAAAAATTTGTATATAAAAAAATTAAATTCGTAGGTCATTTGACTAGTCAAATGACTATACAATTTAAACCCTATGTTGTATAGAAAAAATTCAATTGTAACTATATACAATATATATTGTAACTATATATAATATTTATTATATGCATAATATAATAAAAGACTCAAGAGGTCAAAGAAATCAAACACTAATGGGCACATGGGGCAAACGGGACAAAAAAAACAATGTTATTTTTAATTGATTAAATAATTTCGCAGTAACTCACTTATCTTCTTTATTGAGATATAAAGGGTAAATGTGGAATTTATTATTTACAAATTCTGTTTAGAGATTTTGGAATAAAAAAAGTTTGAGATAAGGTCTTATTTTGTTTAATATACATGTATTAAAAGTTTTAAATAAAAGTAAAAGTTATTAAGGTGTAATAATAATTTATTCTTTTTTTATTAGCCTTCCGTATTAAAAAAAACTCACCAATTTTGGTAACAATTAAGGCCTTATGGCGAACTCTCCATCAATTGAGACATATGGAATAAAAAACAATCTCCAATTTGTTTGATTTAAAAAAAATAATAATTGTTAAGGTGTTAAGTAATTAACAATTTATGATATCACAATTATATAGAAAAAATACATAATTAGCGAGTATATTACTCATTTTATTATTTTTCTTATATTATAATTTATATATTATTCCTTACTTTTATATAATATATATATATATATATAATATTACAATATATTTTTTGTCAAAACAATATTACAGTTCACTACATGATAACACAACATAATAACTTTACATAATGGACATTTCCAATAGGCTTAGTATTTTCTTCAACAAGTCATCTGTATTTGCTGTATTTCCAATAGTCATGAGTTCGTGCCGGTTCACATATAGGGACACAACATATTGTAAAGATAATTTTCAAACATTTCCCCCTTCTTTATAATAAAAAATGACACGACATAACAGTATTTATTCAAAAGAAAATAACTCAATTTATTTATTATAAATAGTAAATTTTAGTACATGATATTTCATTTTGTTCTTTATCAAAATCCGATATCCCACTCATTAGATGACTTAATTTAATCCACAACTCTCACAATACATATATATATATATATATATATAAACACCTGGAACAAATTAATGAGAAAATTTTACTCAAGTTACGAGGGAAAGAAAATAATTGTAATCTTATGAGGTGGGGGTACGACCCATATAAAAAGATAGCAAAATAAACGAAGATGTGCATCAAATCAATTTTTTTGGCCCGTCTCGCATCGTGCTCTGACTTCTCAGTCAATAGAGACTTAATCAGGAATTCATGAAGTAACTAAAGAATCGAACAATTGACTATGGTTAATTAGGGATTCATGAAGTAACTAAGGAATAGAACAACCAGGGATGAAAATGTCGCCAATATCGGCGAAATATCGACCGAAATTTCGTTAAAATTGGCCGGCGGCACATACGGCGGGGGGGAAAAATTTCGCGAAATTTCGACATTTCGTTTTGTTTTAAACTCACAGATCTCATTATTTGATGAAAACGATTGAGATAGGACCAAAGTTCATAAAAATCGGACGTAAAACAAGTGATTTCCAGTCGGGTCATGCCGCCGAGTCGCAAAGACCCGAATCGCAGACCCGCGGGAGGAAGGGGATGACTGTTAAGAGTTGCGTTGTTATCCTTTATATATTATACGGTGACTATGATTTCAATTAAATTTGGTCAGCTGAGTTGGTGTGGGTTTTGCCCTCAGGAGGTGAGGTCCTGGGTTCGACCACCTCCAAAGCAATTGCTGTTTTTCTTTTTCTTTTTTCGTTTTTTCCCTTCTTTTTTTTCGTTTTTTTCCAATTTTTTAACTTTCTTTGTCATTTTTTTTTTCAATTTTAAATATATCAATTCTTTTCAATTTTTGAACAAAGATTAACTCTATTTTTTCATCATTTTTTTTTCAATTTTAAATATATTTACTCATTTTATAATTTTTCTTCCATTGAATTTTTTTTATACTTATTGTTATATTTTTAATTATATTAACATTCAATTATAATAATTCACTTCAACTTATGTTTATGTTTAAATTTTATATTATTAGTCATCATCAGAACCTTATTGTATCATATAATTAATCATATAATTATTATATCAAAGTCATTTTATAGTTTTTATTAGTCCTATATAACTATCATTGGGTACTTAAGTTTTTCCCAAAGTTTAATTCCAAATTTCCAATTTTTAGACCGAATTTCCGTCATTTTTGTTGATCGTAAACGATATCGATATCGATATCGATATTTAGGGCGAGATATCCGTAAATTCGGCGAGCGATATATCCGTCGATATCGATATTTTCATCCTTGAGAACAACTGACTATATGTGCGCTTACAATTACGGACATACCAAAATCTTCCTTTCGAATTAACTCTTTTATGCTCATAAAGACTAACCACACAAGAATAGCCCAAGAGCAATCGAATCCAAAACTCGGGACATCCCAAGCTTGTTTCCATTTTACTATTTTGTGTTTATTTCCATTTTACTATTTATTTATACTCAAAATAGTAAATATCATAGACCAATCAAGCAATATACTTAAATACGTGACATAAACTTATAATTTATCGAAGACTAATCCGAGCCCCTGACATGAGGCACTCAAAAACAATTCATTCATAATATTGCTTTTACTTTATGTTTATTGGGTAAAAAATCTTAATCAGAATCATTAGTACATTCAATTTATAACTTATGTAATAATTTTTTTTTAAAACAAATTCCGCTATACATATTCAAAGAACTCAACTAATTATTGATTTTCTTTTCACCTATTATTTATCTTAATGGTGTAGTACGTAAATTATTGATTTTCTTTTCACCTATTATTTATCTTTTTATTCTATATCAATCCATCATTTTATTTCCAGAATTTTTACACTTTCAAGTTTATTTAGTCTATTAAAAATAAAAATACAATCAAACAATTAAATTCCAGAAAATAGATTGCAAATACAATAATATCCGAGAAAAGTACATTGGATATAATATACATATGCCCACGTCTAGACGGAAACATTGTCTCAAGCAAACTAACTTCCAAATTACTAGCCTTACTAATTATATATATATATATATCTAAAATAATAATAATAATATAACACTTAAATGGTATGTCTGTAATTTTTTTTTTTTAAAAAAAATAACAGACTAAAACAAATAATAAGGAATGAACAATAGTAAAAAATTATATTATTTTATATTTACTGTTATTATTTACTATAATAGACTAATTATATCTATACTAAAAGAGATATCAAAATAACACGGTTTACACAGTGTTTTACCAATTCAGTCTTTTTTTATTCCCCTACCAATTCTGCCTTTTTTTTTTCTTTTCCTTTGTTATGAATAATTTTTTTAATTAATTTTCCTACCAATTCTGCTATTTTTTTTCTTTTCCTTTGTTATCAATAGTAAAGTTACGGTTGTGCCCCCTTGCTAGACACATGTAGCCTCAATGTGTTGACAACTTGATTTTTCTTTCGATTGAATTTGGACATGTTCCAGTTAATTCATCTTAGCTAATTTTTTTAAAAAAAAATGAACATATACAGCTTTAGTTTCCTTTGCAAATAAAGAAGTGCTACGTTTAGGGTTTAAGATTTATTCTCTACTTTTAAGTTTTGTCATGCTGTTTCCATTAAATTACCACCTTATGCATATGAGTTTCTAATAAAATACTACAATTTCTAATAAAGTACTCCATCTGATGCATAAATTATGTCAAACTTTTTCCATTAAACTACCACTGTTTGTGTATGTGCTTTTTTTTTTCTAATAAATTACCACCTTATGCATATGAGCTTCTACAATTTCTGTCATGTTTAGAACTTATAACCATTAATTATGATAGCAACTTTAATGAAAGGTCTGTTCAGAGGGAAAACGCCGATTTGATAATGGATGATAAATTTAAGTAACAGTTTTGACAGAGATTTTACTTTTACTGTTCATTTATGGAAAATTAGTAATACAAAATATGTAAATATTTATCTTCATAATCAATTCAACAGCTCCACAACAACGCATAGTCTAATTGCTAGTTTATAACTAGAACTCTAATAAAAAAAAACCCATTAATAATTACCCTTATAAAAAATAAGAACCACACACAACGACACAAATAGGATTACCTAGCTATAGACCTCTCTCTAGTCCCATTTCATCCCATGGATTATAAATTAAGGTCAACGTACTTGATTATCCTCCATTCCACCTCTCTCTGATTTCCATCTCAATTTCCAGTGCAATTTCGTATAATCTTGGATCCTTATTTTTCCTCAATGAAAACAATTGGTTGACTTGTATTATATATAAAAATAAAACAAAAATCGTACACATTTTTTTTAATTAATAAATGAAAAATACAATATTCTTGTGATCCATATTCCTTTTTTGAAATGTCCAAGTCTTCTCTCCTCTCTATCGCATCACCCGTATCCGTACGGAACAAGAAAAGGCCACACCTATAATAGGATTTGGATTTGCCCTCCGCACTAATTTCTATGGATTTGAGTGGATAAAATAAAAATAAAATAATAATCACTCATTACTAGGTCTCTAAACAATAAATAAAAATAAATAAAATGCAGCTTCCTATAAACCATGCATGCATGGTGGGTTGTGGATCGTACCTTTTTTTTCTTCTTTTAATAAGTGTGGTTAGAATTTTGGGGGTGTAATTAGAAATTTAGGGTGTGTTTGGTATTCCGTATTACACTCCGAATAAGCTAAATAATCTGAAACATGTGTTTGGTACCAGTCGTATTAATTAGTCACCGTATAAGTTGATACGGTTGAATATTTTTATACGGTCCAGACACGCTAAAATAATACACTCGAAATTGTCCATATTAAATAATCGGATAACTAGTAATCTTGTAAAATATAATAATAATAATAATAAATACTAATATAATAAAAATAAAAGATTAATTTAGTAAATATAAATAATAAAAAGTAATAAAGTAATAAATTATAATAATAATAAATTAATAATTAATGATATTTTAATAAATAATATGACAACGGTTGAAATAATTTAGTCGGCATTCTAATCTGGAAAAGTACCAAATGACCGACTAAATAATTAGTCTATCCGATTGAAATAGTCAGTACAGTACGGCATACCAAACGAGGCCAGTAATTGAAGTACTTTATAAATAATATTGGGAGTACTTTTTTGGTCAAAATAAATTAATAATAACGTTTAAATTCCATTATTAAAAAAATTAATATTAGAGATGTAATTTTATAAGAAAATTCTAATGGCAACAAAAAAAAACATATATAAATAATGACAACAGTTTAGAGAATTTCATGAACATGAACAATTATTTATCCACTCCAATTTCGATATTTAGTAAATAATAATTAAATAATATTTGTTATATTTATTAAAATATATATATATATAACAAAAAATTGTAATAATATTAGTATATTGCTATATATAACAAAAAAAAATGGACATAAATACATTTGAAATTGAAAATTGAGATTGTTATTGTTATTCCGGTCTGAATTTAACCAGATAAATTAAAGTCAAATAGTTTGAAAATTCAAATGACTATGTTTTGATTTTTTTTATCTTCGTTTTGAAAATGTGTTGGAATTCAAAATCAAACAATTAAGGATTCTATTTGATATATATGCATTTGTGTAAAAAATAAACAACCATATCATATATATGCATTCAAATGTTTATTTTTCTGTCTTTGCCTTTTTTTTTTTCTTCTTATTATTTGGCGTTTGCATGTCTTCGTGTAAATCGACCCGTATTTATTAAAACTTAATTAGCGTTTAGGCGTAAAGACAATACCGGCCTGTATGGCTGTATCTTCTTTTTAGGGAAATTCACTGTTTCACCATTTTCACTTACCGATCAATTACTAAATTAGCATTTACAAGATTCTTACAAAAATCAGTTATGTGTATATCAACAAAATGTTGGGTGCAATCAAGCGATGATTTTAATTATTATCAATAGTGTTAATTTGCTTACGTGCAAGTATAGATGAAAATATATGTAACATCTGTAAAATTTCCGTCGATGTATCCAAATCTTCGGATCTCGACATTAAAATAAGAGAGGAAAAAATATCTGCGATATTTCTATGAATATATATATATATATATATATATATATATATCGATCCTTATTTAAGGGTTTTGACATAAAAATAAGGAGGGAAGATACGTACATTTCCCCTCAATTTCCATAATATCTACATATTAATCTTAAATATCTATATTATTGGGGTGCTTAAATTTTTTTCTTCTTTTGAAATTTCATTCATAAATTTTCAAATTTTGAGCTAAATTTCCAATATTTTTTTTTTGTTGAACGTGAACGATCAATATCCATATCAATATCGATATTTTCATTTTCAAAAATTTAACTGTCGATCTTTCCGTGAAAAACTATATCTTCATCTAGCTTGCGTATGAATGATTTGAATTGATAAATCATAGAATAAACAGTAAAAATATGTGTATATAAAATTTTCATAAATAATTTAAAAATTGAGATGGAATAAAAACATTCTTTTTCATAATAACATGCAAATATTATCCCCATTAAAATTGTTGATATTATTTAACTTAAAATGACAAGTCGTTCAAACTTCAAATAGTAGCCATAAACTCAAAGTCTCAAACTATTGTAAAAGCGAATTTTCGACGGTTTTCGCCGCACTTAATTTTATCCAAACTTATGTTTATATATATATATATATATATATAAATTAAGCTCTCTTTAATATTACACACAAGATATATGTATATATATATATATATATATGAATATTAATAATGAATACAATTAAGAAATAGTGTTTTGAAACATCATGGTTTTGAATTCCTGAAAATCAAGCCGACCATCCAAATTGGTGTCGTAGACGTGAATCATAGACCTACAGTCACGGCTACTATTCGCCTCCAAAACCCCTAATCTCCTCAACACGCTCTCAAGCTCGTCACATGAAATGAAACCATCGCCATTCAAATCAAACACATCGAATGCCTTCAAAAGGTCGCTCTCATCATCTTCATAATTTCCATCTTCGCCGTCGATCACGACCTCGTCCTCACCGCTAATAATATTACTATTATTACCATCTTTGTTTATAAGAGCACGATCGTTGTCGTGGCCGTCTTCGCTGCGCTTGTGCATGGATATGGACTTGTAGAAGAACAAGAACTCGCCAAACTCGAGGCTTGATTTCTCGACCAAGGACTCGAGTTCGTGCAGGGTGAACTGCACGCCGATTGTCTCGAGGAGCCATTTGAGCTCCTTGAGACTCACTTGCCCATCTCCGTTTTTGTCGAGCTTTTCGAAAATCCGATGTAAGTCGTTGGTGCTTAGAGGACACATGTTGACTAGTGTCATGCGAGAGAGATCGAGAGATCGAGAGAGAGAGAGATATGATTATATGAAAAACTAGGTTTGAGATTGATTATATATATGGGTTCGAGGTTATATTGTAAGAAGGTGATGAGAAGGAGACTATTGGGTGGAAGTGGAAACTGTGGAATATAATGAAACTGTCGGTTGTCCTTGATTCGCACGGATGTCAAACATATATATGAAGAACGTACTATTGGCAGGTCTAAGAAATTTGTGAATAGAGATGGTTGCAACGTGGCTCACAATGGTCAAGGGACTCTGCATATTGAAGCTTCCCGGTTAGAGCAATGAAAGCAACATACTCTATATTCTAAAAAATTTCAAGTCTCATCTAACACATATGTCACACTCTTTTAACCTTCAAATTTGAGCTTCCACAATTAAAATGCTAATATTGGCCTAAAAAAACTTCCTAAATTTTGTATCAAGTTATATATTAGTCTGAATTTAAATAGTCTTAATATATTTACATATTCGATTTTCCATAACTTGAACTTGGATGTTAGGGATAGTCACAGTGCAGTTCGACGCAGATATTAGTAATATTCAATCCCAAATTATTAAAATCTTAACAATTACGGTCTAAAATTTCTAAAATTATACATAAAACGTTTCGATCTAAATCGACAGTTTGATTTAGATCGAAATTGTTTGAAACTGTTTAGACATACAAAAAAACCAATAAGGATATAAAAAAACAATAAGAATACAAAAAACAGCAGAATAATCAATACTCAAAATTTTGTATCTTAACCTTGTGAAAGATTAGATTGCAAATATTACCACTATATTAATATTTATCGAACAAACATTACAGATTAATAATATTTTATTATACTCTTATATGGGTATATATATATATATATATATATTTATCTTGATATTAATATTTTTACTTTATATTAATAATAGATTTAAAAATTCATGTATTCCTTAACGATTCGATTTGATTTTAATAGATTTTTTAAAATAAAAATTTAAATATAAATATAAACTATTATTAATAAAATTTAAACATAAACTATTATTAATAGAACAATTTGAAAAAATTTAAATTTTTAAATAGCTTGATTTTTATATAGTTAGGAAAAAAACAATGGGCCCATAACGATCTATTTGTATTGTTTAATTTTTGTTTTTATTGTGTGAACAAGAATCTAGAGGGCATCAAATCATCAATGATGGTTGATAAAAATCTAGAATCATCTAATCTAGCGGCTGTACTCGTGTACCATGCCTCTTCCCCATTATTATTCTTTGCGTGTGGTTGGCGTCATCGAGAGACGCGTGGCAAGTGGCAGCTATCGCATGATTTGGCATCAACGAGACGGGGCTAGTTCAGATTCATACACTAGATGTGAGAGGAGCGGCGAACGGATTAGGACTGGATCTAACGGCTGAAAATTCACTGCAACATTAGGGTTGCAGATGCACAATGAGAGCAAATCTCCGTACTTACAACGAAGAGAGAGCAGCACTACTCTTAGGAGGCATAATTGTGCAAGGATGAATATAAATCCGTTGACCGTCTATTCAAATCGTTATTTGCACTGCGATTTGAATTAAATTAGATAAAATCAAACCATTTGATTAGAAAGTTCGATTTTTGATCTTCATTTTGAAAATTATTGAAATCCGAATTTATAGGTTAAAATTAATTAATATATGTTGTTTATTAATTAATATTTTTCGTTCTATAATATGTTAATTTCGAACTTAAAATAAATTTAAATGATAACTACTATATTTGAAATTTTAAAATATATGTTTAAATTTAATTTGAACCGGTATTATTTTTTGAACTGTATCAAATCGATAAGATTTTAACGGTCTATATCAAATCGTTAAGATTTTAACGGTCTGTATCAAATCGTTAAGATTTTAACAGTCCGTATCAAATCGTAGATTTTAACGATCCGGTCCGTATTAAATCGTTAAGATTTTAACAGTCCGTATCAAATCGTTAAGATTTTAACGGTCCGTATCAAATCGTTAAGATTTTAACGATCTAAATTTAAATTTAAATGATGTATTCGTATTGATACAAACTGTACCCACTCCTATAATTGTAAACGTTGATATATATATATATATATATATATATATATATGTAAAGGTCAGAATCACAAGACATATCAACTCACCAGGACCGACATCGGTCACCGGTGCCACCGACGGTAGCATCTTTAAAGGAGGAAGCGTACGCATGATATTTGAGCTACCGTCCATAACCGCCCAAAGAACTGAAAAATAGTCGAATGAGGAATGCCGACTAATGTAATTAATATATTTGTATATAAATTCCACCGACCACTGCCTAAACAAGACAAACATGTCATGAATTAAGTTCAAAAATTGAGAACTCATTTAATTGCGTAGCTAATTATTAGTATTATTTCCATGAAAGACAATATTTTGTCTCAATTTAGTCATGGAAAATTACACGGGGAAAATGAATAAAGTAAAAGATGAATCTGGCTAGAGAAATCAACAAATAAATGGAGGTGAGAACCCCATGAACAAGAAAGCAGAACTTGACTTGCCTTAGTTCTTTTCGAGCTGTTCGATTTTGTTGATTCTGAAACCTCTTATCCTTAGTTCCTCAGGCACTGAAGTATCTTTGTAATCAACATGCTCAATGACCCAGCCCTTGTTCTCAACTGGACCTTCCACTTTTACCTGTTAAAAAGCAGACATTATTAATAATACAAACTGTGACTTGGAGCCCAAGGAAACTGAGATTCAAACTACTGTTTTTGATGTCCACAAATTTGTTTAATCTGTGCCTATTTGCAGCTCTGAAATCAATGTTTTCCGATCTTCACGCACCTCTTTGTCATCCTCAGCATCAATAACAAGAGCCCCATCCAAGGAGAGATTGTTGACAAAGACGTTATGGCCCTTAATCACCAGCGTAGACCTCTGAGAAATTGAGCAACTTCCACTGACTTTGGTTTTTACACCTGTAAAAGTGATGGCCCATTTTGGTTTCCAAGTGATACGAGGCCATACTTCTACTTCTTGCCCATTGAACACCTGTTTCTCTGGATCAGCTACTTGGACTCCTGCCTGAAAGGCATAAAAGTAAGACTCCCAAATTTAAGTCACATAAGGCGCAGCTCGTCGTCTTTAAAACATGTTTCAGGAATCACAAACAGTTTTAACTCATTTCCAGGTCATGGTTCAATTAAGGGAGAATCCCTTTCTAGTTGGGTAGTTTGGAAGCAGTAAGTTAGATGCTTAACTTCTGATGTGATTGGGATACTATTTTTGTGAACAGAGATTATAATAATAAACTGTGGACAAAGATCTAAATGCTAATTAATTAGCGTAGCAGCTCCCCCAGGCACCTCATTTACAACACCAGGGGAAGATCAAATTGATTCTAATAACAATAGTCTAGAAACATATGGCCGTAGCATAACAATAAAAGAAACCTTCGCATCATGATGCTCAATAAAACTACTATTACCTTTCTGAGAATGAGGCTATTTGCACGGTAAACAAGCATCTCTCCAGAAGTTGCACTATGATATGGATTACCCTTTGGTACCTTCAGTTAGATTCAAGCATATAAGTAGAAAAAAAATCAAACTGGCATGTCCAAATGATATCATAAAAGGAGAATTTAATGCCATAGTTCTCAAATGTTTCTTATCATCGATTCTCAGAAGTATGTAGAGCTTGTCATACAGCACAAAATGCACCACCATTTACAGCTTACAGGGTAATTGATATCCATACCTTAGCAGCATCCTCAGGGTTGTTCTTCACAGGTGCATAAGCAAGCCATGTTTCCATTACCTAAGCAGTGACATAGCAGCGTATTAGTTAAAAAATATGAAACAATAACCACGATAACTCAAATTTTGAAGATGCTATGCCATGGGCAGAGTATAGTTAAGGCTGAGCCCATCCTGGAATGAGCAAATGAATTAAGCATTGCTAAAGGCACAGTCTCAGGCCAGGAAAATAATTACCGTGAATCCCACCCTAGCTGATGGAGGCAAAGTTTTTGGATAATCTTGCATCATACACTCTAATCGAGTCGAGGACTTAAATGAAGTCTTGCTAGCATCTTTATATCTGCAGCAACATGGGAAATACTAGATAAGATAACGAATAGTGGAAAGCAAATTTCAAGACAACTATCTCATGTACCAGCAGTACATCAGCAAAAGTCCATCAGAATTAAACTATAATGCTGGGTCTAACTTACTTTATATTAGCCATATAATCCATTATCAATATGAACTCCTACTTTATTGCCAAGGACAAGGATCCTCTTTGTTTGCATCGAAGATGAAGAGGGCCGGTTCCTAAATCCAGGCGGTCCAAGATGAGGACTGCCCTTGAATTAGGTGCAGTATTCTGGGCCATATACAGCTTATCATCAGCTTTCTCCATTTTATATAGGGATGTACAGGAGCCAGATCCTAATACCTTGAGTTAAGTAAAGACCAATGACAGTTCTAACTTACAAGCTACAAATTTTTTATTAACCACAGAAATCAATTGTCCAGGTGAAATTTAGCAGTACTACATGCTCAGCAGAAGTACCCAATCCAACATTTTATATAGAGTGATTTAATATGACTTGGGAGGAAAAAAATGCAAACAAACTGAAGGAACAATTCTCAAAATTTATGAGGAGCTTCTGATCTCTTGAAAACTGGACTTATGCACCAAAGAAACAAACCAAGTAACAGAAGAAGTATTGGAAGTTCTAAGCAAGAGAATATTTACTTTGGGTTAACAAATTCCTGTATGGCACCACCTGTTTTTGTGAGCTCCTCAATGTATGGACCAAGTTCCAAAATTAACTGCAAATGGATAAGTAAGTAAAAAATTGATGTTTTAAGATAAATTTGATCAGTATTAGTCTCTTTCCAGAAGATTACTTGGTTGATATTCCCAGGGAATGGAGAATATCCAGTCTCACTATTGACATCGCCGTCAGGAGATCCAGTTGCTCTAAGCAGAGGATCAAGCTGGTTGTACTCCACATTGATCACCACTGTCCTCCCTGAAGCAAGTTTTGCAGATGAAGGCTATGACTTTGACAGTAAACTCAGTTGTCTATATTGTGACATAGTTATATACCATATACAGAAAATTCAGGCCCCAACGATACAGACATTATCATCATCTGACAAATTCCTGCTACATTAGGACATACGAATGACAAGTGATGAAAACCCTACTCTCTCTCTAATTTATATACAGTAGTAATCTTTCTATCATCCTAATATCGTTCGAAGTGCCATTAAAAGAAATATTTCTCATGAGCAGTGCAAACCAAGTACTATTTTTCTCTTTAGGTAAATAAAATCACAAAATACCACAAAAAAAAAGAGTGGCAACAGTTGATTCATTTGAAATATGGGAACAATATAGACCAATTAAAAATCGTACCCAGTGGTAACTTAAGCAAATCTGAATCACTATGTAAGGAGTAAAATAGAAGTTGAATGGAATAGATTGAATCAGAATATAGTCAAATTCACTTGAAAAGTGACTTTCAAGGAGTGAATACCATAACAAGCGTAAATAACAAACCCAAGAATAGAACGAATATAATAATATATCGTACAAAATAAGGAAAAGGAATAGTATTATATACCGTCAGCATGGGTGAGTCGGGTAATTCCTCCAATCGCTTCTTTTGCTTTGCGTGGCACAGCTAGGGAGTTAACATGGTATTGTCTGGTAGCACTTACACCCAGTGACGCTGGGATTGCCTAAAAACAAGCGGTACAAGAAGATAGCTTTATGATTGCACATCCAACCACAACCCCTCAAATAAGTAGAAAAATGTAAGTGAAACCAGTAAAGCAACTGACATTAAAGAGAAGCCCATTTGTGTCTTGGAAGAACAAAACCCATCTCAAACCAGCTTCATGCCTGTAAAGTGATAAAAGACAACCACGAATCATGAAACTGAAGATTGCCAAGCATATATCATATTAGTCTCAGAGATGCAGAACTCCTCTACTTATACAAAATTCTAACAGGTAACTTCGGCCACAGTAAACTTTGAGAAGTTACAAACAATTTAGATGCGATATTCCATTATTTAATATCTCTGTTCAAGCAGTCATCAGCCATAAAACATTTAGTAGCTTAAATGCACTAAGGACTTTTTCCAGGTTTAACCCCTAGGGGCCATACTGTGACAAACATAGAACAATTAACATACATCTCGTGACTTGCTTAGTGCAGGAGACCAACATCGGAATTCACAATTATAATATCAAAGTACAACCACGGAGAGGAAGTTGGATCCATAAATTAGGAGGCATTCATGAGCCATGACATACCAAACATTTAGAAGGCCACTAGAGTAAAGTAGTGAATGCACATCACCATGCCCATGAGGTTTGGTCTACCGCAAAAGAGAAGAAAAAGAGAAAACAAAAGAATTAAAAATTGAGGGAGAAAGGGATTACAAAATCTTCAGTAACCAAAAATATAAGGATTAATTACAAGTATGAGTGATTATTACCTGAATCCTGTACTTGTTACGTGGGTCCACTGCAAGCCTGGCATCATTATCATCTAAACATGCAACTTTTTCCTGCAATATTATACAGAATTCATATAACATCTACAATGACTTTCCTCAAGAACAAAAAGTAACAAACATTATGTACCTGCTTTAGAAGCTTGACTTGAGTAGGTTCCATTCCAAAATAAGAGTTGGCCTCTAAAAGCTCTAGTGTACGAAAATGTGTATCATCTGATGTCATTATCACCAGAGGAATTTTTGTTGGGCCTTCACCTACATATTTAATAAGAAACTTTTATAAGCTTGAAAAGACAGAACTTAAAAAAGAAATTTAAAACAACAAGCGCCTTAGTGGTAATTTTTTTATAGAAAGCAAGATGATAATTAACTGCCGTCCTAAATAAAGCCCAACCACTTTGAAGGGTATGCTACATCAATGTTTTTTATCTCATCATGCAGATGGAATAATTCAATGTGCTTCTGATGCAAAATAATTGTAGTAGGAGAGTTGGTTGAACTATAAACTATTCTTGGCGAGAAAGAAGTATAGAAGTTAAATCTAGGAAAAAAAGAGGAAGTCTTCGGGGCCAATTGAGATTGGTCCTTTCCTGGTTATGGAGTTAGTGTTGGAAATGACAATAAGGAGAAATTCATAGAGTATGAGCTTTTGCTCGTTCCTCACATCACATACAGAGAAAAAACAAAGTTTACGGAACATCGATGGTTTCCAAATAGTAGCACTTAATTTGGCTTTCTTTTATATCGTGTATCATTGGCCTCAAAATGCTGCTCTCATACCAGCTAGCAGACATTGGTATTTCAACATCTTGTATTTTATACTCATCATATGCTATAAAGTAGAAATGGAAAAGGACTCATACTGACTGGTGACAAACCTGGTGCAAATTCACAGCTAGCATCTTGAAAAGCCAAAATTGATTCAATATAATAATGTAAAAAGCATGTTCCTGTAGTGGTCTCCCTTGGAAGAGCCAACTGCAAAAGGTAATTGAATATATCAAGCACGCCCGCAACAAATTGAATCAATAGGCAATAAAGTTTACACCTCTAAAGGAATTTGGAATTCTCGTATTAACAAGAACATATCCTTTCGCATTAGACACTTGCCTTACCAACCCAGTAAGATAACTTCAAGCTAATTTGTTAGATGAATACATATAATCACAAGAAATGTTCCAGGTATGCCACAAGGCCAATAATGCTGAATGTTATAGGAATATTTGGTCAGGAAATATGCCCATAATATTAATTTAGTATACGTCAGAAAAGCAAAAGATAGACGAGGAATGTTTAAACTAGCACCAACAAGCAAATGAATCAGAAAGCTAATAAAGTGAGGATAGATGAAGCTTTCAGAAACAATTGGTATAAATATGATGGTAAGTTGTTTTCATATATGAAACATGCTTAGAAAAAAATATTGAATTCACTGAAAACCTGAGCGACCAAGATATATGGTAGATAGTAAACCTTAATTCCATTGTATCCCAGACGTTCCCCAAGCCCACCGGCAACAAGAACAAATGCAGCTTTCCGAGCTTCATTGACACCTGCCTCCTCAAATCTGATAAAGCTATCGTCACCAAAAGTCAAGTTTTCACCTGTTGGAACCTGAAAAGTCATTGCTCAAGTATCACTGTATCAAGTTTAATGTTTTCGGTGAAAAGTCATTTGAAAACCCATGCTCTAAAAAAAAAATATCAACTTTATATGTGTAAAAAGTGTATATGTATCTATTACAGTGAAATAGACTATTATCTCGGCAATAATGAGTCAATCTAGTATTTGAGATATGAAATATCTACTTACGGAAGGTGTGAATCCATCAAATGGATTCTTTCCAGCTTTTGAATCGGCTAGGAGTTCTCTTGCAGTTTTGATATATGATGCCAAACCACCAGGATAGCTTGAGTTAAGCCGAGTCACCTGCAGCAAATTTCTAATCAGAAGAAGATTGGAAAAAAAAAAAAAATTGATGGTTTTTCGAACAGAATAGCATAACAACATTTCCCAGAAACGCCCCACCCCCACCCCCCCCCCCCCCCCCCCCCCCCCCCCCCCCCTGAAGGGGAAGGCTTTTATACTTCGAACTTTCAAGATTCCACAGACTGCTAATCCCAATATTTAATCTGAACAAATTCTGGCTCGCTCACTAATGTGTTTTGTTCCAAAGCTTATTATCCAGATACTTGTAAATTTTGAAATTTTTTTTATCCCTCTGAATTCATTGGTCAATTGAGTTGGAAGGGAACTACATAAAGGAGACAGAAAGTACATGACTCAGATCAAGGTCCAATTTGGCAAAACCAAATTCAATCTCAGATCCGAATAAAAAACTAAGCACTCCATTTCTCAACTGATGACAATGAAAAAACAAGAAACCTGGTCCAAAAGAGCTTTCTTTTCCTCATCATCGACACCCGGCTCCGCCCAATGCTCAAACAAATGACTCTGCCCCGTTTCCAATAGAATCTTCGCGGATTCAATCTACAAATAAACCGCCAATTCCAATCAAAACCACTTCACAATAAAAATAAAAAAAATGCATCCAAAATCCAAAACTGTTAACAAAAACCACAATTTTACGCCTACCTGCTCGGCGCTCAGAAGGTGGACATTCTTCTGCAGATTGGGCGCGGAGCCGTCGATGCCGAGGTTGGAGCGCTTCTCGGTCTCGGAATCGAGCGCCGTAGCCATTTTTTTAGTTCAGAGCGAAGCTATGAAGCGCTGAAAGCCCTCCCTAGTGTTCGACGAAAGTCCGACGAGAGCGTGAGAGTGGGGAATTGTGGCGGTGGTGGTGGGAGTTGCGTACAGAGAATCCAAGTGTATTGTACAGTTTCTAATTATATAAGCGGTAAAACCACTGAGGTACGGATCATCTTCATCACGAAATGCTAGTTATATCTGGGCCCCACTTGCCTGCGTGTCTTTCTGTATATTTGTAATTTCTTTGTGTGCGTGGGCCGTCGTTTTCATCCCGATTTATTCCAAAACGAAAAAGCAATCAAATAATGGAAACAATAAGGAAGAAAATAATAGCAATACTTGAATTTTGTGAAATACAATTAAAATTTATTTATTTATACCGTTGTAAATTAGTGGTTAAAAAATTGTAATTTCGGTGGTCACAGTCTGAGACCAAACATTGACGTGGATAACATAAGATAAGATGAGAGTTAGAGTTAACAGGAACATGGAACTGCAAGCTTAGGAAGATGGTGGGTCCTTGTCTCTGTTGGCGAAGACTAAAGATAGGGGTGTGCACGGTTCGGTACGGTATAAAGTTGATCGATATTAGAACCATACCATTTAATTTTAATCGGTACGGTACGGTTCGGTATTCAATATTTTGAAAGTGAAACCAGATCGTACCGTACCAATTAAGTTCGGTACGGTTTCGGTATGGTTTCGGTTTTGAGACAAAATTTTGTTTGTGATTATAAAGCAAGGAAAAGACTAAAAAAAAGGAAAACTACATTTATGAAGAACTTAAGTTTTCAAATATGTATTGAAGAAGTTGCACTAAGTTGAAGATATCAACTCTTAGAAGCTAAATTAAGACATGTATGGTCATATCAACTCTTGAAGAATGCCTAATAAACCAATAAGAAATAAATTTAATAATTAAAAAAAATTCTAATTCGGTACGGTATCGGTACGGGACGGTTTTTTAAAATATCGATACCGAAACCGTACCGAATTATATCGGTACGGTTTCGGTACCATACCAATCATACAACAGTTTTACTATTCAGATTTTTTTCGGTATGGTTTGATCTGAAACAGTACGATTTCGATATTTTGGTTCCATGTGCCCAGCCCTAACTAAAGGTGCTCCACTATCCTGTTTTTTCTTTTTCTTTTTTGGGGGTACAATGGAGGGCATAGCCCGAAGAAGACAAATGTCAACATATCTGACGTGGCATATGCTCATTCCCTTCATAGCATATGCTCTCACAGTCATTCTCAAATTGTGAATGGTGAAAAATGTCTTTCATTTTGATTCTGGCAGTTTAACTGCAGTATTTGTGTGACTATTTTCGTTACCCATTAAAAAAAAAAAGTCTATTGGAATCTAGGAAAACCGAAAATGACATGAGGTAATATTAATTTTTTTTATTGTTATATTTGTATTTTATGATTTTGATATAGTGGATATAATTTAATTGATTCTAGTGTTAATTTGTAGATAGTTGGCTTCAAATTCTAACCTCGATGACATATTATATGGATAATTTCCAAAAAAATTCCCCTCCTCTGTAATCAAAATATGGTCTCGATGTAATATTTTTGTCAAATTACCCGTAATTAAGAATCTTGACATAAAAATAGTGGAACCTCAATTGTGATATCAATATCTATAAATATTTCTATAAATCTAACTTCCGATATTTTTGTGAAGAAATGATATTTTCAATCTTTGTAGTCCCTTGCAGGATGAAGCCTACACCCTTTGTGCGGCTATGGTTGTTTGCGCAGATTTTGAGTGCAAGAAAGTAATATCAGAGTTTGACTCGCAACGTCAAGTATAATATGTTACAACAGATTCTTGCAGGGAGGTTAGTATCGAAGAATTGATTCATGATATCCTAACTATGCAACCTCACATTGAGATTCGACAGTTTATACACCTCCTTCAAGCATAATACTGCGGCTCATGAAATTGCAGCTTTTTATAAGCAGTTAAACGCAGTTTGAGACAAGAAGACTTTGAACCCTATAATTATTTAATATTTTAACTAAAAATATAAATATTTTTTGTTCGGTTGATTTAATAAAGTATCATTTTAACCAAAAAAGAAAAAAAAAATCTTGGTATAACTGACTAACGGAGACAAGCTGGGACTTGACTGTTATATTAAATCCTTATGTTTAGTCAGTTTGGGAGTTGGGACCGTCTTAAGTGGGACTAATTAGTCCACCTTAAAAAAGAGCGCGTGCTTAATTGGGCCCAAAATAGTGAGCCATCTGAGCGGGCCCACTAGCTAATTCTAAACTTGCGTAGTCGTAGATTATCTTCCCGCTCTCGTTATTGCCTCTCCCTGTCATCGCTCTGGTTCATCATCGCCGACGCTTCAGCAACCTCAGCAAGAAATTTCATTGTCATGCTTTCTCCAGGTCAGTTGTTCATCTTTCTTCTTTCTATTTCTCTACTCTTTTTCTTGATCATTATTTTTGTGGGTCGAAATTTGCCGGGTTTTCGTTTAATTATGTGGAATGGTCGTGGGATTTTTTGGCTGTTGTTTAATTTGATGGGAATCTGAAGGATGAATGATTTGTTTAAGCTGGGTATATTTTTCTATTGTTTCATGATTTTTCTAGGTATTATGATGTTTGACTAGACCTTGAAGTATACAAAATCTGGAAGAGATATTCACAGACACCTATACGTGATGGTTGATTAGAATTTGAAATAAAATTTCTTCCGTAATTGGCAATTCAACTTAAATTGATTTTATCATGAAGTACAGACCCAGCAGCTCTTTGATTTAATCTGCTGCACTTGCTGATAGGAGTTCTGAGCAGAAAAGAAAGAGATTCATTGCTCAAGTGAAAGAACAAATGCTGGATAGTGAGTATGAGGAGTTCTTGAGCTCACTTCTGCTCGGTGGTTCCAGTGAAGGTTCCTGTGAAGGCTATCTTGACTCCTTGTTGAGGGATGGTGGGAATGCTTCTGATGATTATTTGGATCCAATGTATATGAATTTCTTGAAAAGTTTGAAGGGTTATGGAAAGTCCTATGGAGCGGAGATTTTTGGAAAGGATGGGAAGCGGAAGGTGATAAAGTATGAGAGCCCAAATAAAGCAAGGGGAGAACTTTGGAAGATTCAGAGAATTTTCCAAAGAAAAAGTCTTTAGAGTCGAAGAAGAATGTAAAAGTTGAAGCTCCGGATCCTGTTTTCAGTAGGACATGCAGGCGTTCTCATAATCTAGAGGATCGTCAAGAGAAAATGAGTTCGATGATGGAGAAGAAGAAAGTAAATGAGAAGGCTGCAAAAGGCAGCACAAAGGAGCGTCCACCTCATTTGGATGTTCCTATCTTTGTTGATCGTGGAGCTAGATCTTATGGAATAGATAAGGAGTATCAACAGCTTCTACAGGGTCTAAAAATTGACAGTGGAGAATGTGTTCATACATCCAAAAATGGTAGTGGCAGGGAAGTGAAATTTTGTGTGGCCCACGGCCATTCATTGGATGAAAAAGTTAAAAAAGAACCATGAGATGTTACCCCATTTCCAACTGTATGCTTCTTTCGCCGGCTACGTTTTGGTTTGTTTTTCTATTTTCTGCAATCATGTCCATACACATACACACTTGTGCCTTCGTGCATGCATATAGAAATACACTCTTGTCTCCAAGTCTTACTGATTTGTGGTTTCTGAAATTTGTTTTTGTTTCCTGGTCATTTCTACTGCTGCTACTTTGCAAATAACAAGGTGGATCCAGAGAAGGGGCATGGTCAAACTCCTAGTACTGATTATGCCACATTTAAGGAGGGGCTTACGAAGGAAGTTAATAGGCCTTATGACGAAGAAGAGTATAAAAAGCTCAAGAAGGAAGCAAATTTCCAAAGGTTATTATGTTACAACAAAATTCTGCGGGGAACGGTAATATCCTGTGTAATTGAGGGGGAATTCGGACCCTCATATCTCGATCAGTACATAGGTTGGTTTTCTTTGCACTGTTTTCCCTATACTTGCAATTGTCGTGTATTGTTTTGTACATATTGTGTATGCTGAACTATGAAGTATATTCTATTCTGATTAGAGTCTAATGGCTTTTTATGTGGAATGGTCAAGGCAGTTTAATCTTTTAGAGTGTTAGGGTTTTAATATTTTTATGTTTTATGTTTTAATAAGGAATAGACATGCATATGTTTCCATATTCTATTAGAATTAGTTTATTTGTTTTCCGTTTTAATTAGGAGTAGGCATTCTACGTACCATGTTCTACTAGTATTAGGATGTTCTTTCTAATTTCAATTTAATTAGGGTTTCTAGTTGTTTAATTCCCTATAAATACCTCATTGTAATTGAATGGAAGAGAGATGAGTTAATGAATAAAGTTTGAGAATATTTTTCAGCGAAAAGATTATTTTGGGTGCGAAGCCCCTTGAGCGATTTCAGACTATTTTGGTGTGAAACTAAGTTTTTGTGTGAAGTCAATTTCGGATGTGAACCCCCTGGAGTGATTTCAGACCTATCTTTTAAGTTTTATGTTTTTTTTTTCTTTCTTAAAGTTTGCTTGCGCTAGTTTTCTAAATCGCAGGTTTCAGATTTTTCCTACGTCAAATTTGGTATCATAGCAGATTCTTTCTCCTCTGGGCACTATTGTATGTTCACAATTCGCAGCGAGTGGACCTACCCATCAAATATGGATGCTAAACGGACAGCACAAATCCTAGAGAATATGTTAAAAGATGTTGCTGGATTAACAACAGCAGTTGTTGAAATTCGAACCACACTGTAAGAGCACACCACCCTATTGCGAGAGCACTCCATCGCCTTGGGAAGTCGTCAGAACAGAGACCATGACACAAAAAAAGAAGACAAGAATTTCTGCCAACTAGATGCTAATAAAAAGGTTATGATGCCAAGGTCAATTGATATGATTAATGAGTTTTTGGCTGAATGGGAAGGTAGACATAAAGAAAAATTTCAAGAAAAAACAACCTTGAAAAATCAGGTTGCACAACCAACTGAACAAGAATCAATGCCACCCCTGGTTCAACAAAAAATAGAGGAAATATCCATTCAAATGGATAAGCAAGAGCCAACGTTGCCGATGATCGAATCAATGCTTATTTGTGCACAAATTCTGCCAGTGGTTACTGTTCCTTCTACTCAGGAACCATGCAATATCATTCTTCAGATTCCTCTTATGACCCATCAACTTAAATTCAAGAAAAGGGACGTGCAACTTTCAGAAATAGAGACATTCATGAGGAGATTTAAGCCTCTCTAGAGAGCTGGGGAAAGTGTACGTATTAAAAGTGGATGACATATGCTGCAAGAGCATGAACAAATTAGCAAAAGACGGAGGAGAAATCTGACTTTGCGGGCAGCCTCTAATGACAAGAATGATCCTTTTGATGTTGGTCGGTCGCTGATGTCCAAGCTCCTCGTTGAACTTGCCGGAGTCAAGTTTTTCAACCAGAGGAGAATGATGCGGAATGGTCAAGAGCAGTTTAGCCTTTTAGGGTTTTAGTATTTTTCTGTTTTATCTTTTAATAAAGAATAGACATGTTTCCATGTTCTATTAGGAACCTGCTTTTATCAAAATTTTGACTGTTGAGATGAATTTATGATTTCTCATTGTGTGCCACTAAAAATGATTTTGTAAAAATGAATTTATGATTTCTCAGTGTCGTATGGTGAAAAGTTTTGTACTATTAATCTTTAGAGGCAAATAGGAATACATGGCCGACTTGCTTTCATGTCTTCTTCTTTTTGGCCTTTCTTTCTTCCCTTGCTCATTTTTTCTATCCAGGGGAATACCACATTTCTTAATTATACTTTCCTCTATCTCTCTGACATACATTGATACATACACATTAAATCTATATGAGTGTTCAAAAAAGAAGGCCTGGCGAGAAAATATTTTCCCCACCGAAATAAAAGGACTGAGAAGAGTGGCGGAAATAAATGTGTTGTGGTATGCAAATACCTTGTTCAAATTAGACATTGAATTGGTGCGCTGTTTTCCACCGGCTCTCGCCTTCTTACAAATTATCTTCAAATCATTATTTTCAACAGGCTTGTGGGTTTGTTATTCAAAAGCATGGGAACAAAATTTAGACTTGAGGATAATGTTCCTCAAGTGAAAATTTTGTTGATTTTCAACAATGTTAGTACTCTTTTTCGTGTTCGTCTTCATTGAGTTCTAAACAACATATAGCTATTGGAGTTTTAAACTTTAAATGAGCAATTTATAAGTGAAACTAAGCTGAGATGATGTTTTCTTTGGAACTTTCAGATTCGGATTATCTCATCTCATGTAGGAAGTAGTTTGATCCTAAAATGGGCCTAATGGAATATGATCTTGCTTGCTATTGGTATGTCTTCAACCGTCTCCCGAATGATATGCATGATTGAAGGAAGACCACTTGGACACCGGTGAGGTGCCGGCCTAACAAGTTTTGATGCTTGAGTTAGTAAGCGAGAAGGAAATCTAACATGAGTTAGACAACATAGTGGTAGAGAGTTAGTTTAGTTTGTGCTACCTTTGTGGGGAGGTGATCCCTATTTATAGTAGTAATAAATGTGGTGGTTGAACCCTAATTGTGTGGGGTTCAAGCCACCTCTTGAGAGGTGCCACGTGTCCTGGAGATTCGGGATGAAGAGCAGGGGAAGTAGACGTCCTGGCATGTGAAGGAGCTACCCCTTTCAGGGGTACCGACAAGCTGGGGTATCGATTCACATTGCTGACTGGTAAAGTGTTAACTTTTGGTTCTTGGTCGGACTTGTTATGCCCTTAGGTGCCGACCAACTAGGTGACCCTTAAGGGGCGACCACCTGGGTGGCCAACTGAGGTTGACTTGATCGCTTGTTGTGGTGTTTCTGGTCTTCCATGGTGTGGTCAGTCGATATGGTATCAATATAAATCCACTAGTCGTTGACTGAGGAGGATTTTCTCGGTTGACGACTTGTAAGTCTGGACGATACTTATCGACCGACCAGATGGGTGTACTCCCTAGTGCCCCAAATTGTTTTGAAGACTCTACTTGGTTTCGAACCATGGCGTTTGTGGGCAGTTTGAGTTTGAAGTTCAAGTATTTGGTGCTTCATTCCGTTTTGTTTTGGTGTGCTTGGTTTTATTTGGTGATATTTGGAGAATTCAGGTTCTCGTTTAATTCACTTCTGTTTTGATCAATGTACTTTTGGTTAGCATGCTTTTGCATGTTTTTTGTTGGAGAAGACGTAGGAGGAAAGTTCCGTTTGAAGACTTAAGTAAAATTTAAGTCAAGGTGGAGATTGTATCTTGGCTTAAATTTTAGGTAAATTAGTTAACCCTTTAGTTGGACTAATTATGACGCACTATTATTAGTTGTTTGTTTACATGATTCATAAGGATTAGAGTTTCTAATCCTTGTAGGAATCTGATTTCCTATCCTATAAGGTTTATGGGTTTGTACTCCTTATAGGATTAGGTTAAGTTAGACTAGAATATAATTGGCACATTCGTTTCTCTTTGTTTGGTGTGCGTGTAACCACATATTTGTGAAGAGCCTAAAAACCTTTCTTATGTATTTATTGTGGTGGTGCCGTACCGTTTGGTGAGAGACTGTTTTGGGTGTATTTGTGATTTGGGTTTGAGAGAGTTAATCTCTTTTGTAATCTCCTTTGTTATTAGTGGAATTTCCTTGCCGGCTTCACCTATGGATGTAGGCTTTATAGTCGAACCACATAAATCTTTTGTGTTCTTTGTGGACTATTTAGTTTCCATATTTTGTCTTCATAATTTTTATATTGTTTTGAGACGATTTCGTGCAACAAAGCATGCGTCAAAGAGTACCTCGAATGATGCTACAGATTGGTCGCAGAGTGCTTGCTTGCCGATCAAAGCATGCCTCTGAGAGAGTACCTCGAATGATGCTACAAAACAATTCGCAAGTGCTTACTTGCGGATCAATGCATGTATCTGAGAAAGTACCACTGACGGTGCCAAATGTTTGATCCTAAAATGGACCTAATTGAATATGATATTGCATGTTGCGGGTATGCCTTCTTCTCATCTTCTAGATGATCTGCAAGATAGAAGGAAAAGCATTTGATACTAATCGGGTGTTCCTAACAAACTCTGATGCTTAAGTTAGTAAGCGAGAAGGAGATCTATTATAAGTTTAGGCAGCCTAGGGTAGAGAGTTAGTTTAGTTGTGTTACCTTTGTGGGGGAATTGATCTTTACTTATAGTAGTAATGAATATGGTGGCTGAATCTTAATGGTTTGGGGTTCAAGCCACCTCGTGAGATACTGCCACGTGTCCTAGAGATTCAGGATGAAAAGGAGGTGGAAGTAGACCTCTTGGCATGTCAAGGAGCTGATGTTATGAGGGATGTGAACTAGTGGTGTTTGTCTGAATTGCCGACTGGTAAAGTGATAGGCGTTGGTTCGTTGGTTCTTGATCGGACATGTTAAGCGCTCAAGTGTCGACCAGCTGGGTGGCCCTTAGGTGTCGACCATCTGGGTGGCCAACCGAGGTTGGCTTGATCGCTTCTTGTGGTGTTGCTGGTCTTCCATTGTGTGGCCGGTTGATATATCAATAAAAGTCGAGGATTTTTTTTATGCTACACTGCTTATACACTTGTTAAATGAATTGAATTGGGCTTTGAGTATATAATTCAATCTGCTTATTTCGCTTAGATTCATATGTTATATTGGGTACATAATTGCAGAAGTACAGGGATATAAATCTTTGTACACAGTTCTCCAGTAGAATTCCTTATGCCACTCATTGCAACCTTCAATTGCGGTTGTTTAGTCATGAAGTGTGAAACTAGCGAACCCAGGCCCTATTACTCTTAGGTTTGGTCTTGGAATTGCATGACACGTATTATAGGCCAATATTGCCCCATTCATCCCGTAACTATATTTACATCTAATGCTTGGTTCAGGTTCAAAGTTTAATGATGAAAGTTCAGTATATATGTACAATTATGTTAAATCGACTGATGGTGCCAGACCTTGTTTTTGCATTCATCTTCGTTTGGGTCTTATAACTTGTGAGGACTGCCACAATAAGAGAGGTGTAGGGCAGCCTTTTTGGAGTAGAAGTGTTTTCAAACTTTACTCCATTGACTAGTTTATCTATGTTTTTTTTTTTTTTTTCATTTGCAATGATTTCTTTAGAAAGTCTTTATTTACATGCTTCTTTGTACAACCTAACAATTACATCCTTTGAACGTGATTGTGTTTCAGTATTAATTAAAAAAATTCAATCTTGCAGTCCTGGCAAGAAAGATTGATGCAGCTAAAGGCGACCGCCCTAGGATTTTATCTCTCTTACGGGGATTTTTCTATTGGCTGAAGGTAAGTTTGTTCTTATATTTTGTTGCGCTTTTGTGTGCTTGGTTCAATGATTCTCTTGTTGGCTTATCTACTTGTTGAGAAAAACATTCATTAGCATATGGTGGGAAAAAGATTTGGATTAAGACGCCAGTTGCTCGCTGCTGACATCCAATCCAGTGATATACGTACTGTCGTGACAGACTTATGTTTTGAAGGACGGGGTATTTCATTCGTTAGTAGTGTATTCATGCACATGTTTATGCATGTACGTACTGAAATGCTTTTACGTAGTTGTTTCTATGCTGGTGAATGATTTGGCACAGTTTAATTACTTGCATGCCAAGGTTCGTTTTGCATGCACGCTCATTTTTTCGCTACGTCTCAAGTGATGATTATTGCATTGCAGTGTAATTTCATCTTACGTCTCTAGTTGTTTCTATATATGTTGTAAATTTTTGCTACAACCTCGCCCAAGAAGGATCCTTTTGTCCTTTGCTTGACCGGCCTTGGTTGGATGTGTTGCCTCCAATTGATAAGAAAAGGAAATCACCCCAACTTGAGAAAGAAATCAAATTGCCTGATCAACATGACAAAAGGAGGAAGCTTAGCCACAACTATAAGTAGGAGGTGTTGCACAATCCTTTTTCCGACGAGCTCCGGTCTTGGGGATTCAAGTCACCGTTTTGACAAGCTGCATTATGCAATGCTGGTAGGCTTGGTTTAGGAAATTTTGTGAATATAATCCTTTTGGTCCCACTTGAAGCCGCTAAAACGTCTAATGTAAAATATACAACTTTTTTTTATTGTTCAAGCCATTGTTTGTTTGATGTCTAAATGTCTAATGACTCTGATCTCTTCATTGTACATCTTCCTGAGGTTGGATATCGTTGTTATTGAACATAATGCGAGGCTTTCCCATGCTGAAGTTGAGCACTCTTGCATCCATGTTGTACTTTATTTCCCCATCATATAGCAGCTTCCTTATGTAGTGCTCTATGTCGGAACCGATGAGACGCAGAGTATATTCCGTCAACGGAGCACCCTGAGATTTTCACACCAAATATATCAATGTCTCAACAACGAACAAAGCCTTGATTGAACCCTAGCGACAACTCCAAATTCGGGATAAGCATCAAAACCATATTTCAAAACCATATTTCAAAACAATCGGACTATGAAATGGAAAACTAAAAGATAAAGTGTACGGAAATGGGTGATTGACGTAAAATACCATGACAACGACATCGAACTTGTAAGTACTGTTCAAAATGGCAGTCGTTTATTACATCTAGGCGGTGTTTAGGCACTCGAATGTAAGGAATCTTCCGGCATATGTTAGGCAATTAGGTGAATTTGCTTGTAAATTCTTTCAGTTTATAAACTCAGCTTAGAGTCCTTATATAAATTTTATTTATTAAATACTTAATTAATAATATAGTTCTTAATTGAACCAAAGATAATATAATAAAGAACTTACAATGTTGTATAATAAAATTAATCAAAAATTTACATTTTCAATATTTATGATTTCCAACTTTATTTATTTATTTAGAGGATTATTTTATTCTAGAATCATGTGATAGTATTCATTATATTATTAATTTGTTGATTTTTATCTTTAAAGAAACCGTTTAGACCCCTATCTAATCTCCGTTTAACTATCTAGACACTAGATCGTTATCAGCTGTCTAGAACACCTAGCGCCGCTTTAAACATGGTTGCTGAGTAAGTCTTTCTATTTCAAGGATTCAAAACAAGCACATAGCGGTAATTATGGAGTCTGATTTAAGTAGTTACCTCATAGTGATCAACAAGCTCTTGGAAGTAGGAGTAGACCTTGTTGCAGGTCTCAGAAGTCCACACAAACTCATTGGTGGGATCCAAGATAATAGTGAGCTTATCCATCTGAGTTTGGTCAAAGGCACATGTTTCTGGGTCAATGTAAGCTGCATAGATCCTCACATGCCTTGTCACGCTGCTCAGCCAATCCCCTCCATATTCTCTCCCCATATTCTTACTCTCCACATTCACTTGCTTCTCCACTGGTCTCAATGGTGTGCTGCTTCTATTTGCCTCCACCTTCTCCTTCTTCTGCAACTCCTGTTGCCCTTCAAACGATGCTTCTTCTTCTTGGACCTCTGCCTGCTCAGCTCTCATGGAAAAGCGTCTTCTTTTTCCTACATTTTTTCTGCCTCCATTAAAGCTCACCAAGGAAAGTTTTGCCAATGCCATGGAAGAGGGGGTTGCTGCCATGGCTGAACAAAAAACTGATAATAAGCGAGCCCCTTCGCCCAGATTTCTCATGGGAAATTGTGGTGGTTTTGTTTGTCGCGTATTATGTTGCCTTTTGGTACTGAACTTTTGGGAAATTGTGGAAGGCACCCAAGAGATATTGATCCACTTATTTATTAGGATAAGATTTCTTGTTTCTTTGTGAGTTGTGTGTGGTGAAATCAACTGAAAGTAGACACCTATCAGTTGGACAATTCCTCTAATTCCACATTTTACATAAAAAGTAACAATATATTGTGTTCGAATCCGATTGAATTTGTAACTCAAGTGACTGAAAATGTTCCACTTTTCACTGAAATAAATAAAACCCTAGCAAGAATACCATCAGCATGCCATAGGAAGAACCAAAAAAAATCAGGGTAAGAAGAAAACTTGCATTGAAAAATAAATGCAATTGGTCTGATCACATTCAATGCTAATATTTTTCATATTTAACAATATTGAAAATGTACAAAGAACATCAAATGAAAACAAAAAAACATAAAGAAAATATCTCAACTACCTAGTAAAGGAAAAGAAACAGATCTATAACAAGATTGCCGATCACCAGTGATTCGGAGAATCATGAACTGCCTGAAATGGCCCCAGGGGAACAAAGGATTCGCCTGGAGTTTGCTTTTGCAGTTCCACCATTACTGTCTTACTATGCCAAAGGCTTGCCAAAAGAATTTACAGAAACAAACTTTGGGAAAATGATTTACTCAACCAATCTACATCAAACTAATTACTGCAAAGACAGCTCACATACCGTCGGGCTTGAGCTCCCACTGTCACAAGATGTTTCTATTCGGACTCCTACCCAGTAAACGAAGCGGTTTAATAAGATCATCAAGCTCATCCAAGTCTAATTCAGAGGAATCACTGTCACTATATGCGGCTTGCTTGCGTTTTGGATCATGAATGTCCACGGCCTCCTCTTCCTCATCACTAAAATCAAGGCTAATGAAATCAGCAGCCTTTCCCTCGGCAAATATCTCGTCATACGTTTGTGCACAGTGCTTTCCTAACACTGTTCTGGGCTCAGAGGAATTGACATCCTTGGAAACAAAGTAACGGCCCCAAGAATTTTTTGGTTCTCTTGCTCGTTTCCTTTTCTTACCCTTGGTTCGATTGTTGGGATGGTGAAGTTTGCATTTCGGCCCTTGAGGACAGGTTCCAGTTGCTTCAAAAGACGGACAAATATAGCTGTGCTTCTTCCGGCACTGTGAGGGAAATATATATATTCTTTTTTACTTATTCCAAAATTAGTGTATGTTTTGTTCAGAAAGAGTAGATGAAGGGGGACAGATAGCCAAACCTTGAAATATAAAACCTATATAATAACAAGAAATTCTACTCTATTAGCACCCAGATTATTACTCAAGGACCCGAATTATTTTCCTCATTTCCCAAATACTAATATATTTTACACAACACACCCTTTAAATTTTTCTATCAGAAGAGTTGGATTTGAAATGCCTTTCTACTCTCCTCTTTCATCTCTCAACCAATCCGCTATCACCCCATAAACAGTACCTCAAGCAATTTTCATATGGTTCGTCCAAATGAACATTTGAAAATTCCTAAAAAGAGAAACAAGTCCAAATCCCAGATCCTAACCAACATAAACGTAAAACCTACAAAAGGAAAGAGTTTCATAAAATAAGACAGTACCTCATTCCCATCAGCGCAATAGCCCTTCAGAAATCCTTCACAAGTAGAAGCCTTTGGATTCACATTAACATGTCTGTATGGACACTTTTCATTGGAGCATAAACCTGCAAGGAAACCTGTCAGAATTCTCCATTTTCCATTAATACCTGGAATAGCAAAATATTATCAGAAAGCACCTTGCAAAAAGTAAGAACAGTCCTGCATTCTTTCTGGAATGACCTGCATAAAGATAAAACATAAATAGAGAAGTATAAAAAATTAAAAATTAAACCAGGCACAAAATTTCCTAAAAGAAGTACAAAGTTCTGTTGTAGATCATGTGAAGTCCTATCACACGGTAAACCTTATGAGTCAATTTGCAGTTGGGATTGGAACATAAACCCTTGAGAAACTTTGTGCAGACTGCAATTTTAGAGGGGTCATGGATGTAAGGACATTTTCCATCATCCTTGTTGCATTTCCCAAATCTTGTAAAAAACTGACAATACTTCCTCTTTTTGGCCAACCTCAGTCTGGCAGTGTGCAAACTCCAACGAACTCTCTCACTAGCCAATAGACGAGTTCGTTTCTTCGAATTTCTAACAAGCTGATTACCATTTCCAATCCGCACATATCTGCCAATATTGGAGTGTATTTATATCAAATAGTTTTAAGGTGAGGAACTATAATCTGCAGATTTCTATGTCAACACCATAAATTGGCATTGATATTGTCGCACCAATAGCAGAAATCTATCAAAAATATTTTTAAGACATAAATAAGAGCAACTTACTCATCATTGCCAATAACCAATCTCTTTGGAACATAAGATCTCTTGGCATCATTTTCTGGATTGAGCACCGCAGACCTTGATGTTTCGTCATCTACAAAGATCACGAGTGAAGATTGTATAACCAATTTGCCGATAAAGATATAACAGACTAGGGTCTCCATGTGACAAAAATGGGAAAAAAGGCTTCAAAAAAGAAAAAACTTCTAAGATAATTGATCATCTTAGAAAATAATTCTTCAAAATTAGAAAAGAATAGAACTGCTGATTGTTATTTCTATTGCTGCCTTTGGCCCCTTTGGCTCCCAAAGAAAGAAAATACTAAAGCTCATGCTGCCAAGGACATTCGATATTCAGCAAAATTAATACAGGATAGTCCACCTGAAATCCTTTTAAGTGTTCGCCTTGAAGGATCCATTTTGTAACGGACAGAACCAATGCGGAATATACATTTTCCTGCCATATCATCAGATATTTAATAATCAACAAGAGATGTCCAGAATTATCAGATGGCTTTACATATTCAGTACACTATGAACTGACTTACCTGGAGAATTATTCCTAAATTTAGACCGAGAACTAATGCATGCAGCACCATTGTGTTCCCTTCTCTTCTTCTCTACTTCAGCAACAGCACGTGTAGCTTCCTAGAAAGTGTTAATAAAAATAATTAAAGTAAACAGGGATAAAAGCGGTTACTGGCTTAGCAACCAGGACTCCAATTAAACGAAAAGGAAATAGCTTTAAGGAAATAATAATAGCCTGTCTCTATGTGCTATAGATAACTAACCTCATTAGCCTCCTTTGAGCGCTTTTCAATAGATTTCGACCATTTTAAACTGGAACCACCAACACTTAATACCTTGTACATTTTAAGAGAAAATCCATGGGTGGACCTAGTGTATACAGTATCCCACCTTCTTGACAGCAGCAGTGTTTTACTGAAAGAAGAGATTAATATTGTTTTGATTAAGCAACATACAAAAGTGTGATTAGATCAAATTGATCAAAGTAAGAAAAAATCGCAAACCTGATTGTTGATACAGGGCTATATTTGAAATTGGAAACCTGGGTTTGCATTGAATTCCTCCAGTGCCTTGCTCTTTTCCATGGAAACAGGTGAGGCAATACCTTCTGATGGTAACCATCATTGTTTGATGACTGTGTACCGCGCGGTGTCCACACCAGAGAGTTTTTCCTAGCTTTAATTGTTTTTGCAACAGCTATAGACAGAAATCTCAGGTAATAAGATTCTAAACCGCTGAGATTATCATAAGAGTATCAAATTTGTAAAATAATATCACCGAAATACGAATTAAACTTAACTTGGAAAAGGCAGTAGATAAGAGCTAAAATATGTTTGATAAAGGATGAAAGGACAACAAAGAGGGAAGAGAAAAGTTTTGCGATGCTTAAAAGTCCGAAATAATCAAAAAATGAAATTGATAAAAGTTAATTTTACCCCGACTCAGCAAATGACTCAGAATTTTGGTTAAAGTCATCAGTAGGTGTAAAAGATAGTAGATAACCCCAGAACAAGTTAGAATCGCATACCCTTTGGTGACCGCTTCTTGCCATATGTGCTAGTGTGGAAAATCTTAGGAGCCCTTTGCACCTGCGAGTTTAAATTGTCATCGGGCACGACAACTTCCTGTTTGGCATGACCTTCCAAAGAAGTCCTAATTAGCTGATTTTTGCGCCTCTTGTAATAGCCATCTGATGAGTGTTGGATCTTATCAGCATTCTGGGCAGGAATGTCACAAGGACTTGATGATGCAACCAACTGATTTAAGTTGCGCTTTACATATACAATCTTATTCGTATTTGAAGGTGCCAAATTCCCATCATGAAGTTCAGTCTGGTTTTCCAAATTTTTCGATGGACCACTATGCACTTCCCGAGTTTCAGAAGTTGTCGGTGAATCCTTGACAACTCTTCTTGCATCTATAGTTCCCAAAGAAATCACAGGATCTGATGTAGTGCCACCACTAAGAAGAGGCTCAGTCACTGGGGATGATGTAGGAGTCCCCACAGAGATAGCAGCAGAAGTAGAAAATTTGGCTGCATCAGGTCGTGGGGGTCTAGCCCTCCCAAAAGCATTCATTTCTCCAGCATTCACAAGACTACGAGGATTTTTAGCATCAACCTTACTGTCAGAACCTTCATTCTTCTTCAACCCATCTGTACCTGAAGAGTTTAACTGATAAACAGCTGGCCTAAACCTATGAGAGCTTTGTGGTAGAGCAGCAACCAGATCAGGTTTTCTAACAAGGCTGTTACCTTTACGCATGTAAGAATTACTCCGAAAATTTCCATCTCTCTGTGGCAATTGTCTTTGAGGTGGAACAGTACTAGAGAAAGGCATACTTGCAGGAAGAGGAGATGCAGATGAATAACTATTTCGATGCCAAGTCCGAGGCTTTGCAATATGAGTTGAAGACACAGACTTCTTTGAGGTAGAAAAGACGGAAAATGAATGACCTGGCACCACCCTTTGAGTATCTTGAGCCAGCTGGTTCTTCAACTCAGGTTCAGCACTTATGATTTTCAAACCATGAGTTTTCTTTTTAATATGTTTCAGATGCAAAGCTACTGTCTTTCCCGAGTCTGATTCGCCTTCAGTTACAGGATCTGAACTTAAATTAGGTGGATTTCGAGTGAATGCATTGTAAGCACCCTTGGCCACAGACTTCAACTCTAATCTCTGGTCAATCCCACAAGCGTTTTCATCAGTACTTTTGATTGGACTACACTTTAGCATCTGCATGTCAACAACATCAGTTGAAGTTTCTGGAGAACCTGTATCTGATAGTGTATCGGGTATAGACTCCATCCCTTCATCATTAGCGTTAGTAAGAGATAATTCATTGCCATTGGCGCCAAACAGAGAGCAATCTGACGCAAGCGACAACTTATGCTCCACAGAGACATAATCAGGTTCCTTATCTGCGCAGGAAATTTTTTTACCTGAGTCTCGAGGCTGAACCTCTGAAGAAACTCTGCATGAAGCAGTGTCATCAGTTATCATAACTTGCTCTTCTGTTGCACATATATCCGGATTTTCTGTACGTCTACTTTCTATGTCCATAATGTCAAGTTTATGACTATTTACGACCATAGCTTGAATACCAGCCTCTTTCTGCTCATTTCTAGACTGTGATGGACAATGGAACAATGAATCCGGAACAGACTCTTCATAAATTGAAGAGGAGTCAATACCTTGGTGCTCAAACTTCATACCATCTTTGGCACCCCTAGTGGCAGCTACAGCATCAGATGAAACTCCAGCTAAATTAACAGTAGCACAGAGAACACCTATACTGGAAGCAGCAACTTGGTCTTCTCGTTGTGTTGGATCATTGTTAGAAGTCAAAGATGTTTCTGTATAAGGTTTAGATTTATCTGAATGTCCATCATTGGCTTCAAATGTAGTCAATACCGGATGAGAGCCCGATACTTTTCTCTTTACAGATTTTGGGGAAGTCTCATTGGAATCACCTTTAACATCACTTCTAGCTGATAACTTAGGCTCACAATACCCTTCTAGTGAGCCGTTCCCCTGAAGAATACTGACCTCATCATCACCAGGTTCTGAGCCAATATCTGACTTTTCAGCATGAGAAATAGTAAATTCTGCATGACTAGTATCCTTCATGGGTGAACTTATTGTTGTATCCACAGAGTTTTTGTGTGCAGTGATCTTTGTATTGGAGGCCCTTGGGGAGCCTAACCGAGTCCTAGCTTTTCTCTTCGTTTTAATCTTAAATGAAACACCCTTTTTATTGCCAATTGATTTTTTAATATTTGGAGACCTTGTGGCGGTGCAAATTTCAAATGATCTGGAAGCATCATCTGTAGATAGTTCCTTGCAGGCATTCCCACCATTGGCAACAATAACTTTGTCAGAACCACAGGTGGGACCTATACCATATTTGGAGCAGACAGCTAAGCTCTCCCCTGAACTTGGCAAACCAACTGTCATGCTGCTTTCTTCTGAAGATGTTGCCTTTGGAACTTCTCCTACGATACCAACTTGAAGTGATGTGGGATGCTGATATGTACAAGGTTGCCCACTGATAGCCTCCACAGTACCACTGTCATGAGCCATCATTTCCTGATGTGAAACTTCTAGACCACGGGTAATATCCAAGGTGGTTTGTAAACCATAGCCCTTTACATTCGTAATGTCCTCATCTGCTGGTTCTTTTCGCATAACATTACCAAGTGATAAACTGCCTCCACTCTGACAAATCTGTTTGCTGACATCTACAACACCACCACTTTCGGGATGACTGGATACCCTAAGTGAATCAGTTACAATGCTGTGAAAATCTGAAATCTTAAGCAAGCCCTGGACAGAAGTATCTTCAGTCACTAGACCCTGGTCAACATTAATGTTTTCAAGACCTGACGAACCCAAAATAGAAGTTGAGTTGTTCCCAGTATTCTTGCTAGAAGAGTTGGCATCAGTTCCATGTTCATCCAGTCCCATATTCAGAGATGTGCCAACTACTTTGTTATGTAGAGGCAATGCATGCACATCCTTTGAACAAGGATCAGAAAGTGAAAAGGTTTCCCCTTTGTCAGTTCCAAGGGCTGCAGATGGACTACAAATAATGCCCTCTGCTGCGCCCGGTTCATCAATCTTATTTTTTTTCTGTGGATGAGGCCTTAAGACCTTTTTCACTGTCTTCTTCACTATTTTTTTCTTTTTAGAAACCTTACAAGAAGACACTTGACCAGAGCCAACATTTTTAGCATCCCTCTGTAGAACCTTACCCTTTGAATCTCTTTTGACTTCACTCTTTCCAGAAGATTCATCGGTCACATTAGAGCAAGGCTGTGAATCGACATCACACCTATTCTCCACACCTGAAGCAGTCACTTCCTCCTCCACCTCTCGCGGGTCCTTATCTAAAGTGGATGTCTCTTTTGCAACAACTACTGATCTAACCACATGTGCAGCATCCTCACTGAACTTACTGAGTTTCGAATTTGAAAAATCCCTGTCAGTCATTGAACCTCTCCTAACAATCCTATTTCCAACAGTTTTCGCCACTAGAGAATTCGACTTAAAAGAGACATCAAGCTCCAAATGGCTCCCACCTCTATCTACTTCATCCATCTCACGTCCTGAATGCTCATAATGCCCTTTTCCTCTGTGTGAACTAGAGCCATCATTATCAAAATAAGCAGTGTAATTCCGGTGACTGGGTTTCGCCATTTCAAGCCTGAGCAAAGCACTCTTCTTCTGTATCTGCTTCCTCCTATTATTATTACTACTGCTGCCTCTTCCTGATTCCGAATACTCATAATAATCTCGTTTTCCTGAAACCTGCCGACCACCATCACTCGGATCAACCTCGAACGGATCATATAACTCTCTATTAGCTTGCCTATCATGATGAGCCCATCTCTGATTATTATCATAGACCTCATCTCTCCTACCACCACTCCTCAACAACTCATCACACCGGCCATCATAGCCGCCCGAATTCAAATCCAAATGATTCGAACTCCGGTTCGGCACAAAGCTCAATTCACGATACTTGGTATCAGAATTGGGGTCCGCACGAGCTCGGCGACGATTATTATAATCATCGTCGACGACGGCTCGATGGTCCTGGAATAGTTGTTCATTGTAATTGTCACTAAAACTAGCACTACCACTAACTTCCGATTCAATCCTAAACTGGGTCTTATGCAATTCACGATCGTAATCGAGATAACCCCTCGAAGAATCCCAAGAATCAGGATTTTTTCCAAGGTAAGGCAATTCAAATTGGGCCAAACGATGGTGGCGAGGACGCTCGTCGTCAAGAGCGACTCGCTGAGACACACGGCGGGGGGAGAGGGGGAAGTCATGATGGGCGTGGAAAGGTCTGGAATGGTCGGATTCGAAGTCAACTTGGGGTTGGCTAGGGTTGTATGGATGTGGTGGCGGTGGTGGTGGTGGTGGTGGGGGTAGAGGGTGATAGGGCGACGTTTGTGGTAGTTGTGGTGGTGGAGGCGGTGGTTGGAGTTGTGGTTGCGGCTGTTGGTGGTAGTGGTAGTTTTGGGGGTGGCTGCGGAGGCGGTGAGAGTAGTTTTGGAAATTTGGGGGGTCGGCCGGGTAGGGATGAGAAGGAGCGTACCTTAGATGATGGTGGAGGTACTGAGAAGGATCCATGAACGGCGGACCTTCGCTTCCTTCTCTGTTCTTGGTTTCTTTGGCTCTGCTTCTTCCGCTCTCCTTCTCTTCCTCTTCTTTGAAATTGAAACTCTTGTCGGAGTCTTCGTGGTGTACAAATACAAATTGGATCGCGTTCACACTTTGAAACTGATGCGACCTTTTCCCTGAAACAAAACGACATGTCGTTCTATTGATGTCAAT
This sequence comes from Prinsepia uniflora, assembly GCA_032719365.1. NCBI lineage: Eukaryota > Viridiplantae > Streptophyta > Magnoliopsida > Rosales > Rosaceae > Prinsepia > Prinsepia uniflora. The sequence continues at coordinate 1,578,614 of CM064872.1, read as the reverse complement.
CTCATTTTTTAAAGTTATTCATTTCTTGGTGCTATTATACTTTTTTTTTTTTTAACAAAAACCTAAAATAAACGCGTTCAGTGGAACATGGCCGAGGGCGGAGGGTAGTGTGGGCTCCCCATGCTGTGACACATGGCAGAAAAAGATATTTATAGTTTATACATATAATTATATTTAGACTTATTATTTATTTTATAACAAAATATTAAATTTAAATATTAAAAAATAAAAATGAAGAACATTCAAGGGTTTCTCAAATCTCCAATCTCCAAAAATCCAATCTCAAATCCTAGTCTCATACAACATCTTTTTCTTCCTCCTCCTTCATTGGATGTTCTGGGTTTTATGAGTTTATATGAGGTTTTTCTTCAACCCATCCCAACCCTCCCATCCAACAAAATTAATGAAATGAATGCTGAGAAACCCATCATAAATGTATAAGTACTTTAAGCTCCATCAAAAACCTCAATTGAAAACAGGGAAAAAAAAATCTGTGGAAAAAGGAAAAAGAGAAATAATCAATGCACCACAAAATGGAGTTCTTTGATGATGCTGCTTCATTTATAACAACCCAGATTGATATATCAGTCGATAGCTATGAAAAAAATCGACAAAAAATCTATCCGAAGAACGCCCATGGAGGATCTAAAGGGCCTAATTTAATCAAATGCACCTTCCCCATTGTTTCTAACACCCAAAAGAAATAAACTTTCCAACAAGGGAAAGAAGAGATGAGCTTACTGGAGCGACGATGTTCTTTGGCTTTGTAAACATTGAAACCCATACCCATGTTCTTTGGCCTCAATTTGGCTTCAATCGGAGCGACGATGCCTTGGGCGTTCTTGCCAAGTCCGCCTCCTTTGTAACCCATCTTCTGAAGCATCTTCATCCCAATACCTTTGGTGTGTTTCTCGAAGCCCCCCAAATCAGCACCATCCCCACCCCTCCCGCTTCCGATTCCAGTCCCTCCCATTTGTCCTCCTCGAGTTTCAGAGCGGCCTCGTTTGAGCTTTTCCTCCTCCTCCCTCTCCCTCTCGTTGTATCTCCTCTGCAAACCCTCCTTTATTTTCTTCCCAAGCCCCGTCCGCAGAAAATCATCCTCGTCCACTTCCATGGAATTCGAATTCGCATCAATGTTTCCCAAGCCAGGAGTATTAGTGGAACTGTTGTCCATTTCCTTCTCCTTCTCTTTCTCTTTCTCCTCCTCCTCGTTTGGCACGACGGTGCCGGTGGATAGGAAATTAACGGGCTCGGTGATCGCGCTATTTCTTCCAGCGTTTTAATTTGGACCTGCCGTCGTCTTCGAGTAAAGAATATTGTAACAATTTAGAACCGTGGAAGAAAATTGAGAAATTGATTAGTTCGGCAAGTATTTTGAGTAAAAAAATTTATATTTATTTTGACCCAATTTTTTTACAATTCTCCTCTTCAAATCGCCATATATGAAATCTTAGGTAGGTAAGGTTAACTAATAGACGTACATAAGATATGGATGGATATTGTGGAAATGACCAAAATGGGCTGGTTTGAGGTGTCGGTGAGGGTTGGTGGTTGAAGAAGAGCGGCTGGTTTGCCATGAATAGTGAATAGAGTTTGGTTTGGTCCACGGAAAAGGTTCTATGGTGGCTCTGCCGTAGCAATCAGTAGCATAAAGGTTGTAGCACCATGTGAGGTGGTGAGGATGTTGATGGATTAGCATTGTGGTCCACTTTAAAGGAATCTAACAATCAACACTGTTTTTCAAGGACAAAAACCAAATATTTTCCACTACCAAGTACCAAGTTGGAGGAAGGGCAAGGACTTGAATTTCATTTCCATGTCTCTTACTCATTTTGGTCCTCATTGTTTAATTGGGTACTAATTGGCCAAATTCAAGCAAAAAGATCAGACTTGTGGACTGGAAGAACAGGTAAGGAGCAACTGGATTCATAGTCATGTCCTAAAAGTATGAAAAGCACACTTTTATTAGACTTGTGCACACTCAATCATTCAGAATTACAACACATTCATCTTTTATCTTTCAACATTACAACAACTCTTGGTCTAATTGGGACCAAGAAGCAAACTGAAAACCCAAGAAGAGAAACCAGCCCAATAAACAAGGGCTAGTTTGTGACTGTTAGGGAAGGAGGAGGGCACAAACGCACAAACACAACCTCTCATCCTAAACCCCATCTATAAAGCTATAAGCCAACCACTCAAAGAAGTGATGAAAGCCAGGGTCCCCATCTATAAAGCTATAAGCCAACCACTCAAAGAAGTGATGAAAGGCAGGGTCTTTTTTTTCTTTTTGCTTTTTTCTTGGTGGGGAGATTAATGTACAAACCACACAAATTGGAAGAGCAATTTCTAGCATTATGCCGGCGTTGAAGAAGTTGTTAGTCGAAGCTTGATGACCGGCTCCACCGGCCTTTCAGGTAGTCCTCTAAGGAGACACTTTGCTCAATGCTGCTCATGGAGAGTGAGTCATCCTCCACATCAAGCAGTGCTAGGTTAAGGTGGGATTGCAGGTTCGAGCGTGGACATGCTTCGTCCTCAAGGACATCAAATTCCTCCAAGGCATGAACTTGTAGCCTTGCCCACTTAATCACATCCGCATCATCTTGAAGAAGCTTCACAATCTGTGCTCCAAAAAGGAAAATCAATTTTTTATTGTTTTAAAAGTTTAAGAGTTGCATTGCAAGCTCAAAATTGCTCGGAAGCGTAGATCTATCAGTATCAGATCCACAACTTACAAAGCTCATTTGGGGCCTAGCTCGTGGGGCATGCCGGATACAAAGAGTGGCTGCTAGAACCATTCTCTCTATCTGGCCCGGGTCGTAGTCATGGCTTAGGCGAGGATCTAACAGCTGGGACACCTTCCCACCATTTAGAATCGGCTTGGCCTGGACAAGTGGATTCAACAATGCAATTTTCTATCAGAAGACAACACTATCAGGATGTACATGGAGGACTGGTAAACCACATGGGAAAAGAGGACATACCCACATGACCAGGCTTTCTTGACCTTTTGGGTGGTTACTGCTTATAGGCTTTCTTCCAGAGAGAAGCTCAAGGAGTACGACACCAAATGCATATACATCAATCTTGTCGTTTACTTTTCCATACATAAAGTATTCAGGAGCCATGTAGCTACAGAAAGATCCAATAATGTGAGTTACCAATCAGCATCTCGTAAGAAATAGTTGGAAAAAAAAAAACGTAGGCTAAAGCTATGAGATAAAGTTACAAACCCAAAGGTTCCTGCAACATCAGTGCATGTTATATGTGAAGAAGAGCTTGATGCCCATTTTGCCAGTCCAAAATCAGAGAGCTGAAAAGACCATGTACAAATTATAGTGTAAACACCGATAGTTTTCACTGTCAATTTGACAAACACATGTAAATTTAAAAGCAACAAACTGATCAGAGATTTACCTGCGGTTCAAAATCGTCAGATAGGAGAATATTGGATGACTTGACATCCCTGTGGATTACAGGTTGAGAACTGCCAGTGTGCAGATAATCCAAGGCCTCAGCTACACCTACAGCCACCTTATATCTCTCATCCCAACCGAATGCAAGCGGATCTTTCTTACTTCCTAATATGGTAAAGATCGAAAAAGAAAAAATTGCGTAAGAAAATAATTTTTGCTCTTCATGTGAGATCGAAAGCCAGACAAAAATATAGTATATACCATGCAGATTCTCTTCAAGGCTTCCTCTTGATAAGAAATCATAAACTAAGAGAAGCTTGTTATCCTCGAAACAAAAGCCCAGTAAAGAAATAATGTTCTTGTGATTTAAGGTAGTGATAATCTCGATTTCCAAAACAAACTCCTTCAGTGCATCTTCAGATGGTTTTAAGATTTTCACAGCAAGTTCCTTTCCATCACGAAGGCAGCCTCTATAGACTTGACTGCTTCCGCCTCTCCCAATAAAGTTTTCTAGGATCAAAGAAGAAAAATGGTTTTTTTAAAACTCATAACTAAAAATGTGAAATGAATAGGTTATGAGCTGTGTGGATAACATACCGGTCAAGAAATATGATGTTGCTGATTGAAGTTCCTGGTAGTTGAACAATCTGCAAGTAGATGAGTACTTCTCATGCAGACCCTCCAATTCTTTAGGTAGGCCTTGTGAATTGTGGTCCGGTGAAGATGGGGCAGTCATTGCCTCACTGCCCACTGCAACAATTGCACCACTTTCTCCATTCAAACAAGAAGGTTGATCTTCGTCACCAGAATTATTTTTTCTAGCATCAAAGTTGAAGGCAGTTGAAGATTGCCTGCTGGGCAACTGCATTGCCCACTGAACTACCGGGATCTTCCGGACCACAGACCTCTCTGATTCTAAAATTTGTTGGTTTGCTAACGCACCACGTCGAAGCAGTGGCCAACCAGGCCTCACTTCAGGTAATTCTCTGATCGACACAGAAATTGACCTTTCTGGTTCTTTTTCTACCGGCACCAAAGCCATAGAATTGTCTCCACCATCATCATCCACAGAGGGCCTTGAACAAACTGAGCATTTCTGTTTTGAATCATTCTCAGAACATTCCGAAAAGACTTTGGCTAAGCAATGCTCTATTTTCTTACAATTTAACTCATCATGGGTATCCTTTAAGGCCACACTGTCACTGCTTTCATTCAGTACTTTGGAAGACTTATGGAGTGATCGGTGAAATGCGCTGAGCAAACGATTTCGGTGATGATCTTCACTTGCTGCAAACAAGCACTTAAATAAAATTAGGACCCTCTACAACTACAAACAAATTCACAGAAAATACCCCAGAATTGAAGTTAGAAAAATCTAAATACCTTGGGGGTCACTATAAGCTGTTTTAGACCCATCCCTGTTAAACACAACTTTCCCATTATTTATAGCGAGAACCCCACAATCCTTGGACAGCTTCTTAGCACAGTACTTGGCGACGGTGGTCGACGACCGGATTTTATGGTGGCTCTGAGCAGTTCCCACTATAACCTTACTTGCGGTATAATAATTCGCTTCCCGAACTAAAATTTTCTTGATTGATGTTCCTCTGCAGATTTTAAGCTTGAGATCCACCTGAAGAAAGTTCAAGCAGAATCCCAAGTTTTAACTTTTTGTCAGGCCACTGGAAAAATAATGATTAAGCTCTCCAATGCACTGAGAATGACAAATCTTGGCTTAAATGGTTGCAGTTTGAACCTCTCAAGCTGTAAAAGCATAATGACTCATATTTTCACTCAGAATTCAAAGCATTTTCATTTTCTGAGCAAATAAACACAGCATATGACAAAATATACAAAAAAGACAATAAATTACAGCGAATAAAAAGAAGAAAAATTTGCGAGAAATGAACCTGTTTCAAGTTGCAGAAACCTTCATAGACGGCGAGAACAGAGTCAAACGCTTTGACAAGGGAAAGAAGTGAAGACTTCCCATCTCGATCAACAATTTCTACAAAAACTCAATTCATCAAAACCAGTCAATTTCCACTCCAACCCACCAAACCCAGAAACCCAAATCACTCACAAACCAACCCCCAAAATGCAGACATAAAAAAGTTCAAATTTTCATCTTCCGCTCAAATTTCACCCACCATTTTTACCAAGCACATGGAGAGCAACCACACGGTCACCCGGCTGAGCCACTTTGACCAGAGCCCATGTCAGCAGCTCTCTACTCTTGGAGTCCAGCTTCACTCCCACCACAACCGAACGGCCGCCGCAGCTCTCGACCTCCGGCTGTCCGCCGCCACAGCTATCTTGTACCATTTTCAAGTAGCACAATGCGTGAGAGTCCCAACGAGGCCTTTTTTGCTATCTGGGTCAGTTTCCCGCAGCTTCGTGATTCCGTTGCCGGAGTTGTAAATTCATGTCAAGAATAGGGCTATAAAGGGTCGTCGGAGAGTATGAGAATGGGGAGGATGAATGGGTTGGTTCGGTTTGGTTAGAGGTCTCGTGGCAAAGGCAACTCACAGTCCCTCACACCAGTAGAAGAAAAGGAAAGCGCAGCAATTTAAGACTGAGGCGGTCCTACTTTCACCGCTAATTCAACTTACCGTGATCGAGCCGTTTCAACCATGTGTTATTGTTGGTTAATAGCTTTTTCAGCAAGTGATTAAGGTTTGTTTATGGTGATTGCATCTGTACCTGCCTCTCACATGAACATACATACGTACATACATGGACATCCAGTTGCCTTAGTTAAATTTTAGGGTTTAAAGGAAGAAACCAAGAAATTTTGTTCTTGACGTGAAAAATAAATAAAACAAATTTAATTACTTTAATCCGACCAATACGATGAAAAAAGACAAGTTTTCGTTGAAAATAAATTACAAGCTTTAATTGTTTCAAAATAAGTTTTTTTTTTTAATGCCATTAAAATTCGAACTTGAAATTATTACCAACGTTAAGATTCTTAAAATATAAAATAAATTCAAGCCGGTAATCGCAAGTTAGTGTTTAATTCACGTAATGAAACTCTATGCCGGTAGTCACATTCCCCTTTATTATAAAATTCGGACCATGTAACGAAAAGAAGAAACCTACCTTAAGTTCACCTTTGGAAATGCTAAGCCGTGATTTGGTGGGTTTTGAATAATCAAGGAAAAAAGTCGTGTCAATCCACGTACATTATACCAAACGTCATGGAAAAAAACAGATATATTTAAATGTTTCAGGTGGATATAATATTCGGATTTTAGGGTTGATCCGCGTACGTCTTGCTAAAGTTTGATAGATACTTAAATTACAACAAGCACGTATTTTATGTAAATATATAATACGATTTTAAAATAATTAATTACTCTTTAATTTAAGAGTAAAAACTTAATAAATGTGCAATATAAAATAAAATAAAATAAAAATTACTTTCGATCATTAATTTCGGATGAACTAGAGCACACCTCGGTCTATTGAAACGGTCTGTGCCTTGCCGGATATAGTTTCAATGGCGCCCACAAGTTGATAATTAAAGGTACCTAGCTCATTGACTTCATTCTTTTTTTGTACATTAAATGTGATGGTATATATTGGAGGCTTCTATAGTTCTATATATATCCTACCATTGTTATTCACTTTTGCATATTCCTTTTTGGTTTCATTGTGTATGAGTATGACCGATAAATGTATCAACCTTGTTTTTGGGGGTGGGGATGGCCAACTAGGGTTATATATCCATCATTTAGTTAAAAGAATATTTTTTTCCAATTTCAAATTTAGGGTTCGAATCACTTTTTATGTAATTTTATGAAAAATATTTTCAATTTAATTTTTTATAAAACGTACTATACGTTTAGTTATATCAACACGAAAAATTTGACAAATTTCAACGTATATATCTAAATTATCATTTTTCTTATCTTTTTATAAGTTGGATCTTACATTCAATTATATTAACACGAAAATTTTGACAATTTTCAACATATATATATATCTAAATTATTATTTCTCCTATTTTTTTTTTATAAATCGGGCCATGTGTTCAATTATATTAATATGAAATTTTCGATAAATTTCAAATCATATATCTAAATCGTTTCTCCTATTTTTTTTATAAGTCGGATCGTACGTTCAATTATATTAACACGAAAATTTTGACAAATTTCAACATATATATATATCTAAAATATTATTTCTCCTATTTTCTTTTATAAATCGGGCCATGCGTTCAATTATATTAATACGAAACTTTTGATAAATTTCAATGTATGTATCGAAATTTCATTTCTCCTATATATATTTTTTATAAATCAGACCGTACATTCAATTATATTAACACATAAAATTTTGATAATTTTCAACGTATGTGTCTAAATTATCATTTTCTTATTTATTTTTTAATAAATCGGGTCGTAGGTTTAATTATATCAACATGGAAAATTTAATAAATTTCAACGTAAATATCTAAATTATCATTTCTTCTCAGATGAAGTAGACTCCATGCGTGAATAGTTTAATCAAAATTGAGAAATTAACTTAATTTGAAAATGATGGAGCGGTAATCCTTGTTTATATTAAAAGATTTTTAAGATATGAATTCAATTTATAAAATGGTGAGTGCATTATGACATATACATACGCATGGTAAATTGATTTATAAGGGAGTAGATGAGAATTATTGAATAAATAAATACGAGACCGTTGGCCAAGAGGAACCATCACATATTAAGCTGACACTAATCATTTGTTTTTTCAACAAGCAAAAACGTAGGCACGACATCTAGTCAAGAAAGCAAGGCATCTTAGTCTCTCCACTTTATGCGACGATCTTTTCTAAATTTAATTGGGACAATTAGGGTTGATCATAGCATGAAATTGCTGAAAATCATGAAAGGGCATAAAGTAGAGGGGCATAATTCTTTTTTATTATTAAATTACAAGCTATCTTGTAATATATATTATTTTTTTTGGGGGTTGAAAATCTTGTAATAGATCTTCGAATTGGTGCAGGGGATAAGGACGTTGATTAAAATGAATCGATTTTTGTATGTATTGAGGTTTAAATTACCTTTTATTTTAATGTTTTTACGTGTATATGCACCAAATCAGTTGAGGCAATTATTCGTAGTCTTTTGTAGGTTTAGTACGTGGTTGGAGTTGCAGAATGTGATTGTGGAGATTGATTGTTTAGAGGCAATTAGCAACATCAAATTAGCTCAATATCTTTAGATACTGGTGGGACTGATAGCTTAGGAGGTACTATAATTATCTCAGGCTTTCCGGATTCCTCTGAAGTCTCTTATTTGTGTGCCTTGAAGTGCGAACTTTATCGCCCACCACCTTGAACTGGAGGGGCAGTGAACTCAGGACCAAACATGTTGGGGGTCATATATTTTCTCCTTGGTTAACACCATTGTTAGTTAGAGATATTTTGTTTGGGGGTACTTTTTTTCCCTCATCGATTTTCTCCCAAACTAGCTGGATTTTATGACGAGGGTTTTAATGAGATTTCACACACTATCTGTGGTGCACCCATTCAGTATATTCTCCCCTTATTAATGAAGCATCGCTTTTGAATAGAAAAGAAAGGTGGGTTCGGAGTAAAAGGAGAAGTTCGATCATGAGTAAGTGATGTATAATGATTTGTATACTTTTAAATAATAATATTTTATAAAGAGATTTAGATTTAATAATATCACTAAATAGTAATATTTAATATATAAATAATTGATAATAAATTATATATCTTCACTGCTTCGAGCTAATTACCTTTTGATTATGTTTTGAAGATCAAGATGTGACCATATAATCTTAAATACAACAGTAATTAGGCTAGAAAGAGGGTAAAAACGAGTCGTCATTAGGACCCGTGATCAACAATTACCCAAAAGAAGAAGTAAAAATAGGTATTTTTGCCATGAGAGGGTACAGTATAACTAATCACCGGATGAATATGTACCTCTCTAAGTAGGTGACGATGTTTAATTGAAAGCTTTTCTTTAATTAAAGAAACTTCGTCCACGAACGATTTCTCTTCAGTGTTATAAATTTAAACTTTTCTTTTCAAAATTTAAAATCTCATTGAGCTCGTTTTTCACATATTTATACTTTACATTAAAATTGTAGTCTCTGTTTTCTTTTCTCCTAATCCCAGTGAAAAAAAAAAAACTGAGGGGGAGGAGGGAGAAGATCATCATCTTCCCTCCACTTCAATCGTTTTCTCTCTTTCTCTTTTGAGTTCGTAATAAGAGTCCATTTTATAGTGACTATTTGGTCTGAGTCATGCTCATATTTGATTTCCTCATTATATTATTTTACATTTTTTCAATTCATCTCTTACCCAAAATCTTCCTTCAAAATTTTTTCTTTCCCCAAATCGTCTCCCTTGCTATTTGAGGAGTTTTACCATAATATCTCACTTTGATTTTTGTCACAGTAGCTAGAATATGACATTTTGTGCTTTATTTGTTTTTATGCACAATTGGATCGCTGAAGATAAAACATTCTTCAGATCCACTATGCTTTTCAATTCTTTAAGATCAAATTTGATGGGTTTGACGACATTGATTGTTTCTTTATCGGGAGATAATTTGTTTAGGGTTATACGGGCTATTAAAGTTTTAGTTATTTTGAGTTTTGTGAGCTTGATTTGTAATTTTTCATCGTTTGAGTGATGCGGGTTCGTTAGTTGTTAGTACGATTTTGTCTAGATTAGTATTATCATTTTTACTTATGAAACTTACTGTCGTAATTTGATTATATTGTATACTTTATTATAATATATAATAATATATCTTTCAATTAAAATAAAACATATTTATACTTCTCCCCAACTCAATATTTTCATTTTTTTCATGCACGATCAATTATTTCCAATGCCAATTTCGTTGTCAAAATATCAATTAGGTAAAATCTTCCATTTTCAACTGAACCATGGTCGGTGCGCCCGTGACAACTTCCATTTTCACCGTGCCACGCTCTGCTCCTCCAATTACTATTACATTCTCACGTGAACCCTCCAATCAGCCCTGCTACACGTGGCAGCCAGCACGTCTTCAATTTTAGCGAAAGAGCCAGCGCCATAACCTAACACGTGGGCCAAAAGGTGACCGCCACGTGCAATCTCGCGCCAATTTAATTATTTCGCATGGGAAGAAAATTAATACGATGTGTGGAATTAGGTGACGGAAGAACCGAAGAAAGTGAAGTGTCTCTCTTTAATAGTAGAGGTGGTGAGGGTGGAAAGGGACTATTCTCAAACTCATACGTGCAAACGTTACGGAACAATAAAAACACGAGGATTGTCAATATGTCGTATTATATTAGATTTGTGTCATATTATAAATTCTATTTTATCCAAATATATCCAATTTAAACGTAATTAATCTGTTTAATAATCGTGTCAATAATGTCAAACTCGAATACGAGCCGTTAATGACCTAGGTAACCCGTATAGCCCTGTAACTCATTTAATAAACAGGTCGTACTCGAAACTCAATTAACCTATGATCCGTTTGATCTGTTTAACATGTTTAACTTATTTAGACTATAAGATTTAATAAGTATTTAGGTAGGCAAATATGTAGATATATGAGTTAATAATGACACGTTTATTAAATTGGTTAATATATAAGTCAATATACGGGTTAACATGTCAACTCGAAATCTACCTATTTATTAAACGGGTTAATAGGTCATTATACGAGTTAACATGTTGACCCGAAACTCACCCGTTTATTAAATGTGTCATAACGGGTTTACTCGAAAATGACTTAAAAAATTTAATCGTGTGGGTTGGCCTGAATAAATCTCGTGTAGGTTTCGAGTCGTGCCAAAAGTTGACAGCCTTTAAAAACACGTGGTTGGTTTTAATTTCTTCTCCAAAACAAAGTAAGTTTTTAATTCATAATTACTAGTATTTTTGATTTAATCATAGTTAATCACATTGTGCTCCTTAACAATATCTATTTTTACTTAAAACATGGGAGCGTTTAATATTAAAAATAATAACTTCTTCAACTAATCTCTTAATCGAAGTGGAGGTCCATATATATAACTCCATATCCTCTCTCTCTCTCTCCCCCCTCCCCAACCCCCCCACCCCCACCCCCCCCCCCCCCCCCCCCTCTTTTTTTTATTATGCTTAATTAATTATTTTTGTCTAATGATCTTATGACAGATAAGTGATCACTGCTTAATTGTGTCGGTGGATTCATGTTTGGTTTATATATTTCACGAGCTTGTTAGTTGTTATTATAAGTAAAAAAAAAAAATTGGTTCAATAAGTCTAAGCTATGCCATGCATTATTAGGCATTCATATTGCTCCACTACAATATTTATTCATGAAAACTATATATGGAGTCAATAATCTATTAAAAATAATAATTAATTTAATTAAGAAGACAAAATTAAATATTGATCAATCAATTAAGAGTTAATTAGTTAGAAAAAATTCTACTTTAATTAGAAACGGAAATTCATCAACAAGGCTATAGCTAGTAATTAATAGAAACCAGAGCTATATAAATAAATATATATATATGTATACTGCCCTAACTTAATATTAGATCATATAAGTTAAAATATTAAGCAAAAAACGGAGAGAAGAAGGGAAGTAACTAAATCATATTGCCATATATATATATAATAGGACTGAGTATTACATAATCAAAATATTATTTTTTTTTTCATTCTGATTATAGTCTATTCTAAATGGTCCTCTAGCGTGGAAGTAGGGCTAGCAATTGAGTTGTGTCGTGTCAGATTTGTATCTTATCAGAAACTTTGTTTTACTCAAATATGTCCAACCACAACCCGACCCTTTAATAATTATGTCAAAAATTTTCAAACCGAATCCGACCTGTTAATGACCCAAATAATCCGTGTAACTCATTTAATAAACAGGTCTTACTCAAAATACAATTAACGTTTGACCCGTTTAAGCTATTTAAACGATAAGATTTAATAGATATATAAGTGGGTAAATGGATAGATATATGAGTTAGTAATTGACACGTCTATTAAAAACGTTAATATATAGGTCATTATAATAGTTAACATGCTGACCCGAAATCTACTTGTTTTCTAAATGGGTTAATAGGTAATTATACGAGTCAACAGACTAATTCAAAATTCACTCGTTTATTAAATATGACATAATAGATTGACCCGAAAATTTTAATCGTACGGATTAATTCGGATAGATTTCGTGAAAGTTTCGAATCATATATTTAGTCGTGTCAAGAATTATCACCCTAAGGTGAAAGTTAAGTTACATAATGAGCCAGACATGAATAAAATTTAAATTCAATACAAATATAAAACTTCATTATCGTCTAGATGTATAATAATACGTTGAATTCATCAATAATTTCTATAAACTAAAACAAAATACTCTTAAAATGTAATATTTGTAATTTAAATAAAATTGATTTATTATTATGCACCAATGTACATTATCTCGACATAATATTTGAATCTAAATACAGCCAGTGGATGTGTACGGAATCACGGTTCTACAATTAATAATTTAGTATCCACCACCGGTCCACCGGTTCATCGTGGCCGTTGTGTAGAAAGCAAATATATGAATTTCTAATTATTAGTGGGATACATTTTAAGATATGCTTACGTTAGGGTTGATAGTTTGATGTTGATGGTGGGGTTCACCTGCACAATTTCACCATGGATTTTGTATCGTTTTCATCACGGATTCTTGCCAGGAAGCTGCCTCATCGATCTTCCCGAAAAATTATGCATCCCAATTATGTACGAACTCGATCTAAATCCAAGAAAATTGCGTCAGTTTGGAAAATTCTGAATTAAAATTACGGATAATATTTACATCATATCGATATCACTTTAATGATTTCTTTTCGTACAATTATTTTGATTTATCGAATTATTTTTGTACATATATCATATTTGAAACTATTTATTCTTTAAATTCTTGTGCCAAGATCATTTTTATTTAAAAAAATTAATAAGATTGAATGTCGTATAAACATTCAAATATACCAACTAGATAGACAATTGGACATGAGGATCTTAATTTTACTAAAATTGTTGATTTACCTGATATATATAAATGACTAAACGATCACGAATTTTATTGACTTTATGAAGACGATCTTAATACGATGCAAGTGTTTTCTCATGCTACGTGTTTCAATATAATTGGACGATATAATTTCTTATACAGTACGTAAAAAAAATACTATTGGCTAAGCATTATGATAATATTAAACCCAATAAATACATCAATTTTTTTTTAAATAACGTAAGTAAAAAAATTAGTTTGTAAAATTTAATGGTGATTTGATGAGTATATATATCCACTTGATGTATTTATCATTTAACATTGTAAATTTGAGAAGTACTAATTCTAAGTATTTTCAACATTTGGATGAGTGTCACTATCTATGAAGCTTTTCCCCATACATGTTAAGTATATTTTGCGGAATTTCTATAACACTACACCGCATTAAGTGCAGCGCATCATGCAGATCGTTAGATTATTTCAAATCAAAATTTAACGGTTGAAAAATAAAGATTCATTTTTTTTATATGTATTGTTTTTTTTTTTATATTATGCTGAAAAAACATGACGTACTTAGTGCGACGTTGTGTTATAGTCATTCCATGTATTTTGACTCTGACGCCGCCTAGTACTACTTGACTTTACCAAGTAAGGCACTTTTTTTTTTTCCATGCTCAGTACTCTGTCATGAAAGAGGCATTCGAACTAATTCTTAGTCAATAACCTGGAGTTCTCCATGTATGATCCAATTCGTCCTTTCAGCAGCTTGCATATGTCCTGATGGCTAGGTTATACCATGCAAGACACAATGGCACTCGCTAGTCACTACGTATTCACGCAGGCACCGCCTATAATTCAAGAATTGAACATATATGATCCAATTCGTCCTTTCAGTAGCTTGCATATGTCCTGATGGCTAGGTCATACCAGGCAAGACACATTGGCACTCACTAGTCACTACGTACTCATGCAGGCACCGCCTATAATTCATCGATCCATACATTATTCACTACGTACATATATTGCACTGCCGACTGCGTGAAGCGCACGTATTAATTTACCTTTTTAATTCCCCCTACAATAAGCCAATCTTGGAAGTTCCGAACAAAATGTTGGAGGCTCTAGGCGATGAAAAATGAATTGAATTTACTTACTCCATTAATGTATGCCTTGAAACAAGGCCCATAAAACACACTGACAATTTAAAATTTGTGCATGCTTCCTTATTAGGTCAAAAACTTTGCAGACGTCGGCGCACATGAATTCAGTAGACCGCATGCTTGTGTAGTTGTTCTTCCTTATGTACTAAATTTTAATGAACACATTAAATTAGCTGGTCTCAAATTTTATTTTCGAATGAGAAAAGAACATTACAAATAGATTCATAACAAACACCTCTATTTCTATGTGACAACCTTAATTTGAGGATCAAAATCTTAAATAGTTATCACTATATAATTTTGACTCAATAATTATTAAATTTCATTCACATTATTTAAAATCACGATATAAAAATAAGTACGAAAAATGCTTAGTTATTTCAAATTGAATGTCAGTCACATATGATCATATGTATTCGATGATGAAAATATAATGATTCACGTAAAAAATTGACAATTAGTTTATGAAAATATCGACGTATATTTCGATATTGATGTAACAAGTCCTAGAAAAGGGGCTACTGAGTGAGAGAAGTGGTTCGTTCACGGTCAAAAAAAAAAATATAGAAATTTAATCTAAAATTTGAAAATTTTGAAATTTTAGAAAAAACTTAAATACCTAATAATATTTATATAAACAAATACATATATCATGGAAATTGAAGAGAGATTGTTCTTCTCCCAATTTTTATACCAGGACTCTCAAATATGGATATCTTTTTAAAAAATATCATGAATATATATATATATATGTTTTTTCTATTTAATATCAAAATTAAAAAATACAGATATATTGACGAATATTTTCATCTGTGTATGTCTCTATGGGCTGCAGAAGCAATAAAAAAAGCTCTGTACAACATGAATCATCAAAATACGAGATGGGTTTGGTTCGGCCTTCGGTGGTTACTTGTAATTATAATCGCTTAGGGTTGTAATGCTCCTAAATAAAATGAAATTAGTTTATAAACTAAGAGAGTTGAGTTTTACCAAAACGACACCTTAACTGAAAGAAACACAACATGCAACGCAAGCAATCAGTAGCGGCAAATCCACTTATAATTAACTTCCTGCCTTTGATAACCTTCATTCAACGAACTCAAACCATTTTTAACGACTTGAAAACGAGACGTAACTTGTCAGTTGGTGGCCTTACACTTGCACCTTCATTGTTGATTCAATCACAATATCAATCAATTTGACTTCAGTTTGATATTTTTATTTGGGATTAGTCTAAAACTTAAGTCGGACGTTGTGATGATGGGTTGCTAGGCTAATTTTGTTCATATTAAAATTCGACGAAAATCTATACGTACAATATTATTGTGTTTTGATAAGAGGTGGACACGGTACGATTCAATGCAAATATTAGCAGTATCCAAATTCATACTATATATTAAAATCTTAACGGTTCGATACAGTTTAGATTTTATAGAATTAGAAATTAAACTGTTTCAAACCAGACTATTACTAACGGTTTTGTTTTGGATCGATATAGACGGTTTAGGTATAATAAAAAAATATGTAATATGTAGATGATATAGACTTAAATAATCATATTCCCAATCAAAACGACGTCTTAAGATTCCTTCATCCATACATTCACAATTTGTATTGGTGGCATCAAATATTCGAACAAGTTTCCTTTATATATACATTTACAATCTTAAAAGTTCATTTATCTATACATTACAACCAAAATGTAAATAACTAAATCATAAAAAACGTCTAGCACTTCCAATGTAAGCATATATGGTACACTTCAAAATTAATAACAATTAATATATTTCTTAATGGTACGGGTTGAATTTAATAAATTTTTAAAAATAAAAATTCAAAATCAAACCATTACTAGCGAAATGGTTTGGATTTTCAAATTGTTTCACCTTTATTGGTTCAAAACCAAACTGTTGAATAAATAATAATTTGAAGCAGATCGGTTAATTATTTTAACGAATTTATGCCCACTCCAAATTTTAATTAATTGAATATCCTCATTAAAAAAAATTGAAAACATGACTTTCATTCAAGATATAAACTTGCATAGTGTTTACACCCAAAAAAAAACCACTACGGGCTTATTTGACTTTAGGTCTAGCCCCAATTAGTATCCACAACTGAATCATGAGGAATTGCACGCGTAATTTACGCAATCATACTGACACGGTGTCGAAACCATCATAATGGGCAGGAAGGATATGCGACTAAGTCGTCGCGAAGAAGATGCATGCGTGGAAGCTCGTGTCAACCATCCGCCCTACCATGCCGCCTATAAAAGGAGAAAAAACTCTCTTCTCAAAGAACAACCAACAAATCAAACAAACAAACAAAATGATAAAACTCAATCAATTTCAACAACTGCAAGTCCTCAAAAATTTATTTGTTAACCAAAAGTTCGACTTCTTGGAAAAACCTATCTCTTCGATCTAGGATCAATATTTAGTTCTCCTCGCATCCCAAGTTTGATTCTAGAGACTTTCCGACTACCACACTTCATTCCGACTTGCTTCCGCAGCTTGTTTTGAATGCCACTTTTCTCATTCTGATTGCATCAAACCAGTATTTGAGACCCTCACAAACTCATTCTTCGACATTGGCATATCTTTTCACTGCACTGCCAACACCTTTGGTATGATTTCCAACGGATGATCATCTACTTGATGGTCTCTCTACCAAGAATGTCAACCTATGGCTTAATTTAGAGATAGTTTACTTCACACACATGTAATTCAATTTACAACATTAATACGTAATTTATGTTCTAAGTATTTGCATATTCCCTCACCCTTTCTACAATTGGTTTCTTCGACGTCGATAATTGGAATATAGCAACCAATGAGTTATATGGTTGCGTAAGCCATAGAATCATCTTCGTGCTTTGGTTCAGTATTCGACCAGTCTAACTTGAAGAGGTTGGTTCAGTATTCGACCAGTCTAACTTGAACTTGGACTAGGTCAAAATAAAATATTTAAAGTCATCAAATGAGGCATAAAAATAACAGCGCAAGCAAGATACCCGATTGCTCTATTTTCACTTGATTCAAACAATGGTTCATGGGCCGCAACTTATAACAACTTCTAATCCTGTCTAGTAATAATTTCTACTAGTGACACACCTATTTTGAAGACAGTTACTATACTAAGTCAGTTGGACCAGCCCATCTAAGGTAGGACGACGATATCATGACCTAAAGCTTTCAACCTTCACCCCACTTGTTCTAGTTGCTTACACAACACAACACTGTATCAGATTACATCGAAGAGATCCTCATCACTCAAACATCTACGTATCTACTCCTTCGGAAGCGAGCCACTGAATGGCGATCTCGAATTCTGCTATGTCAACATTTTGGATACGAACACGTAGTATATAAGTTCAATTATTCAAAGATACTTTGACTTCGTTGTATTTTAATTGATCCAAACAAAACTTGACGAACCCTATCGAATTTTTATCAGCAAATTCGGTAGCTAAGTTAATTGTACGTGTAGACTGTAGACCAAATTCCTGAAACTCCAACAAGCAATCCATCAAAATTCAAAAGTCATAAGAAGCCATGTTACCTTGTTGCCGATGCAGTCAGTTCACATATAAGAAACCCATGTTCCTTGTCCCCCACAACCCCAAATTCTCATAAAATATATTCTGACGGGTGTTATGTATATTTTTATAATAGAGTCGGGTGTTTTGTATATTTTTATAATTGAGTTTGATGATAAAGACAGTGCTGGACCATTGTGGCTAGCTAATTTCAAAATTTGTATGGCCTTTATATATCTTTATATATATATATATATTTTTTTTTTTTCTAATTTTGAAGAATAGGGTCACAGTCATGAACAGAATCGCAAGTAAGCACAAAGTATGTGGTTGAAGATAGGATTCGTTCTAATTGTCCATCTTCTAATTGTCGTTTTGTGAGATTGAATTAAATTTGACTACCCATTAAATACAATGTATTTTAAATATAAAAATAAATTCGTTCCCGTAGAGATTGAAAGTATATATCAATTTTTACATTTAAGATAAAAAAAATCTGATGAGTGATTTGATTCAACCAATCATGTTGGGCAAACGTGACCAAAGAGTTATAATTTATATGATGTTCAAACTTAATGTTGGGCAATGGGCACCCACAACCACAAGTAGGTGTATCTGCCTTTCCATGCAAGTGAATTTTACGAATCGTACTAGAGGTCAGTACCAAAAAAGAAAAGGAAAGGAAAGGGAAGGAAAGAAGAGAAAAAAAAAAGGGAGGAAAAAACTATGCTGGGCCTGAAGGACATTCCTTATTTGAGTGTGATGGGCCTAAAGCCCATTCATGCAAATTGAGCAATGAAACTAAACATGATTTGTGGGACATTAATGGGACATTAATAAACGAGTATGAGAGGAGATCGAGGAGGTTTGGCCCAAAAATAAGGGGACATAAATAAACAAGTATGAGAGGAGGTTTGGTCCAAAAATTAGAAATTCAGATATTTTCATGGAGTTCATAATAAGTAATCTCATTTTCCTGTTATCAAGGTTATAAACATTTA
The DNA here is from genome assembly GCA_032719365.1 of Prinsepia uniflora. Taxonomy (NCBI): domain Eukaryota; kingdom Viridiplantae; phylum Streptophyta; class Magnoliopsida; order Rosales; family Rosaceae; genus Prinsepia; species Prinsepia uniflora. The sequence continues at coordinate 1,559,462 of CM064872.1, read as the reverse complement.
ACCATTTTAGATGTTTACGGAAAGGTCATCTTGGAACCCTAGCTCAACAAAGCTAAGAAGATGGACATGCTGAAAAGGAATGCAATATGAGTATACAAAAATGTGAAGATATTGATCAATTTTGTAAAATTTTATAAAAAATTGTATTATTCTCTTTATGGTGGAATGAAACTACATCTTACGTGTAAAAATAAACGATCACAAATCTTAAAGTTACTTAATATAAACATGGATGGTTCCTGAACCCAAAAAATTGAACATTGAACTTGGAACTTCATAGTAAAGAGTGAACAAAGGAAAATACGTACTTGTGATATGCGCAAGCGCGAAACAGGAGAGTTCGACACGTGTTCGAAAGAAGAAGCGGGTACACGATCTTTATCTGCTGGAGTGAGTAAGAGTATCAAACAGTGGCGCTGCACTTTCCGATTTGGACCTCAGGAAGCATACATTACAGTAGCTAACAGTCAGTAATTATTTCCCGTCCGATTTGGGGCCATTGTTCAACGTTTGAGCAGGTATGATCTTGATCTTGTTTCACGAGTTTGATCACGTAGATCGATATGAAATGATGAGACGAGGCTAAAGGAATTAAAAGGATTGAAAATGGGGTAGAATTGGCTGAAAACCGGTCTCGCTGGTCGGGTCGAACCAAAAACCAAAGAACTAGTCTGAACCGAGTTCGATGTGAGGACAGGGATGACACTATGCAGGCGCGTGGGCTTCACGCGCAGCCACTTACGGTGGCGTGTGAGGCAGATTTGGGAGCTGTAGTCAACATGTGTTTTCATCCTTTAAATGTAACGAACATTTTGGCACAAGTTTCGAGTCAATCAAACACCGTTTCGGGGGTAGTTTTGGATGCAGGTTTAGAGTTTATTTTAACTACGTTTAAAAATTCCGAAAAATTAGGTGGATTTAATGAGAGGGTAATTGAGATGATTAGTGACCTTCGGGTATGGTTTGGACATGTCCGGAGGTTCTGGTGATGGTGATTAGCCTCGGGAAGGCTTATGACTCGTGTATCGAGACGGCAGTTAGGACGGTCTGTGAGTGGATTTTTTTTCTTTTCTAAATATGATGCATGCATATCTGTTTTATATGTTTTATAAATGTGATTTCTATGATTATAATTTTGGTATTTATGATTTTTCGTATTTACATGTATTTCGAGATTTATGGTTTTATATTGTGGTTACACGTGCTTGTGGTTTCTATGATAGTTTGATGAAATGGTTTATGTGAACAATACATTAGTTTATTTTTCCAGCCAGTCCTGGCAACAATTCAAAAATTTGCTTCAGTGAAATCTTAAGTAACATTGACTTGCATGTGATCACATTATTAAATGTCGACTCTACGCGTCTTGACTGCATGACTCCTTGATTATATACATATTTAACAATACATTAAGTTTATTTTTCCAGCTAGTCCTCGCAACCAAAAATGGTTGCCAAAGCATGTTTCTATAATTCTGGATTAAAAAAAAATCATATTTATGAAGAAATTAATAGAATATAAAAAATTTATATTCAAAAAGAAAATAAAGATTTTCGTAAATATACGACTACACTCTCTCTCACTCAAACTATTTGAAGAAACGGCTAAATTTGAAAAAAAAAAGTGTAAGAAGATTAGTGATTAAATAAGCATCATTGACAAAAACATAAAAAACAAAAAACCCAAAAAGGTTGATGAAGACCAAGAGGGTGAACGTGGAGGTTGTATGAAAAAAGATTTTTTTTTTTTTTTTTAATTTTGAAAGCAAGGCAGACAAGCATAGAATGACAAGCAGATTTTTCCATAAATTCAGATAATTCCTCTTTCTCTCTTGCTCCAAATTTTGTGGAACCTTAGTACGTACAAGGCTCCGGAGCCCGACAACGTTTCACCTGAGAGGGATATATATTTTGCAATCATTACTAAGCAGCAGCTTGTGTCTAGATGGAGGAGCAATCGAGAGAGTCGGTTGTCAAGTTAGTAATTTTAACTCTCCCCAGCTAATTAACGCATTATTTTCTTTTCACCCAAAATCCTAAACTTTCCTAAAATTATATAAATAATCTATTTTTCTTGAATTTTCTAAGTAACCTAAAAATTATATCGATATATCTTACGTACTATACTTTCTTGCGATATAAGTGTAACTTGACTGCGAATCTATTATTTTCCGACGTGATCTCTTGCCAATTTGTGACCAACTCCCTTTTCCTTATTTTTCTCCACTTTAATCGACCTCTATATTTTCCTACATCAGCTGATGTGGCCAGGAAGTCGGCGAAGAAGAAGAATCGGCCATATTCACAACGGACCAATATTGTTGATCCAGAAGGGCCGTTCCTTGTGTTGTGGAGGAGGATGTTCGTAACATCATGTGTGACAGCAGTGTTGATGGATCCTTTGTTCTTTTACATTCCGGTAATAAAAAACGACATCAAGTGCTTGGAGTTGGATGACAAATTGAAGGCAGTTGCTATTGCTTTGCGATCAGTTACAGATCTGTTTTACGTGGTGAGCATTGTCGTTCAAATTTTCACTCAACCTAAACCGACCAAGTACAGCGTCATGGGGAAATCATATCTTCATACCATGCTTCTCACAAAAGGAGCGGTTTTAATTGAGGATGGTTTCACAATGGCTACATGGATTTGGCACTCGCACATCCTGATTGATACTTTAGCTATTCTCCCAATTCCACAGGCACCACATACTAAGTCCTGCATCTGTGACAACCTTGTCCTTTTCTTTTTGTTTTTTAATAGCTAAAAAAATTGAATTTGAGATTCTTATTTATTCACGTGTCAAGAATAATAACACTGAATTGTAGCTCGATCTATTTTCAGGTCACAAATTTTGTTAAACAAAAACTGAAAACAGCTCAGCTTAAATTTGACAAATATGGATATATATATATAGTAAAAAGTCTAATAAGCCAATGAGCTTGAAAATTCAGCTATACTTACAAAATAAAAGTCCACTCACATTGATTATTGCGCAGTTATTCTCAATTTGCACGTTCCTCACTAACTCAGGAGGTCGTGTCGCCTATCAAAACCATAAGTTTTGGGTCACAAAAGTCTTAGTTTCCTGGTACAAGCCCTAAGTCCTGAAATTTAAATATAAATTTTTAAACGTGAAATATACACTTTAAACCCTTAAAACTACCTCGAAGTGATGTCCGATCGCTTCAAAATTATGGATTCAGAATGTAGAAAACTGCCAAACATGCGTTGCCGTGCCTCAAACTTTGCGCCCTTGCGCCACCACGCGCTGGTGGAAGCCTTCGGCTTTCCCACACGTTGTCACACGTCCACACGTGCGTTTACACGTGTGATACAGTTAGCACCCAGTTAACATCCCACATGGTCTGACAGTTGCTGACTTGGATGCCACGTATTTGATTGTAATTTTTTTAAGATAAGTGAACAGAAAAAAAAAAAAAACTATTTACACTTTGGTTGTAGTTGATTCATAAATTAGTTGTATTTTTGTTTTTAGATAAAAAAAATTGACAAAGCAATACCATTGAATTTTGATATATCGCCACTTATTATAGTCGAGTCGAAGAAAAATATATAAATTAATCTGCCTCACTTTGTATACGCCCCAAGGGCTGCCCATGCCTTTAAAAATGATATTATTTGTAAAAAATAATGAAATCAAATATTTCAAATTCGAATATATGCTAGCTAGTAGCAAGGTCAATATCTTACTAATTTCATAGTTGTCAAATGATTATTGGACTGAATATTTACTGTTGGGTTAAACCACACTGTGAGTGTATATATATTGTAGGTGGTAATTTTCATCTTCTACACCAAAATTGGTGGTTCAAGTAGTTCTTTGCATACGAGAAAGTTTCTGGGTTCTCTTGTTTTGTTCCAATATGTTCCACGAATATTTCGCATCTACCTATCCTGTGTGGTAATTTTCACGAATATTTTGCACTTTTAATGACTCCGTGTGACACAACAAAATTAAATAATGATATTTTTCATGTATATTAATTAAATATTTACGTGTGTTTTTTTTATATTCCTTTCAAGTTTTTATTATGTACGGAATAATTAGGAGATAAAACTGATTATATCCTTTCACCTTTGTAGTATGTGAATTCTGTTTATATTTCATTAATATCTTTTATATTTAACTCATATTAATTTTAGATGCAGGAACCGTCATTGTCGCCGTCTTCAAATTAAGTATATTCACTTTGTTTTTGTAATTCTAATAGGTACTTGGAGCGTTTTGGTACTTTCTAGCTATTCAACGAGAGGTAGCTTGCTGGCAGTATGCTTGTAGCAGTACAAAGGGATGTGCACCCACTGCCTTTTATTGTAATGCTAATATTAACACTGCATTCAGAAATATCACATTGCTAAATAGCTCATGCTCGGCAAATCCACAAAATGAAAATGCAATTCCAGCATTCGATTTTGGTATGTTTGTTGATGCCATTCAATCTGGTATACAGATTTTGGTATGAAAATGTTTCTAATATATCTTACTGGAAATTTGCAGGTTGGTGATGTGTGTCAGTAATAACTTACTAGCTAGGATGGATATTTGACATGCATTATTTGAGTGTTTTAATGAAGTGCACCTTTTATTGTATCATTGTATTAACCTACTCTTCCACTTCCACCAGTAATAGTAATAGTAATAGTAATAGTAATAGTAATAGTAATAGTAATGGTAATAGTAATGCTGATGATGACGATGATGAGAGAAATAAATGTAGCGGCTATCCTAACCATACCACAACCGCTACTAATTCACTAGAAAAAGGTGATTTTTATGGAGCAGAACTTGTAAACTGGGCATCAACACTCTCCCCCTTCTCCGCCTTGCCGGTGTCGGAAAGATCCGTTAGGACCCTTACAAAAGTTGAGGCCTTTGCTCTTATGGCCAACGACTTGAAGACGGTGGCCTCAAGATTCCGGTGGAATATCGCGCAGCTTCGCAGCTCAACAGATTCTCAGTTGCAGCGGAACGCAACTATTTTACAGGCTGGCTGGCGAGGGCGTCGCTAGCATAAGAAATTTATACCGGATCGATATATAGTAAGTATCTCCGGCTCCACAAGCGTATGCTGTTTAGCCCATGTCTCTTCTTTTTCTCAGGCGCCTCAGTTAGTCAGTTCTGTCATTTTTCATTCTCATAAAATGTTTGACTTTGGTCATCAATGTATCTCTGTTGGTTCATGTCTGGTCTAGAGAGAATTTCACATTGCTACATATCAATTGCAATTTGAATATTGACCTTTTACGTCAGTTCCATATTTACTAAATTTTACTGTTACATTCAAATTGCTAAGCAGTTCAACATCATCATCAGCATCACTCTGCAGTTACTCGTATATATATAGCCTATTTATCACGATGTTCGGATGAACTGTTATAAGTAAATTTTTCTCCAAATAGAAGTAAAAGATATCTTCTACTTGTATATATGTCCAAGTCCGAGTCCGACTAAGCATCAATATCGATGTACCTGAACTCTTTGGCCGAATCGTATTGCCGTCAAGAAAATCCTGAACATCAGATGGACGACAATCATGTACCTGCAGTCATCTCTATGAGTATTACAACTGGCTATTAGCGTCACCTAAAAGTGTATTTAAATCTCAATGTTTGTATGAATTTGGCCAAATGAAAATCATGCCCGCGAAAAAATTTTGCACGAGAAACAAGAGCTTTAATAAAATTAAACAAACAAATATGGATACAGGTACGTTACTGCTTGCACTTTAAAGCGTATTTAAATCTCAATGTTTGTATGAATATTAATGCTGCTTGCACTTTCTACTTTTTTTTTGTGTCGGATTGAGTAAATCAAACAAAAATTTATGAACAGGAAAATTGAAGAGTGGAGTCAATGAAGTCATAGAAAAAATTGCAATTGTGTCATAAATTAAACTAAGCCGGATTAAATTTATAATTCTAAAGATCTAACATTTAGTGAGAGCCAAATCCGACCTAATTACAAGGTCCGCATTTGGACCTCACACCGATATAAAAAATAGGAGCCTCAACCCAAAATAAAACCCTTCACAGCCTACCACCCAGTTGCGCACAGCCCAAAAGATGTAAAAAATGAAAGAAAGAAAAAAAATATAACAGCTATTAATTTTTTTTTTCTTTTTAAAAGACCGAAGAGCCACACCTTATCTAGAGGTGTTGAGATTCAACGAGGACGGGCTGCTCGTACTTGGTGGAACCCGCCCTTATGTGGTGGCCTCAAAATCTAGTTCAGATGTCAGTCTTCAAGGTAAAGTTTCCTGTTTTCTTTAGCTAGTGTTGCTCCATAATTGAAATTCAGTTGTTGGGTCTGTGTGGAATGGAAAAGACCCCATATCCAAACGTTGATAGTGAGAAAAATGAGTGTTCATAGCTCCATACGCATGAATGCTTAAAGCCTAAGATTTTGACTAAAAATAATGACTTTTGGCACTAAATTAATGGTGGTAATTCTCGTATTATAGGAATTGTTCAATTACTGTATAACTTGAATTCATTTTTGTAATATCAAAAATGGTAACAATTTTATCAGAGTTTGTCATTAAATTAATAGTGGTAATTCTCGTGTTATAGGAATTGGTTTATTGCCGTAAAACTTGAATTCATTCTTGCATTTTTTTAATATCAAAATGGTAACAATTTGTCCTCTCGACTAGGATTGATTACTAAAATGACTACACTCAACATATTATGGTCTAAAAATGTAATGACTAGGATTAATTTGTCGTGATGTTACTTTATTCCTTATCTTTTTTTTTTGCCGACGTTACTTTATCAAACAGTGGCGCTGCACTTTCCGATTTGGACCTCTGGAAGCATACATTACAGTAGCTAACAGTCAGTAATTATTTCCCTTTTTCTCCAAAAGCCCCTTTTAGCCATTGGAGCTCAAGCTTCTGCGACTGCCTACGCACTTCCCAAAAGCCCTAACCCAAAAGGCAAATATCTTTTTTATTTTTATTATTTTCTTTCTCAATCATCATCATCATCATCATCTGGGTAAGTTACTTCTGAATCACTAATTTCATTTTTGAATGTTGAATTATGGTATGAATATGTCTGTTTTGTGTTAAATCCCGTACTGGGTTTTTGTTATTCATTCAATTGGGCTGCAGTTTGTTTTTGTTTTTTCCTTTATCGGCTGTGTTCAATTGGTTTGTTAGGAGCTTCGTCTTTGAATTTGGGACGTATTTTTTTTATTGGAAATGCGTTGGAGGATCTGTGGTATTTGATCGCTAAACACTTATGATGTTCTTGAAATTCAATTAAGCATGTTTTGATATGTGTTCACTTGGTTTGGTGGATTTCATATAGGGGAGTGATTTTCAGTTATGATTTTCTCTGCATGCACTTTCTATTTTTTTTCTATGTATGAACAGGCAAATTGAAGAGTGATGAAGAAGATCACTCTCCTATATTTACTAATGGGATTTGTCATCAATGTTCTGCAATGTGAAATTGAAGCTTGGTTATATTGTAAATAGAACTAGGTTGGGAAAGTAAGCATGCATTTTACAGAACTTGTGGTTTACTGTCTGCTAGAAAAGCCCTTGCAATTGTAGATTTCATCTGCTTATATGAAGATGTGTTCGAAATTTTCGTTAAATTTTCGTTTTGGTTACATGTGAATTTGAATTTGCTTATTGTTTGCAGCCTCTAAAATTTGAAGAGGAAACGAAAGAGCTTTGATTTCGCAACCATGCAGTTGTATCACCATCCTTACTCATTAGCCAGCCAAAGAGTGAGACTTGCTTTGGAGGAAAAAGGCATTGATTACACATCATTCCATGTCAATCCAGTAACAGGGAAGAATATGGATGCCTCATTTTTCACGAAGAATCCGACTGCGAAGCTGCCCGTTTTCCAGAATGGTGCGCATATCATTTTCGACGTTATTGAGATCATCCAGTATGTTACTTCAGTAAACAATCTTTTTCCCTTAAATTTCGTTGTTCCAATCTCAAGCAGTCAAGCCTTGTGTGTCTTGTCTTGTTTCGAAAATCATGTTAAATTGGAAGAAATAATGAAGATGTCAATGTGCAATTTGTTTATCCAGGTACATGAAAAAATTGCAATTGTGTCATCCGGGGGAGAGAACATCTCCTTGAGCAGCAATGGAGTCATTGAATGGATGCATGAAATGAAAAAATGGAACCCTGAGTTTTTCACGCTTTCTCATGTCCCGGGGAAGCACTGACGTTATGTCACGAAGTTCATAAGGCAAGTGATCATTGCTCGCATGGCAGAAGCTCCTGATCTAGCACCTGCTTATCGATACAAGCTAACAGAAATGTACGAGACAGATGACAAGTTGAAAAACCCGGGTTTTCTGAAAGTGAGCAAGAATCACCTGATAAGGCTTCTTGATGAAGTCGAGACACAGCTGAAAGAAACAGCTTATGTGGCCGGAGAAGAGTTTAGCATGGCGGATGTGATATACTGATTCCGGTGCTGGAACGATTAGCATTGCTGAACTTAGAGGAGTATCTAGGTATCCGGCCGAACGCTTCTAAGTACTGGATTGTGGTGAAGCAGAGGGATAGTTACAAGAAGGTGATTGGGAAGCATTTTAATGGCTGGAGGACGTACAAAACTTTGGTGAAGACATGGTGTTGTTCATATCAGAACCATTCTAAGGAGATTCTGATGAATTAGGGCATTTTTCTTCCCTGGATGTAAATGAACCAGTTAATATTAGATGGACACAACACAACAAAGAAATTGTATGTACTTCCTTTATAGTTTCTGTACCCATTTGTTGGGAGAAAATGCATCCCGTGACATATACTGTGCAGCTAATCTTGCTTAATCTATTTATCCAGATGTGAAATGCTTTCATTTGATTAGCTTGTATGAGTTATTCAATCCAAATTTCAAATACGAAATGACATAAAAGACTCGAGAAACTGGCGCATAAGCTGGCCCTAATAACTTCAAACAACCAAATATCACAGTTTGAACTAAACACCAGTTTGCATTAGTCAGAATATACCAGAGATACCAAACATGAGACTCATTTTCTTCCTCAAGAACAAGAACTAGTCATGAGTTCAGGAATAAGGCAGTCCGAACACAATCAACCTAACAGGCAATAGCATAATAATAAATAAACTACCAAATTAAATTATTCAAAAAGTCCAGAATTTCACCACTAGAAGCCAACAGAAACAAATTTATTATCATACGTAAAAATAAAGATTCATGAAGAAGAGAGTAACACGGGGTTTCGAATTTGATCTGTCTTTTTCATTTATCTTAAAACTATCATTCATAAGCCTATAGTCAGTATGAGAATGACACAGAAGATTACATACCTCTTTGAGGTGTTAGTCGACGGACCAATACTTCTAAGAGCACATCACCGTACAGAAGCATCCTTTTTCCTTCCCATGAGGCCTTTAGTACTAGAACTTCAATTCCAAGACTTGACATTGAATAAAAAATTCATTTAAATAAACCCTAAAACAAAAGAATTGAGAACACATCGAGGTATGAAGCAAATAAGTAGCTCCTCTCCTATGAATTGATTGTTCATTAATGGTGATGTGAATGCTGATTGACATTATTGCCAGCTTTCTCCACCCTATAGCTTAAATCCTCTGAACAATACGAATTTATAAGCTCATTTCCTACATTTCCTATGCCGTTTGTCCCAACTCTGGAGTTGTTTCCATTCCCTCCCCACCCATTTCTGTCGTTAAAAGTAGTTGGGGGTCTATATTTTGAGTTATTCCAGTGCTTCTGCTGCTTGAAGTATGTCCTTCCCAAATCATTCGAGAATCCTCTTGCTCGTTTAGATTGAAAGTGATTGTTTGCACAAGGAATTCCAAAGTTTGCTTGATTAAGACCAGTTGTGCTAGGGGTATTTTCTTCAGAGTAAAAGGTTGCAGGAACACACCTTTCAAGTTGTCCTTCAGCAGGTTGGTGAGCTGGCACATGATTGACGGTATGAGGTGGAAGGCCTTTCTGATGACGGGGTAATGGAGGCAATGGTGGAAAAGGATGAAAAGGTATCCCAGGAGCAACAACCCAAGTCCCAACAGCTTCAGCATGGGGTGTCCCAAATTGCTGCATGACAGACAGTGGAATTCCATATGAGACTGGCATGCGAGAGACAAATTTTTCCTGTGGATGCCCTATAGCTGCAGCAGGACACTTCGAAGGACAGGACGACGATGAACCAATAGATGAAAACCCAGGAGGAACATCCTCAATGTTCGTCTGTGTTTCCTCATTTTTCTGACAGTTATCATGCATGCTGCCGGAGCAATTCCCATTATCTCCACCCATCCTCTCCATATGCAATGCCACTTCACCTATTCCAAGAGAGGGACCAGGTTCTATCTTCTGTTCTTTGTTCTGATGTGAACTTGAATCTTGGTATGTCTCTGGTGGCTGATCCCATCGGCTTTTACGCTTTCGAACTTTTGTCACAGTGGTTGGGCAACCATCAGTAGAAGGCGCAGAACAGGCCTCCTGGGTACTTGTACTCACATTAGTTGCTGCAGAGATTGATTGCGTGCTACAATCTGTAACTTCAGTAGATCTTCCACTTTGATCACGCCAATTATCATGTGAGGAGGAAAATCTATTGCAGATTGAACCTTTGTTAAATTCTATCTTGCTGCCATCCCTGTCTACAAAGTTATGTCTTCTATAAGGTCTAGGAATCCACTTATCTCGAAAGCTCCGTGCTATTTGGTGGGCCTGTAAAATACTCGACTGATTTAAACTCAGTGATCATATTCATTTAAAAAAGCATCAAGACACATTATAGAGAACATTTCCCCTAAGCAGCTATTTCAATAAGGAAGATAAATTATTTAGAAACCTAAACAGATATCAAAGCAAGACCTGTTTGTCTTTGTGTTCTGTCAGGGATAGCATTGACTCCGTAAAGCTGCAAAGAAACAGAATTCTCAGGAAGTAAGCAACACGGCTAAGAAATTGAATTAATTTAACTGGAAATAAAATTGAGCAGTGTCCTTATTTAAAACAAAAACAATTGAGCAGCTGGAAGCATTTAGCTAAGTTGGGAGTCTTGTTACCAGCATATCACAAAGATTAAGTACTGGAAGTTATGTTCCTAACGCATATGAAAAACCAAAAGATACAATTGATAATAGACATGCCCATCCATGAAGATCTTGATCCCACAATAAAACATATTATCAAAGCTACGTGAAAACAGATTTTAGAGTTGTATAAACCTAAGGCTAAGAAAAATAGGAACTTTACCGGTACATTAGAGGAAAATAAAAATGATAAGCCCAAACATCAAGCTAGAAAAATGCTTACTAGAAGCGCTTTTGTAAATGCTACTGCAAAGAAAAGCAAACTTGCACAATGCTTTATGTTCTGAGCACAAGTAAAAAAGATTCCCAAGGCAACCAAAGAATCAGAACTGCTCCCATTCATAACTACAGTGGGGGGGTTGTGGGGGGGGAGGGAGGGGAAAAGACTAACAAATCAATAATATTCACTAAAGAAATAATAAATTACCTCTCCATTCCAGGGCAGGGAGGACCACCAGTAATATGTTCCAATGTAAGTATCTGCTTTAAAGCCAAATACTCTAGAACCTGCAAAGAGAATATTAGTCAGCAGTCTGCTGAATGCCAGAAAATTAACCAACCAATGTTATATTCATCAACTATTTACACTCGTGTAGCAATGACATTTTTATCAAATATTTGCACTGTGTATATGAGAGAGAGAGAAACTAATATGGTTTTCGGTTGAAGCACCTTCAGAAGCTTCCGCAGAATTGGTATCTTTTTGAAGTCATCTCTGCACTTTTTCATGATGTTGTGTAGCATTCTCAAGCCTAAGAAAAATAAAAATGTTCAACAAATTCAATATTGCATACCCAAACAAGAAATGGAAACATATTAAAACGAAAAACAACAAAAGGAGGGTACTCACCATTCTTATTTATTACATCAATCAGAACCACCCGTGACTTTGTTTTCAAAAGAGCATCAAGGATCATTGAAAGATCTCGATTGCTGCAAGAAAAAAGACCTTTTAATAGAGAACTACTAACTAAAACTTCATAAAAGACCAATATTTCCATATTGCAACAGATGGCAACAAAATGAAGTTAAAGGTTTTAAATGACCTCTGAATTGCTTCACCATTGCCACCATCACCTGATGCTGCAGTAAGGAACAGAAGCTTCAAGTAGCCCTTAGTCGAATCCTGAAAGAAAAGACCATGCACACATGAACTACCAGGATAAAAAGAGAAATTACAAAAAGAATAAACTGGCAGAGTGCACTAAAGATATATGGAAGAAATACAGGTTTCACTACAAAACAAAACAGTGCGTGCAGTATGACAAAGTACAGCCTCATCATGTTTCAATGCATGCCAAATAAAATAGCAAATGACATCAAAAATGCCAAATGAAGAAACTTAGCAGATAGATCATCCGCAGCTACTTACTTTCCGTTTATTTATCCCTCCATCGCTATCCAACAGCTCATTAAGCTTCTCCTCAACTGCAAGAATTGAAGAGCATTAAACCTCAACAATCAGCTTATCCCTTTCTTGCTTTTCTAAAAGCAAATTATAAAAAAGAATCCCTAACCTGAACCTTCTGTTAATCTTTTGGGTTTGACGGACAGCATGTGAGATTTATTGGCTGCCACTTGAAATTTGTTACCACTTGGGGTAATCCTCACTTTTCCTTTCACGAAACTGGATAAATGGGAAGTTTTCACATTCGGACAAATTTTAGAAGAAACCTTCCTATCGTCAGTAGTTTCAGACTTGGTCTTCCTATTAGCACCAATGTCACCAGATGAAGATTTGATAACCACTTTTATCGGAGAAATAGTCTCTTGTTTTTCTAAGGAGTTTGAGGATTTTCCTATAATCTCCTTTTCCCTTGAAGTTTCCTGCTCAACAAAAGGCATGGCTATACTTGTTTCAACTACTTCTTGAGAAGCGTCAACTGGTTGAACGGAAGATGGTAATTTTTGTCCCGAGTGATTCAATTCCAATGACTCGTGTATATGAGAAACAACAGATTCAGACGCATTCACAGGCTCTTCTCTAGGTGTGGAGAACTCCAATTCCCCAACAGAAATTGTTGATTTCTCAGTTTCTTTATCTGTAGATATTCTCTCCACACGCTGGATAACTCCATCACCAAAGGAAGTGGCTCTAGCCAATGTATTGCCCCACCTAACATCTAGTACACCATCTTCTGGAATCACCACGGGGTCCACATATTCTTCGTCTGAATCCTCTTGAAAAATAACCTCAGTATCAAGAGGATCACCACCTATATAACCCCGACATTGATCTGAACCACAATAACATTTTTTCGCAGCAGCTCCAAAAACCCTTACATAGTTGTAGTCAAATGTCACCTCTTCACCCTGACAAATAATTATAGGCACAAATGTACAGAAAGGTTATTATCAACACGAAACAATGAATTGAAACAAGACGGCTAAAATAATGGCTTCATAGGAAAATGCAAGAAAACAGACGGCTAGGGCCTATTAACACACCAACCCAAAATTGATGGCTATTTTGGTTATCCTTTTCTTCTCTTTATATATATGTGGTCTGATTTTAGACTATTTTAAATTTCAGATTCCTTGTTCGCCTAAATTATATCTACAGAACATTAGTAATAAGAAAAGTATGGAAAACCACATGTCCAAACTTAAGAGTGTAACCTAAATGATTTTTCAAACGGCCACCATCAAATTTATCTTCCTCCACGGATTAAAACAGGAAAATTCTGGAAATTAATAATGTCTTTACAGCCAAGAAGTTTTGCAGTCAGGGAAAGCAATAAAATTCTTAATTCTGCAAGAATGGTTGATGATGAAGGTGCTGAATGAGGAATTGTCAAAATTGTAACCAGCAAAAGGCAACCCTAAAATTGCTTAGTACAAAAAATATTCCAAATGCGAATTGATTCCTTGAAATGCATTTTTATGAGTAAAGTCCCTAAAGTGGGCAACACATACACCGCCTGTTTCATTAGTGAATGAAGTGGCCATTTACAAACGATATAAATTTTATTCAATGACCCCAATAGAGTGTACCCATTTATCTTATAAGGAGCGAAGTGAAGCCCCAAGTCATGTTCAACTGTAATAGCGTTTAAAGGAATAAAATCAAGAACTAATTATTTACTTTTCCTGCTCATAAACGCAATTCAAAGCATTCAAAATATTACAGGATCATGGCTATAACAAGAAAATGAAGCATGATATTAATTGTGGAAGGAGCAAGGATACCTTCTTAATATCTCTTAAAGCAAATAATCCTATGCAAATCTCTCCATTCACCATCCACTGTTGAGAACAGGAAAAGAAAACATTTAGAGTATGAAAAGAGTAACAGAAAAAAATCAAAAGTGAGGTTCCCAAGGACTACACTTAAGCAAAAAGCAATTGAAATGGTAATTGCAAACCATGTCCTATACCATATTATATTCAAATTAAACGCAAAAACAAACATTGCAAATATATATATTTCTCTTGCTGGTAGAGAATCCATATATCCAATTGGAACAACTCAACACCAAAAGCCTTCATATCTAAGAGGCGGCAGTCTCCCTTAATAAGGCTGGGGAGAAGGAATGGGCAACAAGCCCTATTGCCAAAAGTAAAAACAGGCTTATCTAGACCAAGCATAAACCAGATAAAATCTAAGAGTCTTAACAAAAACTAATCTGCCCACAGTAAAAATCACCTTTTCTGTGCGACAATTAGGATCACAACTATGGTTAATGAAACGCCCCAAATTTCCCTTTGCACAAGCATCTATGACCTGAAATAAAATAAAAAGTCATAAATAGTGTACAAAAATGCAGCAAAGATGGATTTAGCAAAAAAAATATTAAAAAATTGCAAATATAACATTACATATAGGAGCCTGCAATGCATATTCGAAAGACATCACATAAGCTACACAAAGAACATATATCATGAAAATAATACAATGAAATAACCTTTTTTTAATAGGAAACAGAAACCTCACTTGATATAATGACCACTAAATATTAAATTGATGAAAAGGTACAGCCAAAATGTGGTTATGTATCTGCAAATTTATTACCAATCAGAATAACACGACATGCATTATGGCATTTAGGGGTTCCATAGTGGCATGGACATTACAAAGAACCCAGAGATACATGAAGTACCAACATGTTTAAGAGATGAACTTGAGAACATTCCACACTCATCACAAGCCAGCTGATAATAGATACGGAAAAGGTAAATGTGATTTCAAATCAGGAAATATGCAAACCTCACTGCCATTCAATGTCATGAAGTAGAAATGTCTGTGACTCTTCAAGGCATACTCTCTTTGGCGTGCCTCATAAGAATTTGTATCGAGCACCTGTTCAGACAATGTATTAAAAAACCTTAGACGATCAAATAAGCATGCAGCATGCATGGCACACGCTTGCTAACACACGTAAAAAATACTAAAACCCAAAATTAGAGCAGAAGATCAGATATTGAAACCTCTCAAACATTTTAATGCCTTAGCCATAACCCATTTTTACTTCTTTTTTGGTTTCTTAACCCTCACATGAATCAATAAACTTCTCACATAAAAGTTTCTATATCTGAAAGAATTTCGTCTTATGGATAACCCCAAGATCAACTAAACCATCATAGCTGAAGGAATAACTCAGCTTTTGTGCCTCATTCCCTTTTCTTTTGTTTGTTTATTTTTTTTTTACAATCACTTTGTTATGAATGGACCTTTGAGTATGCATTAAAAAGAGGGCACTTCCTCGTTCTACAGGATAAATAACTACATAAAGAAACAATAAACTTTATAGAACTATATGAAAACTGAACATCGTACAGAATTAAAGATATTTAAGGAAAAATATCCTAGAAACAAAAGATACTAAAAGGAAATAAGAGTAAAGTAGTCAAGAAAAATTACAAGGTTACAAGATAATTGAAAGGCAATGTGATGGTGAAAGGAATGAATTGCCACTATCATGGAAATGACATGGAGTTACCAACTCTCGGTTTAATTTTAGTGGCAACTTAACCTTGACGTGTGGTGCATAAAAGCTAGTGTCAGAATTTGGTGTGAATTATGGACTCTTCAGCTGGACTAGTGGAAAAAAAAATGGCAAAGATTCAAGTGAGAGGCATAAAGCTCGATGGGCTTTACATATTAGCATTTATTAGTTAACTAAAAAGTAAAACATAGACCATAAGTACTTTAGCTACAATTCCCAAACAGAAGTGCTAAAATATAATAGGTTCTCTACACCGAATTCACCATTGATCAATTAACCAAATTGAAAAACAGAAAATAAAGTTTGTCAATTTACCTCTCCAACATATTCAATAATAAATTGCCCTTTAAAGATATCCTCAACCAACTTGAGCCCAAAGCCCTTCTTCCCGCTTTGAAACTTCTCTAGTTTGGCATATTGACGTTTTTGGAACTGCAAACAAAGATATTAACTAAAACAATTTCCTTTGCATAGCAAAACAAAATTTTCTGTAAGGAAAAGCTAAAATACCTGCTGATTTGAACAAAGGTCTCTACACGGACAGGCTCCTCGAATGCATTCAATGTTAAGCATTCGATTCAGGCAATCCTCTCCACAACCCAACTGGCCATCTGAAGGTGGTTTGCAGTGGCAGACCATTATCTGAGTAGATCAACAAAAATAAATTAGGAAATCTACATAAACTAGCCTGAAAATCCACTCCAGAGATTTTTACAGAAACATTACTGATGAAAACAAATTTATGACTATCAGTGTATATATTCGTGGGTTTTATTATATATCAGAAAAGATAAGTTTTCAAATCTTTCATTGCTGTCAGACATACAATTTGCCCCATGTCAGTTCCATAGAAAGTTTTATTTTCCGACTTTAAACACAGCTTGGACCAGCCATGTAGATGATAAGTATCCAAGTCTGGGCCATTTCCCAATGGAATGTACCCGCTCGTCATATTATTGCACCAGGGAAATCAGATAATTCCTCTTTCCCTCAAAATTCAGATCTACCAAAACAGACAAAGTTCTGAAAAGATCAGGTTAAAAGGACGTAAGTATAAACCTCATCAATAGTCTGAGTTTTACGGCTACGGTGAAGGAACTGATTAGTTTTGATGCTTGCAACATTCCGCTGGGAAACTGCAATCCATAGTCCAAAAAAAAAAAAATCAAAATCCCACGAATATGTAAATTTGTATGCGTATGAGCATGAATATGCTCATGTGTATGTGAGAGAGAGATAGAAAGGCAGAGAGAGAGAGAGAGAGAGAGAGAGAATGAAGCTGAACCCAATCATACTTCTATCACAAACAGATAGCACATACCTGTTGGTGCTGAATGTCGTAATTTCAATTCTTTATAGTTTAATCGGATGCCAGAAGCATCTTCGTCACCTGAGGCATCTGATATATCCAACTCTGCATTAATCTCTGAATTTGACTTCTCTTGAGGGATTGAGCAATGAGCAAAGGCTTTATCCTTGTTATCTCCACAGGTCCTTCAAGATTGAATTAAACATAAAAAATTTAAGGGTAATATTAGATTGTATTTTTCTTGTCTGTAAAATAGTATAGAGACTATGACCTAAATTAGGAATGAAACACACATTTGTCTTAATATACAATAATAGTAGATGGTCATTTAATCATGGCGAAGCACAAAGTTAAAATACCAAATAATGGATGGGATTATTTCAGTAGGCAAACTTATAGAGGCAACACATGACAATGATCTGAATTTAAAAAAGAAACAAAACAAATTGTTTTCTAGGTTTAAAAGCTCCTCTAGTTGAAGCATTTATATATAATTGACAAAGCCAAAGCAGTAATTGAAAGCATCCAAAAATCAAAGTAGCTATTAAATCAGGGATCAAATACTCTCTTTTCCATAAGCAGAATCGATAATCCTAAGCTTCACGTATTAAATCATAGCTCTAAAGACCATGACATAAGCTAAGCTCTAATTATATTGCAAAAAACTGGGAAAACGAAAACAAATGAGAAATGAATCGTTTACCATGTGCACTTTAGTTCATCTATAGTATCCGCCAGTTCAGCAGATATACGCCTCCATTTATGACAATCATCACAGAGCACCCAAGCATTACGCGGTGGCAAATACTGCTTATCTAGGCCAACAGGTAGCATGTCCAAGTTAGGAACATTTATACATGCAGCATCCCTGACAGAGTCTGCTTTTCCGACTCCACCCACTAAGTGATCTCCTACAATATAAATGAGTTTAACTCAGCTCAGACATGCATATAATAATAGTGAAAACAAAATTAAGAAGTGATCAGATGAAGAGGATGGTATATATACACACACACACACACTCTCACACACAACACAGAAATAAATAAACATTGGTTAATAACCAAGTACCTGATTCTGGGAGACTTTCCACTTGGTGTTCAGCCTGATCACAAACAGCCTTCTCCATGAATTTCTTCTTGCTGAAAGGCTTTTTTGGGTCTCCCCGCGGTCTATGAGCGTTACCTTTCTTGCTCTCTGAGTTACAGCCTCTAGACCTGCCCTTTGGAGGCTTCAGTCCCTTGGTTTTTGAGGATTGTGATTTTGATAAACCCACGCCCACATCCAGGTTGCAATATGCTTTTGCTTCTGCACCCAATTCCTCTTTGAGAGCATCTCTAGACATTCCATGGTTGGTTTCTCCTGACAACCGTGGCTCCAAAGATGATTCCAGGTCGCTTGACGAGTTGCTTGAAGGATTTGCACAGACGGACGAAGTGAACGTCTCACTAGTGAAAAACTGCTGACTGCTATTCCGTCTGCGTCTATCTTTCTTCGATGGTTTTCCTTTATTTATGTTTCCTGGACACGGTGTCCCATCCATGCGAATACAATTTTCTGCAGGGACTTTATGTTTCTTCTTTCCTCTCTTAGTGCAAATAATGTCTCCAGAAGCAGATAAAACCTTGTCAGAAGTCAAAACAATACCACGGCAATCTTCTTGTGGTCTTGTTTCAACATCTGCATCTGGAATTAAGTTGGTAACTTCCGAATCAGGTGAAGTTCCAGGATCTCTGTAGCTAGTCCCAACTGATCCACCTGATGATACAGCTGCAATTGTATGAGATGAAACCCCACGAAAATCGTCCATCACATCTTCAGCTGAATTCTCTGTAAGAACAACACTCTCCAAGTCCTTATTGGCCAGATCTCCATCCAAAACAGAAGCAACCAGACTACTTTTATCCTCCCCAACAGTCGCTTCTTTTCTGCAATTGTCCTCAATGTCATTCTCTTTTTCAACACAATCAGTAGATATTGAGTTATTCAAAACCTCAGGTGATGTGGTGTAGGAAGAACCTTTGATCACTTCTTTCCCTACTCTAACCTTCAAACGAAGATTAGTTGAACTACGGGATTTCCCTCTTGACCCTCGTGGGTTTCCACTTGCACCACTCTGATTCTGTTTCCCACTTCTTTGGCCACCCCTTTGTTTCTGTGATCCTCGATTCTGACCTTGGCCGGCCTCAAGCCTGTTATTTTCTTCAAAAGATTGTGTAACATTCCCCAATAATCCCCAGATAGAAGAACGACCTGGTTTGTTAAGGCAGCTTCTCTTCCTTCCAGCAGCTTTGAAGGCAATTTCAACACTTTCAAGTGAGTCTGACACTCTAGATGCGTTCCTGCATTTCCTTGGAGCCCTTTTTGTCCGAGTCTTGCGGCTTCGTCCACTTTTTCTAGAAGAAAAAGCTACAATGTCAGGACATTGGGTGTTAGAAACACAATCAATTCTGACACTATCATTCCCCACGTAACCTGTCTCTCTGGAACGGTCAAATGGAATGCTAGAATCAACATGACCAGGAGATTCATTCTTACATAGCACATCCAATCTCTCAGACGAGCCATTGTTGACAATATCAAAGGTTTGAAATGATTGCAGAGAACCAGATTTCTCACGACTATTGGGTGATAGTCCAAAAGAACCTTCCTTCAGATTGAAACCACTTCCCTCAATTAGTAAGATCTGGGCACCAATATCAACGTTTATGTTGGTTGTAGCATCACTTTTCTTTTCCACAAATTCTGTTACACTTTTGGCAGAGGGAAAATCAATAACCTTATCATTCCTCTGAGCATTCTCTTGGGCACAAACATTCAGGTAATCTGATACATGTGAACTTGCAAAGGCCCTCTGACAACCCGCTAGAGGCAATATTTGATTGCAAGCATCAAAATTGTTTTTCATCTCAACAATCTCCGAAACCATAACAGTAACCTCGTTGGCACTGTTACTGGAAATCTCAGAGGTTGGAACAGAGTTGTCAACAATGCTGCTGGGGGGTAATTTGGAAGAACCTTCCTCAGAATTGTAGACATCAACTTTCAGAGGTAATATCTGTGTGTGCATTACAGCCTCTACATCTCCATCAGTTTTAGCTTCCAAACTTTCTGCAGCGACCACAGAACCTTCAATAATGTTAACATTCCTCTGATCAATCAGTTCCGCACAGCTACTCAGTGAATCAGGCATATGTAAATTTTCCAAGGTAGCCTGGAAACCTTGCAAAGGAATTTTTTTATCACACATATCAGTATTACTTCTGATCTCAACAACCTCTGTAGTCCTTCCAGGAGAGAGATTGCTAAGACCACTAACACCATTATCATCCATCTCTTCAGTCATCAAGTCACAGTTACTCAATAAATGACGCGGAGATAAAAATTGTGAAGGCATTCCACCATCCCGTGCAGGTGACTTCCTGTTGCACAAATCAGCTTCTATCACAGCTGAAATAACGCTTTCCTCACAAGCAGCATCCAGAGAAGGTGCACAGATGATGTTGAAACCCCTCTCTTCTTGTGGGGGACTACCGCAAGCTTCCGTTCCAGCTAATCCCGAAGGAGTTTCACCAGCATGTAAAGGAGATACTAGCTCAAGGATATCATTCTTCATCTCAGAACAAATGTCAGCTTTCACTTCTGTAACTTCCCCAACCACTTCAGAAGACAGACATCTAAGATTCTTATCACCCCTCTGCTCATCATGTTGGATACCATCTCGGGGTGAAGCAGTCTGAGATATGACTTCCAAAGGGATTTCACAGTCCCCAAATGAACTGGCCGATCCATCCTCACCTAGAGGCCCATCTTCCTTCACACATATCCTCTCAATTTCCCCATTGGGACCAACAATATCCCTCTGACACTCAATCAAGGAACACCTACTGAGGCCCGATTGCCCGCTCAACATATTTCCTGGCTCCAGAACATTAGCATTTTCATGATCACCCACCAGACCATCTCTATCAACTGTAAACGACTCATTAACCTCATTGCAGCTCACACCACCAGCATTGTCCATCCCGCACAATCCCATACACCTATCTGGCACACTGGCAGGGTCCACATTAGTATCAATCAAAGGCTGACTCGCCGAGCACGATGGCCGCTCAGACATAGATTTCACCAAGATCTCCGAGCCCATCTGCTGCTCTGTAACAGACTCACACAGGAGCGTCCACAAAAACAGAATTCTCAGCAAAAACCATTGCTTAACGAAGAAAATTTACCCATTGACTCGAACACTGCAAAAGTGTATATGATCAACCAAAACGAATAAAAAAATTGAACCTCACACGAAACTTAACCCCAACCCCAAATAATGCACCTCGACGTCGAACCCTAATCTGCTTTCTGTCCCCGTTAATAATACGTCAGCAAAAGCAGTCACCGCATAGAGGTAAAACCCTAAAATCGCATTCCCTTGACTTCCTCTGCAGAAGCAAAACCCCAAATCTAAATTGGCGAAGTAATGCACATATACCCAAATACAAGTTTCAAAAAAACCCCTTACATACATACATACAACACATTTACAAAATAACAATCAATAAAAAAAAACCCAGAAAATTGCAAATAGATTGGATGAACACATACCTGTGCAGGGAAGAAGAGACAGACATGAAAGAAGCCTGTAAATATTATTACAGAATTGGTGCTTATAATTTTATCAAAATAAAAAAAAAATATTGGCTTCCTTTCTGTTTGTGAAAAAGACGCAAAGAGAGAGAGGGCGGTTGGTGGAATTTATGCTTATGTGAAGAGATAGAGAAAACGGATTGAAGGGGGGAAAAACTAGATAAAAATGCAGAGGGGGGGGGGGGCTCCGAGTCCGACCGGGAGAGGTCGGCTTTTTATTAATTTTCTGGACCATTTCGCCCTCTACGAGTTCACCCACTGAGTTTTGTAGGGTCTCTGGTTTTCTGTAGGACAACTGCCCCAGGTAAGGGCACTTCGGCCATTGAAGGAAACCAAAACTATTTTATCACAAACAAAATTCCTTTTCTTATTTTACCAAGGAACTTTGTTTTCTTTCGTTTCTTATATTCCTTTCTTTATTATGGAGAAAAGGGTTTCCTTTTTAACTTCACAAAGATCTTGGGAGAGTTTGGATATCTACCATTGTCAAATATGTATGCACTTAAGAACTTTCGTTTGGATTCACCGTCGACTTACACTAGCCGTTACTTAATTTGTACGGCAGTTACCGATAAATATTGTAATATTGTAATATTGTAAGTATGTGAAGCGCACAAGAATATTTTGTATTCATATGGTAGTGTGTTAGGCATGGGCAGAGCCAAGGGGGGTTAGTGGGTCCTGAGTTTCCACTCATTAATATAATTTTAATAAATATATATATAAATATAATATAATTTTACTAGAAAAATTTACATTATTGATTTAAATTAATTTATATATCTTGTAATTTTATGAAACAATATCATAGAAAATCAAATACTAAATAATATAAATTTTAAAAAATAAGTGCTAGCCAAGAATAATTATATAATTAATTAATAATATGATATAATTTTTTATATCTTTACTTAGTTTGATAATATTTTGTTGATTTGAAAAATTTTGTATACATTAATTATAAGTTGTAGTACATTAAATTTTTTTTTTTGGAAGTATTTTGTAAAAGTCCCCCTCAAATTGAATTCTAGCTACGCCACTAGTGTTAGGTATGTGAATCTCAAAAACAATTATTTTGATAGTACTTTTATTCTCGTAACATGACATATTTACGTATCAAATTTGGAAATAATATACCCTTCGTTAATTCTGCCGCACTTACTAGCAAAAATAAAAAAAAAATTAGAAAAAAAAACAATGCAGATCTCATCTCCAAATTTCTCTACTTGAAATATCTTTCGATAAGTAAATATATATGGCATCAACCTTGTAAGATGAAGAACAAATACGATCTGACACACAAAAATAAATGAGTAATATTCTTTGGGTTCATAGAGAAGTGGAACTTTGACCAATGTAAATTACAAAAATACCCCCGGTGACGGTGATATGCCGATTGACAGAAGATCGTACTTAAAGAGATTGCATGGTAAGGGATGTTACGTGGCTAGGGTTCCTTTTTTTCTTTTCATTTTTTGGTCAAACACCAAGTGGACTTTTAATATTTAAAAAAAAAATGGGGATTCTTATAAAAAGAAAATGGGGATAAAATGGTAAAACATAATTATTAAATATATAGTACATAGGGCCTCTAATTTTTCATTATAATACAATGATTTTCTTGCTTTTTTTAGCAAGAGGGGTCAATTCAAATCCCCCGGTTTAAAAAATATTCATAACCCATAAAAAAAATTAAAAAAAAATCAATTAAATATAATATAAATTGTATAAATACTAAAATATTATTATGGTTATTTTAATATGTTATTATTGTAATTCTGAAATATTACTTAATAAGGTCAATTTTATTAATTTTTAGGTTGATGTGATATTTTAATTGATAATCACTTAATTAATAAAATTAATTTATGTGTAATGTTTTTGGAATCCAAAATGATGTTTGTGTAAGGTCTAAAATATGAGACGGTGTTTATTAAAATTCAGAAATCTTAGTAGTTTGTTCGCGTAAATAATTCAATTATTATATATATATATAATTATTATATACAATTATTATATATATATTAGTAAGAAATTAGGGTCTAAAAAAGACAAATATATATATATATATATTTATAAAGTAAGCAAACATATATATATATATAATTGTAGTGAATAAAAACACATAAATTATTATATAATTAAGCACACCTTAATTATTATTACAATAATATATCAAGTAATACGTACGTAGTCTCGCAGTTAATTACTACAGAGCATGCATGAAAAGAGGTAGATTATATGAGAAACAGTAGATTGATCATGCCATATAGGACGATTGGATAGCTCGGATGGATGAGATTACATTCGCTCCTGGAGGTTAGGCTGGATAGGCTGAACCCGAAAGGTGAAAGGAATCTGCTGCTGCTGCTGGGTGTTGGTGTTGTTATGGTAGTTCCCGGCGGCCGCCATTCTTTGATGATATCCATTCTCCAACTCCCTCACGTTCTCTTCAATCTTCATTTCCTGCTCATGCTGCATGCAAATTAATACCATCCCCAAAGCACACATATTAATCGCTACATTCCCAAGCAAAAAGTCCATATAAACACGAAAAAGGAGACATGGTAGTCGACACTTGGATGGTAAGTCCAAATAACGAAAGTCAAATTGTAAAACGCGCGTTTTAAAAAGCCGTGAGAAATAAGTAATTCTTAATAAAAATGAAGTGTGTAAAAGCGCGTCAATAGAAGTTCAGGCGATAGTAAAGCAATCAAACCGTATTACTCACGTACCAGCTCATAAGTGAGGAGTTTATGCTCATCTTCCAGTGCTTTATCCTAATAATTAAGCAAAATTATATCAACAGATAAATTAGGCATTATATGATTTATTATAAAGTAAATTTTAATAATGAAATCAAGAGAGTTAAAATCGTACATTTTCTCTGAGAGTCTCCACATACTTGGACTGTCACAAACAGAACAAAATAAGACTGATTCATCAGCAAAACTTGTTAATGAACCTAATTATTAATATTAATAACAATAATTTTGCTTGAACAAAATGTTACAAACTACGTTAATTAGTTAGTGCGCAGGACTTGCCTGCTTGTCCCGGATGCTGGCGAGGCCATTTTCTAGTGCTTCCTCCAAGGCCATCAGCTCTCTGTGGTTCAAAGATGTGATATCCTTTCCCTTCAGATGCCTGCAGGAACATATGGATGAGTATATAACGCAGCTTGAGTAGCTAGTAAAGTACTCTTGCGCTATGAACGCATAAGCAGGTAAAGAGTTCGTGCGTTGAGCGACCAAAGATATATATATTGTAACGCCAAAGAGGCTAGAGCAAGGCCTAATTAAAAACGATTCGAATTGTTGCTTGTGTCAACCAGATCGCTTAGCCCCATTCATCTTCGGTGCGAGAGGGCTCAATCAGAGAGCGATTGTGCATTCTTTAAAATATATACACATTTTTTAGTATCAAATTACAAATGGAGAATTATTCGAGATTAACTCGATGGATCCCAAACTATGTACCTGAGCTCGACTTGCATGCTGTCGTTGTCTTTCTTGACTCTGTCCACTTCATTGTTGAGGTTCTGTCCATATCATCATCACCAGATTAAGCCATCTAACCAAACCCTCATTACTTAATTAATTACTTTAATTTAATACTAAACAAAAAACAAAACAACAGACAAGATAATTATAATGTGAAAATTTACTATAAACAGAAATCTGTATACAAACCCGCATAAAAGGATCTGTATTAATTAGCACAAAAAAAAAGTGTGCTAATTCTACTTTCTGTGCCCCAGCTTCTATGCTTTGCATCAGTCAAGGAACCAAAGGGTGAGAGAGGGATTTAATTATATATATATATATATATGTGTGTGTGTGTAAAATATGAAGAAAATAATTTTCTTATAATTAATAAATATGTACACACAATTGTAGGTAGCTAACATGGATCTGCTCAATTTTTTGCAAAGAAAAGGAAGGGAGAGAATAACATTTTTTTTTTACCAGATCTGTTAATAGATCTATGAGATGTTACATTTCATAAAGGGTTTCAGATTTTATTTGTCAATAAATTAAGCAGGGATATAGAAACTAGTACAAAATATCCTATTTGTAGATCTGTTCATACAAATCACACTTCATGTTCCTTAACATGTTTTAGCAAAAATAAAATAATATATATATGTAGCCAGGACATGCAAGACCCAGCAGATCTTGCTCTTTTCATGGAAGAACAAAAAGATAAATGAAAATCAGAGAGAGAATTCTTGTCAAACCTCATGCTTGGCATCCCACAGCTTCTTCCCAGCCTGGCCATGGTATTTGTCCAAGATTTCAGTCACCCTTCATCGCAGAAATAATGAAGAAGCTAAAAATTAATTGATTAAGCCCATAAAATATGAAGGTAAAATACCTTTTTTTTTTCTAAACAAAAACCTAGTAAATCTGAATCAATGTATATATATATAAAATAAGAAACAACTAGACTCATAAAATATGAACCAAATATACCCTTCATATATATCTTTTTTAATTTTTTTTAAAAACCCAGTAAATCAAAATTAAAAACCAAGATCCTCATCAGGAAAAAAAAATTAATACACTCATAAAATATAATTGAAAAATACCCTTTGTTTACTTTTTAATTTGGAGAAAACCCAGTAAATCAAAATAGAAAACCAAGAACCTCAATTTATCTATAAGAAAAACAAAGTGAAAAAGAAAAAGAGAAAGAA
The DNA here is from genome assembly GCA_032719365.1 of Prinsepia uniflora. Classification (NCBI taxonomy): domain Eukaryota; kingdom Viridiplantae; phylum Streptophyta; class Magnoliopsida; order Rosales; family Rosaceae; genus Prinsepia; species Prinsepia uniflora. The sequence goes on along the minus strand of CM064872.1, from coordinate 1,532,772 downwards.
AAACATGAGCTTTAATTAATTAGGGTTCCTACTTGACCGAGGGGCTGCAGTATTCAACCATCTTTCCAGAGCTAGCAAAGATGATAAGAGAGACTTTGGAATCACAAAGAACAGTGATCTCCTTGGCCTTCTTAATGATCCCATTTCTTCTCTTGGAGTAGGTCACCTGCCTGTTGCTTGAGTTCTCAATCCTCTTAATCTCAATCTTGCCCCTCCCCATAATATTAATATATTTTCTCAAAGTTTTTCTCTCTTTTTCTGGTTCAAACTTTCTTCTTGCTTAATTTCTGAGGAAATGAGGAGGAATAGATGTGAGAGAGAGATGAGGAGGTGTTAAATACAAAAGCAGATGATGATCAAGAGAGCAGTAGATGAGCATTGATCTATTATGGGTTTGAGGCCTAAACACCTTTCATATGCCACAGAAGTGAAGGGCTTGTTTATGGGTTGGTGACAATGCCAAAGCCAACTGCTTTTAGCTTTTATTTTATGTTTTCTTTTGTTTTTAATCTGTCTGATGTTTGTGTTTGACACCTTTGTTGCACCCTCCTTCTTGACTAGAAATATATAGTATCAAAAGTATATATCATTTCATGTATTATAATTATAAATATATCAATATAATGAAAGGAGTATACAACAATGTTTATCATAGAATGATAACAATATGTGAAGTCATATATATATATATATATATATGGCGTAGTTATAATTGTATCAGAAATATCGTTACATGTTATTATCATTCAATGTTTTATAAGATGATTATTGGACGACGTCAAAATTGATACATATATATGTCTCACTACTAGAACATATATATAGGATCGATAAAAATAAATAAATAAGGGAAAGTGATTTTCACACTCTTTCTTTATCCTTTTTATGTGTATTCCTCTCAGTTAGTCTGTCTTTGGTCATTAATTCAACTTTGATTTATTCAGTCTCATGGTTACAAAAAATAGAGAGGAGCACATCATGAGGAGAAAAGGGTTATGTGAAAATCACTTATATATACAACATAAATACATATACCGATATACGTCCGAATAATTATTAACATGAATTGAATGATATGAATACGCGCGAGTAGGTATATTTTGAGTGGATCGAGCTCCAACATGACAGTTATTAACCATTGGTCTCTTCCCTCTCTATCCATCGTCTGACTTTGCCTTCCTCAATGTCTCGATCAGTGACTGATTTTAACTCCAAGGTTTTTAGGGTTTTTTCCTAAATATAGGCTTAATGAATTGAAGGGTGTCAAATATTGGGAAAGCAAGAGTAAGAGTGTAGCCAGGTGCACTAGGCCATATGTGTGCTGCTTTGTATTTTGGGTCTTGAAGTTTGTGATGGTCTTGTCTAGGGCTCTAGTGGTGGAACTAAAAGAGGATACAGTATTATCAACTTCAATGATCTTAACCATCAAATCAACAAAATCAAGATGTGTGTTTCCTCCTCCTCAAGTAAATGTAAAACTCCTGGGATTTTAGGTGGTAAAGAGAGAGCAGGGAACAAACAAGAAGACAAAGTAAGTTTTTTATTATGTGCCTTGAAAACAAAGAAAGGAGTAGGAGATGAATATACCCTCCACCACCAGGTCAAAACAGTCATGGTCTTTAAACAAGACAACTAGATTTGATGTATATATATATATTCTATAGTAATATATGTGTGTGTCTATATATATATATATATATATATATGCATTGTATAACGCACATGATGGAGGAAAAAATTGGATCAAAATCACAAGGAAAATGAAGAAAAAGAAAGGCTTCAGAGTTTCTACGTACCTTTCAAGACACCAACAGTGAGCTAGCTATAGCTATGAAAAATATTGGTACCCTAGCTAATTATGAAATATTTGGGTTTTCTAAAATATATTCCAAGGATTTGATTTGATGAATTCCCTACATATGTCGTTATAATTAAGACTCATCGAGCGTACATATATTCTTTTTTCCTGTTTATTACTTCTCTTGTGGTAATTAATTAAAGAACAAATTACACTTTAGACTCTGTGTTACATGTTAAATTTCAGAGTTAATTATATCTACCTTTAACAATATTCTTTTTAAAATTTATATTTATGTACGCTAAACTTTTGAACATTGTAACAGCTTCCACGATTAATTATTTTATTAAATAATTTATTAAGTGTTGATGTGACACACGTAGAATTCCACCGATTAATTTAAACATTTTTTCTTCCCTTTCTCAAACGGAAGTTGTTACTTTTGGATATGCTTGCTACGTAGCTAGCTAGGGTTTTTCTTTCACCCTCCACTAGTCCAATACTTGTTAGTGTGTGATTATTAGCACTACATTTAGTGATATATTTTTTTCATTTCTTGAATGACGAAAAGTCTTAAAATTTAACTATAGTAAAAGACGAAGTTAATATACAATGTGTATAATGTAATCACTTTCCCCAAATTTCTGATAAGAAAATCTTTAATACATTAACACGCGTTAATAGTCACATCCGAATATAATAGTCACCCAAATACATCAATAATCACTAGTATTATTTTTTATGATTCGATTTTATTCGTCAGGTGTATTTTTTCTCTTTCAATTAGAACAAATTTCCAATAAAATTGTAGAAAGACTATACATGTACATGATGGGCTTTAAAAGTGCACATGTTTTAAAAAACGACATAAAGACTTAAATTACTCAAAAAAAAAAACTATGCATGGATCTCCCAATCCCCAAAGGAAAAAGATTTACTAACCTTTGATGATTTGACCAATTTTTGAAGAAAAAAAAAAACAATTCTAAACTTGTAATAGGATTAGGATATGATAAGCGTTAACCCCTTAGGCCACGCAGGATGGAGGCTGCATCCACGTACTATAGGCTATTAGATATATAGACTCTTTGAAGGGAAAAAAATATCATCGATGGAGATAATTTTGAGCTGAATCAACCCCAGCCTCCAGTGAGGCAGTGAGGCTTTCCGTGGGGGAGCTAGCTGTCAAAATACAGCTCCACACAAAATGAGTAATTTGCATGTGAGGACTGTGAGGAAAATGGTAGGACGCATTCCTCTTCTTCTCTTGATCAATAATGTATGTATGACCTGATAATTTGTTATGATGCAAACTGGTGGAATGGATTCTCTTCTTCTGGCTTTTAATGTCTTGGAATGCTCGTAACAAGAGTTTCCGAAATGTGTCTCTCTCTTGGTAGCAGTGTTTTAGTATACCAAGTCTGGCTGGTCTTCTGGTGAATAAATAATTGATGTTGTGTCTAATATAATGTCTTTGTTCTTGTGGGGGAGTTGTGGGGAGGAAAGGTACAGTATAAACTATCATCTTGAATTTCTTGGACGGTGAGAAATAAAAATGTTTGTATTGTGTTTGATTAGTTTTGAATATTTGCTTTAGGACATCACTGAATGCCTTGTAAAATGGTTTAGGCAAAATAATATATGACTTCTACTTAAACATGTGGTTGACTTTTGCTCAAGTTCTACTTAAATGAAATATTTATCTGGAATTTTGTAAGTTGAACATTTGAACATTCCAAAACTTGAGCCACAAGCATCTCAAAACTTGCAAGAAGTGAGAAATTTAATAAGTTATTCGATCCAATCAAATCCAATCCAATCCAGTCTCGCACACCAAACAAGCGTACTTAAAAGGGTTTTCTTTTACCAATCCAATGGCACGTCTTCATCACCCCTACTTTCGTACGTCTTCATCGCCCCTGCTTTCATTCATCTTCTCTTCATCAGTACTGCAGCAGATGTCCCAAAACAGAAAATGGTAGCTTGATTGAATGTCAATATTATCTTACTCTCTTGTTGCTCCAATATCAAGTTGGATTTGGAGTGTGTTCTCCAAAAGCCACTGCAGGTTAACAACACAAACAATCTTTTTTGAGGTCGAGCTAGTCAAATATTTAACCTCAGAATCCATGTCAACAAGTTTAGGAGTCATTCAATATATTTGGGGTTTACAAAACTGAGTCTTGGAAGTTTTTTAAGTCTTCAACTCTTTAATGTCGATAGTGATCATTTGGCGGCGTGGAACTAATTTACAGATAGCTATATATACATAACAATTACGAATATTTGACCAAAGCAATAAATAAATAGAGAATTAAGTGAGACTAACTCGACCCCAAATTATGTACCTGAGCTCGACTTACATGCTGTCATTGTCTTTCTTGACTCAGTCCACTTCATTGCTGAAGTTCTATCCATCATCATCACCAGATTAAGCCATTTATACCAAACCTTGATCATTACTTAATTAATTACTTTAATATAGTACTAAACAGAACAAAACAACAGAAAATATAATTATATTTATAATAGCAAGGTTTACTATAAACAGAAATACACAAACCCACATAAAAGGATCTGTTATTAGCAGAAAAAAAAGTGTGTGTTTCTACTTTCTGTGCCCCAGTTTTCTATGCTTTGCATCAGTCAAGGAACCAAAGGGAAAGTGTGTGTTTCTACTTTCTGTGCCCCAATTATACATGTGTATAATATGAAGAAAAGACTTTTCTTATAATAAATATGTACACACAATTGTGGGTAGCTAGCATGGATCTGCTCAAATTTTTCCAAAGAAAAGGAAGGGAGGATAACATTTTTTTACCAGATCTGTTGATAAATCGATGAGATGCTACGTTTCATATATAATGAGTTTCAGATTTTATTTGTCAATAAATTAAGCAGGCATGTAGAAACTAGTACGTGCAATATATCCTACTTGTGGAACTGTTCATACAAATCACACTTCATGTTTCTTAACATGTTTTTAGCAAAAACTAAAATATGTGTATCTAGAACATGCAAATTACCTAGCAGATCTTGTTCATTTCCTGGAAAAACAATAAGCTAGATCAATGAAAATCAGAGAGAAAATTCTTCCATTGGATTAGGTCACCTGCCTGTTTCTTGTGTTCTCAATCCTCTTAATCTCTCCGATGTGTTTGTGTGATTGATATTGATCTGGCTTTGCGATGCCTTAATTTGTTGCTTTCTTGATCTGGCTTTAAGAGAAGTGATATTTTCATTGCTCCTCTTTATACACGCACTTTTTGACTTTTTGATCCGTCAATTATTCATTGATTCGGCTTTAGTTTATTCAATCCTCTGATTAGAAAAAATAGATGAGTACATGAAGAGAAAATAGATTATACATATATATATTCCATACTTATTATTAGTCATATGAATATAAGTGTAGGTATTTTGAGTAAATGGAGCTCAAATTGTCTCCTTATTAACCATTGGTTTCTCCTCTCACTACCCACCATCTGACTGTTGCCTCCTTCAATGTCTCAGTGACTGATTTTAACTCCAAGGTTTTTAGGTTTTTTTTTTCCTTAATATAGGCTTAATTAATGAATTGAAGGGTGTCAAATGGGAAAGCAAGAGTGTAGCTAGCTAGGTGGACTAGGGTCTAGGCCATTAATTTGTGTGCTGCTTTGCATTTTGGGTCTTGAAGTTTGTGATGGTCTTGTCTAGGGTTCTAGTGGTGGAACTAAAAAATGATACAATATTATCAACTTAAATGATCTTAACCATCAGATCAACAAAATCAAGATGGGTGTTTCCTCCTTCACAAGTAAATGCAAGACTACTGGGATTTTAGGTGGTAAAGAGAGAGGGAACAAACAAGGAGACAAAGTAAGTTTTTTATGTGCCCTGAAAGCAAAGAAAGAAGTTTGATATATTATATAGTAATATATGTGTATATATTGTACAACACACATGGAGCAAAAAAAATTGGATAAAAACCACAAGGAGAATGAAGAAAAAGGATGGCCATGGAGTTTCAACATTCAAGACACCAACAGTGAGCTAGCTATATCTATGAAATAGTGGTACGTACCCTAGTTAAATTTGATTTGAATCCTCTACATATATTGCTATTTCCTAGAGAGGATCCTTTTTCCCTGTTTTTTTTTTTTTTTTGGTAATGAACTAATTGGTTTCTTTTGGATATATATGCTTGCTAGCTAGGGTTTTTTTTCCACCTTCCACCAATCCAATATTTGCTAATGTCATGTAAATTAAATTATACAGTACATTATCATTTAGAATTATTCTTTTTCACTCCTTATATGATTGTAAAATCATAAAATTTAACTCTAATAAAAGATGAGATTGATATAAAATATGTATAATGTAATCACTCTCCTTCAATTTCTAACTAAAACAAATCTATAATGCATCAAACAGTCAACCGTCGCCCGAACATAATTTTTTATAATTCAGTTTTATTCGTTAATTAATTCTAGTGTAGTAGTGTGTACGTTTTTCTCTTTCAACTGGAACAAATTTCTAAAAAAAAAATGTAAAAAGACTATGTACATGGTGGACTCTATTTGTACAACTGTTTTAAAAATGACATACGAGTAATGAACTCTTCTTAAAAAAAAAAAAAAATCGTAGTAATTTTTTTGGGGCTATAGAAGTAATAGAGGCACTTGTTGGACCGGATGGAAAGTGAGATTGGAGTAAAAACTGTAAAATAGCATGCAAAAAAGAGTCCAATTTGGGTGACTGGAAAAAGAAATCCAATTGCGGGCTATGATTCACCCTGTGGCCTGTGCTTGTTGCTTACTATCCATACAGAATCCCTGAACCACCAAGAGTGATGGTCCAGTGACAAGGGTTTATTCCCATGTGGTTTGGTGAGTAGAAATCTTGTGAACGACTTCTATCCGTTCTTGCTTGTTAGTTCTTTAATGGGACTGAGGGAATGCACCCGTATTATTATAACGGGTGGCTATGAATTAATACTTACATTCCTCAAGCATATGGAGTTGAAGTGATGCGCTCATCATATTATGGCAAGTAAATATGAATCAATGACGATATTCCTCGCGCCCCTCTTATCGTGGCGAGCAGCAATGAATCAATATCAACATTCCAAAAGCGAATCCATGAGCAATCAGTGTCGTATTGTCATCAAGTCGGGATACCATGAGTTGATCACTTAGTGCCCGTTGAAACTTATTTCCTCTTGACTATAGCTTGTGGGGCTGAAATGAAGCCTTATCGTGACAAGCAAGTAAGCAACAATGAATCAATACCGACATTCCAAAAACTTGTGGGACTAAGATAACAAGCTCATCATATTGTAGCGAGCATGTATGAATCAATGCAGACATTCCTCGAACAAAAACAAAAACAAAACAAAACAAAATCTCCTGGTTCCCTCTCTAGACTTATCAAGAGACAACCTAAGCCTCATTTAATATCGCTACGAATACATGAATATCATCATTCACAATGAAATTCGTCATTTACAAGATGCAGACCGAATTTACCTACTATACTGAAACAAATAGATTATCTCAATCCATATTGCCCAATTTTACCAAATTTACGAAAATTGTTCACAGATTATTGCACAGTGAGCAAATTAAAAATCTAACAAAACACTTTTTTTTTTTCTTGATGCAAAGACCACTAGACAATTTCAGCATACAACAGACTAGATACAAGATTACAAGGTTCCAATACATATTTGGCAAAATGGAAGTTGACACTAACGGTGACAATTTTTGTCCAGATTAATCTGCACGATTAAAATTTCGGGTCATTTTTGAGTCAACCCATTAGGACACGTTTAATAAATGAGTGAATTTCGAGTCAACCTATTAATCCATATAATAACCTATTAACCATATGGATCGACAAGGAGGCATTGTGGATGCAATGAGATATGCAGATAGAAGGACCGACAAGTGGGCATCAGCTCAATATTCGGCTTTACAAAATTGAAAGCACAAGTGGTTGTCAAAATGCCAGCTACCAAGAACCTCAAATTGAGCATAAACTCAAACACATGCATATCATATGCTCATGAATCAGGCCAGCTAGGATACATACACTTTGAAAGTCCACCATCAATATCTTCTCATATCACCTTTGGGAATCCTCATTTCTGTTGCGTCTTCGTGATGGCATCGGAAAATTTTGCTGCCCAACTAGAACCAATTTGAAATGCTGAAGTCTCGTAGCTTGCTAAGATGCCTCTCCATGTCCTGTCTGGTCTTATTCCACTCCTCCCTCTCTATCACTGTCGTGGGATCGTCTTTTTCACTCTGAATGGGCAGAAGAGATGAGTAGGTCACAAAATGAGCAACAACTAAGTTTAATGAGATCACTTTGGATGAGAGCTGGTTACCCCATGAATTATTCGGAAGGAATTATCGCGTATTACAAGCAGGTCGTGCCTTCTATCTCTGCTTCTTCCTCCAGGAACACCGACCTATAGACGGCACAACAACCATTGAAGGAGCATAAGAAGCAATCAAAAGTACGGGGAAAATGCTACGCCAGCAAAATTTGCAAAAAAATGTCCATAAGTACAATTCTCCATTGCCTTGAAATTTTATCTAAACTTACACTTTCGCTCATCTGTGAAATATATGCAGGTGAAAATGCCGAAGAAAATAATAGCTCAGGCTATGAAGATTCATTGAGTTTTTACAGATTCGTCTCTTACCAATGAGGGCATCATGTTTATGATGATAACTGGATGCACTAGTTCAGAATCATAAAATCATATCATCCATAAAAAAAACTATAGAAATACATGAAGAAGTGATGTGAGCTCAAGTTTTTGCAGTTCAGTCAGGAGGCTATGTCCATAAAAAAGCTATACATAAAAAACTATAGCAACAGCAAGAAACTAAAAAGGGTTTCTAAACTATGCGTTACGCAATGTAAGAAGAATCTCATAAGCCAATTCGAAAAAAGACAACAGAAAAAGTAGAACTCTCACCAAAACTTTTGCTCTGCTTATAGACTTTGTTTTGGAATCAATAATATAAATCTCATCAAAATCCAGCACAAAATCGGGGTCACCCAGCCTTCGGTTCCTATAGTGCTTTGTCAAGTAAACCTGTGAGATAGAAGCAGCATATTAAATAGTCGGAAAAAATGCTATCGGATAACGAATCCAAAACCTTTTTTATGCAATCAAATTGCAATCGAAACCGATTCTACAGTCATATCCATGATAATTGAATCATACCTTCAAGACGTCCCGTTCGGACTTGTACAAAGGGTCTCTAGGAGCATCAATGGGTGGTTCCGTTACATTATAGCAGCTATAATCACTCTTGGCACAGCGGATGTACTATCAATTTTATAAAAACTGAGAGCAATTAACGAAATAATGATTGAATTTCCCTTAAATAAATCAAGATTAAGTATAGAATGTAAAGCACCTTCCGAGGCACCGGAGCGAGAACCCTCGGAATCGCATAAACATCTGTATCCCGAGGAGTAACATAAATCTATAATAAACAATTCAATATATAAACGAATTGTTCTTAAAAAAAAATTAATGAAAAGAGTAAGAATTAGAAATTGCATACCTCTCTGAAATCATAGACGTCGTTATCGGGATCGGGAGGTTTCCTTACGAAGAAATCGCAATCGAGCAAGCTAATCTTATGAAACTCGTCTTCGTTAATCCGATAATCGACGACCATCTCTGAGTCCCAACCTTGCGTGAAAAACGAAGCTCTTGCTCTGCACCATCGCAATGTCCTCTCCGCCGTCAGAGGCGGCGGCGGCATTTGCGGCGACTGCTAGGGTGTCGTACTCGATGTCGAAGTCCTTCTTGTTGTCGACTTCCTCGAGCTCTTCATCGTCCATGTCATAGTCGTCGGGGCCAGCACTGTCGCCATCACCGTCGTCGGCGCGGACGAGGAAGGAGGAGGTGTTGGGGGAGGGGGAGAGGATTAGGGGGAGTTTGGAGAGGGGTTTGGGTTTGACGGACCGGAAGGGGAGCGGGTGCGGTGAGTGGAGTAGGAGGAGAGGGGTGGGTGTGGAGAGCGGCGGTGGGGAGAGGAAGAGAGCTGTTGCTCTCATAGCCATTGCTTTGAGGTTTTTCAGAGGTTTTGGATGAGGAAATGAAACCTGAAACACAGCGCGCGCTGCCTGTCTATAATTCGTTAAGCTCGTAGTATGAAAATTTTGATATTTATTTATTTAATTTTTGCGTGTGTGGGTGTAGATAATGCAGAGTTTGATATTCCCTTATAATTGAGAAAGTTTCAATTTTGATTTTTTTTTTAGGAGACAAAGAGTTCGATACTTAATTTTCAAATCTTATTTTTCATGGAAGATAAATAATTTGATATTTAATTTCGTATAATTATTTTGTAATTTTGAACTCATTTAGAAAATGACATATGCATGATAATTACAAACATTTGACAAAAACAATAACTTAAGGTAAGTTGGTAGAAATTCGATTCAATTCGGTTGAAAATTAACCCTAATTGATTGGTTCAAATATGTAATTTGAGGTCAAATCTATTCCAAGTTTGAATTTTGATTCTCCCCATACGAAATATATACATAAAAGTTTTATTCTATAATTTTATAATTTCTTTATCCCTTTCAAGTGATTCGGTATGAACACACGGAAAATATTTAAATTTAAGTAAAATACAAAAAAAAAGTATTCATGTACTAAATAACGTAATTTACATAAATTGAGTGCCTATGTTTTTTTTACAAAGGTTACATTCTTAATTTTATTTTATACCGAAGTTTTAATATTATAAAGCAAATTTAATTTGAAATTCGAATTTCCACGGAGTTATTTATTTAATGTCGAAAATTAGTATCATTGAATTAAGGAATAATGAGGCAAGGAGCTACCCGGATCCGGCCCGTTTACATTTTTTACCCGTCCGATGTTCTTCCTCCCGTCTTTCTTTCCTTTTCTCGGAAAAGAAAGAACGAGAATTTTTTTCACAAGACTGAGTTGAGAAATTTCAGTTAAAATCCCTTCCCTAAAAAGGATTCTCTCTGTCCCGCCCAATCTCCATTCCTCTCTCTCTCTCTCTCTATCTAAATTCGCGTCTATTTATCTCTCTCTATTTCGACAGTCAATTTTTCCCTCTAGGGCTTAACTGTTCCCCAATGTTTTTACCAATCTTAATTCTCGAATCTTCGATCCCAGTACCCTAGAATTCTCTTCCTGCTCATCAATTCGATGGAGGAAGAGAGGGGCATCGGTGAATCGTCGAGGCCTTCCTCCAAGTTTCTGAAGGCCGGTGACCGGAAAATGTTCACGGTCGACCTCCGACCCGGCGAGACCACCATAGTCTCGTGGAAGAAGCTTATGAAAGACACGAACAAGGTCAATGGGCCTTCTCCCACTACTGCGCAAGCCCCTCCTCCCGCCAAAGCTCACCCTGCTCTTGAGTCTCGTATAGCTCCGGTAGGGCCTCTAATTAAAAGTTTGCAACTTTTGTGAGTTATACATTGTATTTCCTTTGTTCAGTACTTGGGATTGTGTTAGTTTTCTCTCTGTAATCAAATTGGGATTTGCTTATTAATTGCAGTTATGTAACTTGGTTGGTGGCCGATTGTGAAAATTTGTTTAAATTACTCATTTAACTGGCATATATAACTCCCATTCAATTCTTTTGTGGATGCTTTTTTCCTGAGCTTAATTAAAGCTCATGGCTTGTCACATATTCAAGCTGGGAATGTAGGTTCTGTTGTTGCACTGCATGAATGCATTTACAAACTTAAGATGCTCATTACATTGCGGCTATGCCAATTAACAAGTTCATATCACGAATGAAGATTTTAGTGGGACATGGATTCGTGTTATGGTGAATTATTTTTCCTAATTTTGGTAAAAAAATTCAGGTACAACAGCAGTCAGGAGATGAAGTGAACGACGAGGCAGCACCAAATCGCTTTAGCGCTGTTATTGAGAAGATTGAGCGACTTTATATGGTATTCTAGTGTTAATTTTTTATAATTTCACTCTTTGGTTCTTGCTATCAAGCAGCTCTTCTTTTGTTACATAAAATGTGCTGTATTTATTAATTTTCATTTCGTTGGGTTGTCTCAGGGTAATGATAGTAGTGATGATGCAGATCAAAATATTCCTGATGACGATCAATATGATACAGAAGACTCTTTTATTGATGATGCTGAGTTGGTTAGTGTCTTCAGCCATTGATCTTAGTTTTTCATTCTTGTGTTGACAGTGATGACTTAAGTGGCAGCATTCCTCTTGTTATTAAACTTTATTAAATATTTATTTCTCTGATGATGTTCCTTCATTATATGTTGTGTAGGATGAATATTTTGAAGTTGATAATTCAGCAATAAAACATGATGGATTCTTTGTTAACAGGGGGAAGCTAGAACGGATGTAAGTTTCTTTAACCTTTTACTGATTGTGTATATAATTCATAGCCTATGTTTGGTACTTAATGAGTTCATATTTGCACAGTAAGATGGCCATGAGAGTCTCAACTCTAACAAGTTTTGTTTTTTGAGTTTATTAAAAGTGATTTAATATAAGCCTATAGGTGTAAATTCATGGAATCACATGTTCTCTTCATCTGCATGTATTACTGGCTATGGTTATATGTTTCATGGACACTTTCCGTTATGTTTTTTTTTTTTCGGATTGTAAGGGATCCATTTTTGAGAAATATTAGGATTTGTTCTGTCTGGTTTGCTAGTTGATCAGCTGTAACGGCTTTTTCCATTTGTCCCATTATCTTGTGTCTAAATAATCGAGAGGGTACGGCTTTTCTATGTAATAGATTAATGGTGGAATTGGGTCTGCTTAAGAAATAAAATCAATTTGATCTCCATTCACAGGTTTTTGACATTGTGGTTTTATGAGTAATGTCTGACATTTTCTTTCTGTTACTGAATTTTTTCCTTAGTAACGTACCTGCTGCCTTACCTAGCCAACAACCAAAAAAAAGGCGAAGAAAAGAGGCAAAAGGCCCTGGTGAAAATGATGACAGGCATCTGCCAAATAAACACACGGAAGTTAGTAAGACAGCAACTGAAAATATCAAACAGACAGTTGTAAACACTGAACAACGTGAAGACTTGAAATTGCAAAATCAGTTCAATGTGTGTGGACTTCCGTCCATAAAGAAGTCTGCCGTCTCTAAAACAGCAATGGATCCTTCACTTTCGAAACTGTCGGAAAGAAATGCTCCTGTACTGCAAGGGGAGGTGAAGGATATTGATAAGCAGAAGGCAGGAGTCTTGCTGTCCAAGGACAAAAGTAACAAAATTAAAGATGCAGGTGGTTCTTCTGATGGTTCATGTCAGAAATATCATGAGAAAAGCAGTTATGAGCAAACCAAAATCCAATCTGGTAAACTATCTAGCAATGCCGAGGAGCTGGAACCATCAGTTCGGCCTAGAGAGAAAAATCGGATTCCTGAAATTCCAGACCTTAATCTTGTTGATGGAAAGTACCCTGTTCCAACAACGGTGAGTATTATTGTATAATTCTTTTATTGCTATCATGTTGGATACATAATGAAATGTGCTAAAATATATTAAGGGGTGTCAAATGAGCACACAAGTAAACATTGAGAAAGAGACGAATCTAAAGAGGAGCTAAGGAAACTGAATTAGTCTTTGTTGTCCATATAAGAATCTTCCTAGAAGATTTGTGAAGAATTGGCCAGAATGTCTTGTCTTCATTCATAGCCGAAAGGCTGTATTTATACAGTGAAGGGAGAGATAACTGTGAACAGTTATCTCTCCTCATCTGTTTCTAGAAACTGCCTATAGAACTAATCTTTGGACAGCTGTCCACTGACTAGCCTTATCTGTCCTATATTGTTTACAAGTGTACAATTATGAGTGTACTGATGAACCTAGCTAGGATGTATGACTTTAGGGTATTCTATCTAACAATTTGGTATTTCATCTCCATTTGAGTGCTTAAAATCTATACTGTTCCATTTGAACCTCAAAACCCAAAAGAATACGCACAGAATCATCTGCCAAAATTTTCTATTATTTTGTAGTGATGGGTTAATAAAGAACATGCGTTTTCCATTTTGACTTGGTAGAGGGTAATTTCTAGCTATTCCTAAATGTCTAGGTACTTTGATATGTGTGTCTGGACAAAGAAGTTGTTGGAATTTTGTTTAATATTTGAGTTGGTGATTACTAATTATCCATTAGGTCAAGTAACAAAAAGGTTCATTGCCGCTATTGCTTTTTTCAAATTCTAAAGTTTTTAAAAGCGTGGACATGGGTTTCTTGCTTCTTTATGCTATAATTGTTCTGTAATATTTTTGTTTCCAATTATGTATCCTTTTCTTTTTTTCTTCTCTAAAACATGTAATACAGTTTGTAAAAGGTGTACCTGAGTACACAAGATGTGTGCAAGAGGGTCCGCTTTGACTGTGGAAATTAAAGGAGAGGAGGAAGTAAAAAGATGATAAATAACGTCCGAATTATTTTGCTTCACAATTGATAGACACTAACCATGTATAAGGATTTGAATATTTGTTGTATTGAATTAATTCTAAATTACAGCAGTAGCTGTCTTTATATAGGCTGTAGAGAGACCTAACTAGGTATGTACAATTTAGGAAAGAATCAAACAGTTGACTATCTATACAAGGGAGGAATCAATGGTGATTCCGTTTGACATATCTCAGCAGATCAAGGAGATTTAGTCAATCTCCTGTGATCGGCTGGAGTGAAGGGGAATCCTTATTACACCCCCGCAAGACGGTGGAGCCATCGGAGACACCGATCTTGGAACGGAGGAGCTGAAACCGTGGGCGAGGCAGCGGTTTGGTGAGGGCATCAGCCAGCTGATCGTCAGTGGAGACATGAGACACCTGGAGGTGGCCTTTGGTGACATGATCACGAACAAAGTGATAGTCAATATCCACATGTTTCATGCGTGTGTGAAAGACCGGGTTTGAGCAATAGAAGGTAGTCCCAATGTTGTCGCAGGAGATAGTGGGTGTGCCTGAAAGAGGAAGGCCGAGCTCACGGATTAGGGACTGTACCCAGAGCAGTTCAGCAGTGGTGGAAGCCACGGCTCTGTATTCAGCTTCAGTGGATGATCTGGAAACCGCACGCTGCTTGCGGGAACTCCAGGATATAAGATTGTGGCCAAGGTAGACCAGATAGGCGGTGGTTGATTTTCGATCATCCCGGTCCCCAGCCCAATCCGCATCCGAGTATGCATGTAGGGAATGAGTGACAGCATGGAGAGTGGAGGTAGTGTGGCGATGGAGATGGAGACCGTAGAACAAGGTACCTTTCAAATAGCGAAGTAGACGCTTGAGGGCCTGCCAGTGGAGGTCAGTTGGAGCATGCATAAACTGGGAGAGTTTATTGACAGCAAAGGATACGTCGGGTCTGGTCAGACTGAGGTACTGCAGACTCCCGACAAGGCGGCGGAAGCTAGTGGCATCTGCTGGTGGGGAGCCATCGTGCAGGTGAAGAGAGGGAGAAACAGCCAGAGGAGTGGCCACAGGCTTGGCACCATCCATGCGAGCTAAGGTGAGCAGGTCATGGATATATTTGTGCTGAGACAGGAAGATGCCGGTTGCGGTTGGAAGGACCTCCACACCAAGGAAATAACTGAGGGAACCAAGGTCCTTAACCGAGAAGCGGGTGGCCAGAGTTTGGATAAAGCGGGAGATAACGGCTGGAGTATTCCCTGTCACAATCAAATCATCAACATAAACCAGAAAATACAGAGTAGTCGAACCTTGCCTGAGGAGGAACAGCGAGGCATCAGAATTGGCCTGGACAAAACCGTGGGATAGGAGGAAGGTCTGAAGTTCCGTGTACCAGGCCCGGGGGGCTTGTTTGAGTCCATATATAGCCTTGCGGAGCTTGCAAACATAAGAAGGGTTCTGTGGATCCACAAAGCCAGCTGGCTGGGCCATGTACACGTCCTCATGAAGAGTGCCTTGAAGGAAGGCATTATTGACATCCAACTGGCGAATGGGCCAGCCATTAGTTACAGCCAGGTGAAGCACAACACGGATTGTGGTGGGCTTGACTACGGGACTGAATGTATCCGTGAAATCCACCCCGGGACGTTGATGGTACCCCTTGGCAACAAGGCGGGCCTTAAATCTGTCAACAGCTCCAGTAGGTGTCCGTTTGATGCGGAACACCCACTTGTTCCCCACAACGTTCTGGTTTGGAAGAGGGGGGACCAACTCCCAAGTTCCATTCCGGATGAGAGCATTGATCTCACTTGACATGGCAGCACGCCATTGAGGGTCTTTCTTGGCTTGAGAGACACAGGTGGGCTCGGCTATGGAAGGTAGTTGGTGTTTGGTGGCAGTGAGGGCATAGCTGGGTACGGTTTTGACAGTACCCGTTTGAGTTCGGGTGAGCATAGGGTGGGTTTTTGTGGGGTTTTGGGGAGGGGGACCTGAAGGGGGGAGAGGTGGTGGAGGTTGGCGCCTGGTGTAGGTACGGAGAGGTGGAGGTTGGGAGTCACCAGGAGGAGGATGAAGAGCTGTGGGAGCAGGAGCAGAGGCGGGAGCAGCAGGAAGGCTGCTGGAAACCGGGGGCAGGGGTGTTGGCGGCAGAATCTGAGCAGGGGGCGAGTCAGCTGCAAGGACCTGCAAGGACGGTGTGTCAAGGGAGGCCCCGGTGATGGAAGAGGACTGCACAGGCGCTGCTGGTGGCGTGACAGTAGGGGAAAAGGGAACTGTGGTGACTGGGGGAACGGTGGACAACCAGGTTGTGAAGGTGTCTGCAGAGACGGTGAGGGTGGGGAGGAGGGAGGAGACGGAAGGAAAGGTGGTTTCATCAAACTGAACATGGCGAGAGGTGTAGAGTTTGTTGGCAGTGGGATCAAAACAGAGGTAGGCACTTTGGCTAAGGGAGTAGCCAAGGAAGATGCAGGGCTGAGAACGAGGCTGCATTTTGTTGGTGGTATAGGGCCGTAGCCAAGGAAAGCAGTGACAGCCAAAGGTTCGCAGTTTGACATAATGGGGAGTGGCACGGAAGTGGGCAGTGTACGGACATTTTTTTTGGGGGAGGGATGTAGGAAGGCGGTTGATGAGATAGACAGCGGTCTTGAAAGCATAGGACCAGTAGGAGAGAGGGAGTTGGGCTTGGTGAAGTAAGGTGAGGCCGGTGTCAACTAGGTGGCGATGACGCCTTTCGGCTGTACCATTGTGTTGGGGAGTATGTGGAGGTGTGAGGAGGTGATTAATTCCATGCTCAGCAAGAAAAGGTTTCAGTTTAATGAATTCGCCACCTCCATCAGTGTAAAGGGAAATGATAGGAGTATTGAAGTATTTTTCAACCAAGGTTTTAAAATCTTTGAAGGTAGAATAGACGTCTGATTTTTTTCGAAGAGGGTAAAGCCAACTGTACTTGGTGAAATGTTCAACAAAGATTACATAGTAGGATAATCCATCAATAGAGAGATAAGGAGCCGGTCCCCAGACATCACTGTAGATTAAGTCTAAGGGACGGTGGCTGGTTAAAGTTGAAATGCCAAAGGGTTGGCGATGACTTTTATTGCATGCGCAGGAATTACAGAGTGGTTCTGGAATTTGAGAAGAGAAACGAACATTAAACAGACTTAAGACATTCTTTAGGGTTTTGGATTGAGGGTGACCAAGGCGACGGTGCCAAAGACTAGGGGAGACTGTCACGGCCACCATGGCCTGCGGTTTTTGGAGAAGGGCAGGGGTCCACTCGTACACATCGTCCTTACTCGGGCCTTGAAGGAGAACCACCCCCCTGCTCAGATTCTGCCGCCAACACCCCTGCCCCCGGTTTCCAGCAGCCTTCCTGCTGCTCCCGCCTCTGCTCCTGCTCCCACAGCTCTTCATCCTCCTCCTGGTGACTCCCAACCTCCACCTCTCCGTACCTACACCAGGCGCCAACCTCCACCACCTCTCCCCCCTTCAGGTCCCCCTCCCCAAAACCCCACAAAAACCCACCCTATGCTCACCCGAACTCAAACGGGTACTGTCAAAACCGTACCCAGCTATGCCCTCACTGCCACCAAACACCAACTACCTTCCATAGCCGAGCCCACCTGTGTCTCTCAAGCCAAGAAAGACCCTCAATGGCGTGCTGCCATGTCAAGTGAGATCAATGCTCTCATCCGGAATGGAACTTGGGAGTTGGTCCCCCCTCTTCCAAACCAGAACGTTGTGGGGAACAAGTGGGTGTTCCGCATCAAACGGACACCTACTGGAGCTGTTGACAGATTTAAGGCCCGCCTTGTTGCCAAGGGGTACCATCAACGTCCCGGGGTGGATTTCACGGATACATTCAGTCCCGTAGTCAAGCCCACCACAATCCGTGTTGTGCTTCACCTGGCTGTAACTAATGGCTGGCCCATTCGCCAGTTGGATGTCAATAATGCCTTCCTTCAAGGCACTCTTCATGAGGACGTGTACATGGCCCAGCCAGCTGGCTTTGTGGATCCACAGAACCCTTCTTATGTTTGCAAGCTCCGCAAGGCTATATATGGACTCAAACAAGCCCCCCGGGCCTGGTACACGGAACTTCAGACCTTCCTCCTATCCCACGGTTTTGTCCAGGCCAATTCTGATGCCTCGCTGTTCCTCCTGAATGGCATGCAGCAACAGTTGGTCCTGTCGGACCCAGAAATCATGGAGAGCAGTCTCTGTTTGGGGGGGGCAGGGTCGAGAGCCATCGACATAGCCCATGAGGTCATACCCTCGAAGAAGAGCATTGAACTGAGCTCGCCACGGAAAGAATGTCGTGGCAGTGAGCTTAACAGGGAGCTGAGCTGCGGTGTTTATGGTGATAAGGGTGGGAAGAGTAGGATTTGGTTCAGCAAAGGGTGAAGAGATGGGGGCGGCAGGGACGGTGGTCTGGGCAGCCATAGAGCTTAGGGTTTACTCGGTGGAGCAGTTAAAGCTCTGATACCATATAAGGATTTGAATATTTGTTGTATTGAATTAATTCTAAATTACAGCAGTAGCTGTCTTTATATAGGCTGTAGAGAGACCTAACTAGGTATGTACAATTTAGGAAAGAATCAAACAGTTGACTATCTATACAAGGGAGGAATCAATGGTGATTCCGTTTGACATATCTCAGCAGATCAAGGAGATTTAGTCAATCTCCTGTGATCGGCTGGAGTGAAGGGGAATCCTTATTACCATGAAGGTATATACGTACATGAAAGATATAAATATATGACATATATATGTATCTCTTTTACAAGTTGAGTCTTCTTAGAAGGAAAGAACAAGATCAAATTATGATTTCTAATTTATGTTTCAAGAT
Organism: Prinsepia uniflora; assembly: GCA_032719365.1. Classification (NCBI taxonomy): domain Eukaryota; kingdom Viridiplantae; phylum Streptophyta; class Magnoliopsida; order Rosales; family Rosaceae; genus Prinsepia; species Prinsepia uniflora. The sequence goes on along the minus strand of CM064872.1, from coordinate 1,513,712 downwards.
AGAACGGAAAAAAAAAAAATAGCAGGCATGCAAATCATGAACTTTGTGCTTTTAGTTTCAAGGCTCCATTGTCAGCCAGCTACTCTCAATCCAGTGTCTGTAAATTTACTTTTCTTTAAACTTATATGTGGACATACACTGAAAATTAGTCTTTTTTCCTGTGGATTAGCCTCTGCATATTTAGTTTTGATTTTGAATATTAACATCTTGCAGAAAACCTCACATGGGCACAAAAGGGATGGCTCTAGTGTGAGGTCAAAAGGTTCTATGCTCGAAAAGGCTATTAAGGAGTTAGAGAAGATGGTTGCAGAATGTGAGTTGGACAATTCCTCTGAAATTTTGGTTCTGTTCTTTTTTCTTTTTTTTTTTAAAAGAAGAATATTTGAGACTCCCTAGTCTTTGATGATGATTTGACGATTCTTCTTTCTGATAGTCTGTTATTCTGTATGCAATCACAGCCAGGCCACCAACTGCAGATAATCAAGAGGCAGATAATTCATCCCAAGCAATTAAAAGGAGATTGCCTAGAGAAATAAAGATGAAACTTGCTAAAGTTGCTAGACTAGCGGTATGCACTGAAGCTATTTTGATCATGAATATTAATTTGTGCTTTATTTGAATAGTAAAATTCCAAATTTCAATAAATTTTCACATTTCGACTTGAAACATGTAATAAATTTTAATGTAAATGCTCTTTTTGTTGCAGCAGGCTAGCCATGGGAAAATAACAATAGAGTTACTTAACAGGCTTATGAATATTCTTGGTCACTTAATTCAGCTCAGAACATTGAAGGTATCACAATTTATTATGAAGAAAAGCTTTTACACTCTAATACCAGCTCATTAATATTCACTTTGTCAAGTATATGCCTAAAATAATCTAATACCTAAAATAATCCAATACCTGCTCATTTATATTCCCTTGCTCATTAATATTTCCTTTGTCAAGTATATGTCATTTTAGGCTCAGGACTTGAAAAGTTATGTTTGTTTATTGCATTGGAACATGGTGACAAAAAAAGCAATAATTTGAAAGGTATATGAAATTCATAATTTGGTTACGGTTTAGTGGTGATTCCGGAATCCATTATCACTATTATGAATCTAGGCCTTTTGTAGTTCTGATATCTTTGAGCACTGTCTCCTATATCATCTGATGAAAGTTTCTGGATAATGTATGAGGTCATTTTAAATTTATAGTTCTGATGTCTTTGAGCACTGTCTCCTGTATCATCTGGTGAAAGCTTCTGGATAATTTATGAGGCCATTATAAATTGGTTTTTGTTAATCTAACAATAATACTTGGATGTTAGTTTATTGTGTTTGGGCTGTGAGTTAAACTCCAGTTACAGTAATTACAAACTCTTTATGGTGATATGAATAATCTTGGATAACTGATTTTATCTTTGGTTGGTGGCTAACTGGTTATGTGGTAGAATTTTTTAATGCAAGTGTTGTTCTCATGTTCACTATGGATTAATAAACCCACTTTTTATTATGAAGAAGTATGACATATAGCACAATAGGCTGCTCTTAATGGGCTGTGGAGTTTTTTTTTCCTTGGCTATTAAGTATCTAGGCTTTTTGTTTATAACGAAAATTGCTTGGCTATTTATGCCTGTGCAACGTGTTTTTCCTGCAGAGGAACTTAAAGGTCATGATTAGTACGGGTCTTACAGCAAAAAAGGAGAAAGATGACAGGTTTCAAGTGATAAAGAAGGAAGTTGTAGATATAATTAAGATGAAAGCCCCATATTTGGATTCCAAGGTATGTATAATGGGCCGTTTTGGGGTGTGTTTTATGAATGTCATGGCTCTTTTTTATTTGGTGTTTCAAGACTGGTGGTTTACCAATCTGGGATAATCATATTGATTATTATCATTGTTAAAGATGTAGTGGTATGTGGTTAATACCATGTTGTGATTTTGGATCCTATTTGGCATTTTCTCAGTCTTCCCCCATTGCTTTCACTATCTTTTAATGTATGTTTGGGTGAGGAACCCAAAGTTCCAAGCAATATAGGCCAAATTAGTTAAAAATGAGGAACTTCAAAGTACTAAGGGATCTCAAATGATTACATTGCAAGGCATTTAGATGGGATTTCTAAGTAAGACCTTGATAGGTGTTACTTTGGAAATCCCTTGTCTAGTTGCTCATTTGACATTTGTCTACTTTGGAAATCCCTTGATAGGTGTCATTTGACATTCCTTGGTATTTAAAGTTCCCCATTTCTAACTAACTTAGTCTAAATCCCTTAGAACTTTGAAGTTCCTCATCCAAACATACCAGGAGTGGATTTTTCAGTAACTCTTGTTTCTTTACTGCCTTATATGGAGGTATTTCATATTTGTTCTGTTGTGAGAAGTATTTCATTATGTCACAGTGGAAAGAGTAATAAGAATAACAGGTATCTGCAGCTCTAATGCAAAATATATAATTTTTTTTCTTCAGGCATTAGAACAACATGCTGGAGCATCAGATGATTTTCAAGAAAATGCCTCTGGAGCAAAACTTTCTAAAAGAAAATTTAGTATGGATGTTGCGTTGGAGGATAAGATTTGTGATCTCTATGACCTTTTCGTTGATGTACTGACTCAACCCAGCAAATTTTTTTTTTTTTTTTTTGAATTTGCTTCTTCATTTTGCGGTTGACTCCTTTAATCTCGGTCTTATTCCTTGGGTCTTTATTTCTTTGTTATAGGGGCTGGATGAAGATGCAGGTCCACAGATAAGAAAGCTCTATGCCGAGGTACAACTTTTTGGGTTTTCTTGTGCTGCTAGTGTCTTGTGCTGCCTGGGCTTTCTTTTGCTGGCTTCCAAAATTTTTTGTTTGCTGGTTTCAATTTCTTGTTTTGTGTTTTACTTAGATGCATAGTTGTTGCCCCACTTCCGTCATGTTTGTGGAGTTTCCTGAAAAATATAGTGTCATGTGATTCAGCTTGCGGGATTGTGGCCAAATGGTTTCATGGACAAGGATGGGGTTAAACGTGCAATATGCCGGTCAAAGGAGAGACGGAGGGAACGATACACCCAAAATAAAGTATGTGATGCTACAAAGTCCCTCAAACCAAAACACCGTTTCTGTTGTTTATTTTGATTTACATATGTGCCATTTCTTTGTCAATTTTTGTTCTCCAGGATCAGGAGAAAATGAGGAGGAAAAGGATGTTGGAACCAAGAGCGGATGAGACTGTTCGAGTTGAGGCAACTTCTATTCCGCGGGAGAGATTGGCAACCGAACCTAGCAGTCATAGTCCGACTAACAAGGCAGCATCTACCACAACAGCAGCCGTGCGGATACCTGGTCCAATAGACAGCCCCAGCTTTGACAGGCTTAAACAAGAGAAGCTTAAGGGAAGTTCTAGCAGCTCCCCGGATGACTCAAGGGTGGGAGACTGTGCGGTGACAAAAAAGAAGAGGAAGAGGAAGCATGAACGTGCTTTAGAGGGAACTTGTATCCGGTCGGAGAAATTAGGTTCTCATCAGGGGGAGGAAAGGCGCAAGTCCTTAAAGCAGGCTGCTTCTGGTATGCCTCATAAATCAAACCTTCAGTCCAGTGTCCTTCCAAGTGTGGAGCAGTCTAGCTGACATAAAAGTACCCTAATTCTAATTAGAGAAAGTTTACGACATTAGAGTTGTTGTGTAACGAAGTCTTTTTTTCATTCTATTTCATTTTCCACCACCTATTTTTCTTTTTGGTTTCTCTTTTATTTGGCTGGGCTTCATTCATTCTGATTTCCGACCTTCTGATCTTTTGCCATTTTTGTAATTACCAGATGTTACTGCATCGTGCCCTATGGATCAGAAATTTATCTTTAAAATAGATAGCGAAGAGCTCCACTAATTTTCTGGTGCATAGCCTTAATCTGATCAAGTTCATGTGGGTCTCTTAATCTTTTCATCTGAAGTGAAATTTTTGTCACTTTTTTTTTACTTGCCTCTATAACCTAATCAATTCGAAAATCCAAAGTTCCAAACAAAGAATCCAGATCCAAAAAAGAAAATAGGGTAAATATCATTTTACACTCAAAGATTTTGGAGTTAACATTCAAATGGATTATTAAGTTTCAATTTTAGTATTTTAATCAATATAATTTTGAGGTCATATTAATTTATTTCATATGCTTATTTTATTAATTAAATCATTAATTAAGTTAATAATATTTTCAGTATTAATTAGAAATTGGTACTTATGTGACTAATTATTTTGATTTAGATACTTTTTCAAATCATTGTATTTAAATAAGTTATAGGAGTATTATTAATTAAACTTAATATAAATAAAAATATAACGCCATTATAGTTTGTTAAATGCACTAATTTAAAAATATATATAGCTAATAAATTAAAATAATTAGTCACCGAATAAAAAATAAAATAGAAAAAATTAGTAATGAATATCAAGGGTACCCTTAACTTAATTTATAATTTACTAGTGAAATAGACAGATGATGTAAATTAATATAATTTTAAAACTACGTGAAATAAAATGTTGAAATTGAAATTTAATAATCCATTTTGATATTACCCCCCAAATTTTAAGATGTAAAATGAAAATTACTGGTGTTTGATTTATTTTGGTTTTGGAAATTGATTTTGGGACCTCATTTTCTCTTCTTATGCACTCGATAATTTTACGTAATTTAAAAGTTATAAAGCAGATTTTTTGTTATTCCATCGTATTTAAGTGAGGGTAAGTCGTTAGACTTTCTAAAAGTTTATTTTGATCAATGCTCAAAGTGGAGCGACGCTATGTGTTTCGTGAATGGCATAACAGAATAGTACATATATGTTAGTTGATATTATTACTCAAAATATTCTCATAATCGAACATCGAATATCATTTTGTTTACACAACTAAATATCATTGCAATGTATTGCTAGAATTTTTCTTCTGTCACCTCAATTACTCCAATCGTTATACCATATTAATAACAACGTCAATTGCATACGTGTCATCAAATAATTGGTTGTTTAATTATTTTATAAAAAAATATTAAAACTATTAGGAAAAAATTAAGAATACAATGAATAGTGAATATGGGTTTCTCCATCATCATCTTCTCCCTTCTTTAACTAATTGAAATGAGATGATGTATTCTAAAAAGAATTCAATCCCAATATAAGTTTGAAGGCAATATGGGTTTCTCAAATGCCCAATTTGCAAACCAATCACAAATCCTAATATCATACAGCATCTTTTTCTTCCTCATTGGATCTGGGTTTTCCGAGTTTATGGGGTTTTTAAAGGACCAGTAGGTGGCTTCATCCTTGAAAATAACATGAGCACCCCCTTAGTCTCCACAGGCAATGTTGATGAACTGAGGCCATTTCAAGTAATAAGCTTTATTATAATATCAATCCTAATCACTTAACCATTCCCCCAAAAAAATCATTTAACCATTTACAATTGTAAGAACTCAGCCCTTAGCAAATTTTAATAGGCCCATTTCTTTGGTTGAGCCCAGTTAAGAAAGATATTACCGTTGGCACAGTAAAGCAGCAGTCAGAAAGCGCAGAGGATGATGAAAGCGCTTCCCGCGCGCTTTCTGAGCTCTGCAGTGTGAACAGTGAAACATGAACAGTGTGAGATCGCCGTACAACCTCCAGCCAATGAAATTCACGGCACATCGAGTACTCTTCAATGCGACGGTGCTATGTTGGAGGCCTCGTATTTGTCCTTTCACCATATATGTGCATACACTCTTTAGTCTTTAGCCTGGCAGGTAAAGCAACAACCCTTGCAGATTCTATTTTTTCTGAGAATACAAATACAGATCGCCGTACAAACTCCAGCCAATGAAATTCAGAGCACAGCCGAGTACTCTTCAATGCGACAGTGCTACGTTGGAGGCCTCGTATTGTTCCTCTCACCATATACGTACATACACTCTTTAGCCTGGCATGTAAAGCAAAACAACCCTAGCAGACTCTATTTTTTCTGATAATACAAATACAATCAAGTGAAATCCTCTCTAATTTTCTCTACAATCAACCCTAAGTCAGCATCCATGGCTGGGCGAGTTCCACCTTCCACAAAGTTCTTCAAGTTCTGCGCGCCTGGCTTCGAGAAAAGGCTTGTATGGCTTTCTTTCTCTCTCTCAGTTATTTGATGTATTTTTATGCTTGTTAATTTTTGTAAATGGTAATTATTTTGGATGATGACTGCCTCTTGGTTGTGGGTTTACAGATTAAAGTAAACCATGTATTTGGTTTTGAATTTTTAATCTGCATCTCTGCTTTATTTTCTGTTTTTTTAACATCAAGATTCAACTTTTATGAAGAAAACTAAACTTTCAAATGTACTCAGACTGGTTGTTGGTTTTGGGTTTACACAGTAAAACTTAAGATCCAGACTAAATGCTGAACTACAAATTCGGTTAGGTCCTTAGTATTAGATATAGACGCTTTTCTTTCTACAGATAAAAAAGTTTCTAAGTCTTCTTTAGCTGTTATTCTCGTTCCTCCTTCTCTGCGAGCTTTTTTGTGAATAAAACTGCTTTTCATAATGCTTGAACATGAAGGTCCCCAGAAAAGTTACATTAGGATTCCAGACTAAATATTGAACGTGATATAGTTTGTAGGCTATTTGATGTATGTGCTTGTGCTTGTTCTTAGTTGTGGGTTACACAGTTAACCATGTTTTTTGGGTGTTACTATGAGCTTTAAATTTTTCTATCTTTTTGATAAAGATTCAATCTTTATGGACACTTGTATGTTTTACTGAATTATTCGTTCATATGGATTCATGATTCATTAGGGAATATAATCATTCTAATATATAGTTCTCTTCTGCAGTCACTTCCACCCTCTTTTACTGACACTCTCAGACTCAGAGAACAGACATCGGGGCGAGCACGAATTCTAAGCTGCCTGGGATCTTGGCTTCTCACTGTTAGGAAGAGGAGTGATGGACTTCTGTACTTTGAAGATGGCTGGAAAGCGCTTGTGAAGCGCCATGGCCTAGACGTTGGCAACTGATTGTCTTCGAACGTGTCGGCAAGATGGTCTTAATTTGATGTGATCATCTATGAGCCCCTTGGTCATGAGGAGTTTCCTCCTCCTCCCTCCCAAGCGTATTTACAGTTACAGAAGGTTGACGACTACTCCTTCATCCTCCGGAACTCCGTCATCCTTCTCCATGGTGATCGGAAGAACTCATGGGGACAAGAACAAGGGTTACGCAGTAAGTTTGCTTCAAATCAAAATTGTATGTTTTTGTTTTGGTTGTTGTGAGTATGGAATATTGTTCTTAGTTCTTACTCTGGTGTATGTTTATGTCGACAGACTATTCCTGTCAAGTTTGCGAAGTCAAATGACCTTCTGGGAAGGCCACTCTTGCAACTCAGAGTTCCATCGGCTAGCGGAAGAAGTTCATGGCTGCTTAACATAAGCAAATGGAAGGGCGGAGTTGGGTTTCACCATCGGACAGCTATAAGATCTCAAAAGGATGGCTGAGTTTTTACCAAGAAAACCAGCTCTCAAGTTGGACGACACCTGCACATTTCGCCTCCGGAAGCTGCCTCGCTCAAGAAAGGAACCTGTTGAGATGGATGTCCACATCCGCCATGCGCATTAAGACATCACTTCCTTAGACATTACCTACTTTCATATAATGTTCTTGTTTTTGGTCTTGAGACAGTTCATTTCTTCCTGCATTATGACATTGGCTTTGAAATCTGTCATGAGGTCGATTTGGCTGGGATGGTAATCTAATTCGGAACTCTACCAGTGATCCTTAGGAGTAACGTGTTGAGTTTATGCTTCTTTCGTGGATTATTCATGCATTGGATTTTTAATGCATAAGTGTATTGGGAATAAATACATGGTATTGTTCATTTATGGTAGAACCTTGTAGAAAAAAATTGATGCGAAAGCTTCATGAAAATAAATAAATATAGAAGTTCATAAAAGATAATTAATTGAAGAAGATTCATGAATGAACTTCAATGAGGGGTTTTAGAGACTTCTTTAATCACTATTTAAGGAGGTAGAGATGGACACAGAGACTTGAATTAGGGTGGGCTAAATTTCGTCCTCATAAGTTTTTGTTCTTTTAGCCTAAATATTAAAATGGGAAAAATAAGAAACGAAAGAGAAGATTGAAAGATGGCAAAAAAATTGACAAATAAGAAGTAACCAACCACAAGAAAACTTGAACTCAGGTGGGAATTGGGAAAATTAGTTAGAAAACATCTAAATCACCTGGGCTAAAACTTGTTTAAACTTGTTTTATGCTAAATGTTGAGGTATGTACTATAAGTATCGTAAAAACTAGACTAGACAACAGCCTAGGCTGCCCTGTTCATGAGTCCGTTCTTATAAGGAGAAAATCTTGACCATATTTGTCAATTAAGTATAACACATCACAAGTGAGTGAGTGAGAGCAACTCTAAGAGTCTTCGGGGCATAGATCAAGGTGAATTATGAGTTTTCCAAGAGTGTGCATAACTTTTGGGGTAGAGTGATTTTCTAGATTGAAAGAGTGTTTACAAGGGATATCTTATTGGATACAAAGACTCAGATTGAGTATAAACTTGAGTGGTGTATTCTTATACTTTATATTTTCTCATAATGAAGATGAAAACTTTCCAATGACGTATGTAAGTTATTTGGCTGAACCTTGTTAAATATGTTGTGTTATTGGTTTTTTTATTTATTTTCTTTCATATTTATTACTAGTACTTGCGTGACGGAAGATTAATTTTATAATATAACATTCTCAAAATTGCCTTTACATTTATGAGATTATATCATTTGAGTTCCATATTTAGTTTTTTTTTCAATATGATTAAACTGGTTCGATTTATAAATAAATTTGTCCGAACTCAACTCGACTGCAATCTAGTATTATCTAGGTAGATTGGGTTGATTCAACCCAAGTCCAACTCGAACTAACTCGAACTCAACTCGACTTCAACCTAGTATCTTCGAGGTAGCTAGATTGGGTTAAATTTATCCAAATCCAACTCGAACTAACCCGAATTCTAACTCACGCAATCAAATTTGATTTTAAATTGCAAATTTATTTAGAGACATATTTTATTCTTTCTAAAAACAATATTGATTTTTTATTTTTATCAAAAAGGAAGATTTATATTGATTAATCCAAATTTATTTGTAATTAGTTTTACTTTTTTTAATAAACATAATTATGTAAATTATGTTACACTCAGAATTGTGTTTTATAAGTCAAGCTTAGAGATCATCCGACGGCAACGGCTGCATTGAACCGGACTTAAAAATCATCCAACGGCAGCGGCTGCTTAAAACCTTCCCGCCTTTTTATATCCCCCATTTCCCTCTTTCCGTCTTTCCCCAATTCAAAGCTTCACACGGAGCTCCCTAATCTCAAAACCTAATTCCACTGAATTCACTCAGCTCTCACACTCTCTGAAATTCCATTTCAATTTTTCGACATTTCCGGCGTCGCCCAATATGCTGACGGTGGCGACATTTAAGGGAGCAAACGTCTTCATGTCGCGGAACCTTGTCCCGCCCGAGATCTTTGATGCGCTTCACGACACTCTCAAGCTCAACGGCGCCACTGTCTTCCTCTGCTGCGACCCCTCGCGCACGGGACCTAATGACTACCACGTCATAGCTTCTTCCGATCATGTCTCATCTTCACTTCCGCCGTCTCAATTTGTTTTGAATTTCGCTTCGATTTTCATTTCTAGTTTCTGATTTTTGTTTTGTTTTCAGGAAAAGTTTGGCGATCTTAGAGCCAAGGGTTGTAATTTGCTCGGTATGTTTCTCCTGCTGTTTTTCCAGATTTATTTTCAAATTTTATTAAGCACGAATTAGGGTTCATAATTATTTGTTTTTGGTCTAGTTTACAAAATTAGTCTAGGATAAGCGTAGTGAAGTGACATTGGGTTTTTGATAATTACAGAAGACATGATGCTTATCAGTAATTAAAGAAAGGTTTACAATGAAGTAGAAGGCAGGCAAATTAAATGTTTCCATTTCTGTTCCTAGTGGCCCAAATACTCCCTTCGGTGCACAGTTGTACTTGGTGCATTTCTGTAGTTAAGTAGCCTATAGTTGGTAATGTTCCGCTCGAGTGACCGTTATATGGATGCTCAATAGTGTATCAGTTAAATCATGAACCATGTGAACTTAGTCACTTAATAAATTTCTTTGTCCATTGTATGAACCGTTAACCGTTTGAATTTTGATTCAATTTATACCATGGGAAGTTGTACTTAGTTGCTTATGTTTTTCTGATGTTGGGCAGGCCCTCAATGTGTGTTTTCTTGTGCAAACCAGCACAGGGCTTTGCCCAAACAAGGGTTTACTTGTTGCCTTGCAATGGATGGTTTCACAGTACTTGCCTCTGGTTTTGAGGGAGATGAAAAGGTATTGTACCTCTGGTCTGTATATGTTTTGTTTCAAATTGGTGCTAATAGTTGGCTTTGATAACCTCTGATAGTAACCTGATTAAATAGTACATTGGGAGCAAAAATTTGATACGTATCTCTGAATTCTGATAGGTTTCTTCATAGAGTTACATCAGCAAAATCATTATATGTTTGCTAGTTCGGTTTCATAAAGTTTGTTACCATGTTACCTTTTCAATTGTCTTCTGCTGTTACTATTTTGATATATGCTTTCATATATTTTCTTTTGTTCAACTTCATTACTGTCCTTTTAGTTTTGCATTTTGTAAATTTTCCTAGAAAATCCTCTGGTTACTTGTAGTGAATGACTGCTCTCTCTCTCTCTCTCTCTCTCTCTCTCTCTCTCTCTCTCTCTCGTCATTGATTTTTCTAATGCTTATCCGTGTGTTTCAGGTTAAGATAGATAAGTTAGTAACAGGAATGGGGGGAGTTTTGCACACCAAAGCATCTTTGAATGTTAACTTCGTCATTGTGAAGAATGTCTTGGCCCAAAAATATAAGGCCAGTCACTTTAACTGCTCTCTTTCTCTTTTCAAAGTTATCCTATTAGTTTATTTCTTTGTCAGTCACGTTGGAGCTATGATATGTTGGTACATTTCAGCAAATAGCAAATTTTTAAAGCTGATTCACCAAGTTACACTATACAATGTTATAATTTGACTTTACTTGTAATTGAATCGCTTCTATCTGGAGCTAAATGGTGGGGAATTCTCTTGTAATCACTTCAAAGTTAATTTTTGTAAATTTTGGTTTGATGATTAATCGGACTATCTGGGAAGGTAATTTTTGAATGGGTTGACTATGGCAGATTTGTTCTCTTATTGAGTTATAGCTACTGAGCTTTTCTCTTTATGCAGTGGGCTTTAAATACATTGAAGAAGCCAATTGTTACTATTAATTGGTTATATCAGTGCTGGAATGAGCATCGTAACGTTCCTCAAGAATCATTTAGGGTTCTTCCTTTTTCTGGTTTGACGATCTCTGTTACCAGAATTCCCGCAGGTTTTGAAGTCAACTATTTATTGTTTCTTTTATTATACATTATTTTATTATTCGTAAATGTGTTGCTATTGTTTCTTTCAGATGAACGAAAGGAGATTCAAAATCTTATCATAGAAAATGGTGGAAAGTATTCTGCTGAGCTTACAAAGAAGTGCACACATTTAATTTCTGATATATCCTTTTATGGTTTTGAGATAAAGGCAATGAATTTTAATAATATTCATGCTTTTCTATGGCGGATCTGCTTGATACTAGCACAGACCTCAACACAATGAAGCAAACTTCTAATTATTTATTGTTGGTGGGCTGTATAAGATGGTATCTTCATTCTGCCATAAAGTAAACCCAGACTTCTTTTCGTATAGCTGCCATCTTTTCTGAAGGACCCCATCAACCCTTCCTTTGACTTTTAAGAGTGGCACCTTTCTCATTTTCTGAATTTGAAAAAGTATCCATTTCTTTCCCATTTAATTGTGCGATTTCTGTAATATTAGGTTTATGAGCAACATCATCTACACGTTCCTAAAATTTTCAAATGAAATTAATTTAACTTTATGAGTAAGCCTATTTTAAAATTTCTTTGCATACTTTTTCCCTGGTGCCGTTGAATATAATAAGTCTTGATGCACTTTATCTGCTTCTTTTGCTCTCTTCACGTTAAAGTGCTAGGTTGCATTAACACTTTGTTTTGGCTGTTCGTTATTGGTCGTTATGTTCTTGTCAATGGTTAGTTATATGTGCGTCTCCTTATTACTGAAATTTCATTCTTGAATATATTTTTCTCTAAACTTGCATCAAAATTGACTTTCAGATTAATGTGTTATAAGCCTGCATGCATTGGTTTTCTAAAAAGGAAAAAAAAGGCCGCTTAAAATTTGTTTTCTTGACTGTTTGTAAGCTCCAGAAGGTGACAAATACAAGTTTGCACGAAAATGGGGCCACATTCATATTGTAACTCGGAAATGGTTTGATCAATCTATTTCTAGAAGAGGTAGTGCTTTGCTATAGCTTATGGTAATTTTCGAATTAATGGGTTTATACCCTATTTTTCTTCCATCTTTTGTCAAGATTTTTTTTTCTATAGATCTGACCTCATCACATCTCTCACTCTCTTCCCCTCTGATTGCATGAATAGCTTGTCTTAATGAGGAGTCCTATTCTGTTCAAGGTGGCTCTATATCTTCAAATAAAAGTGTAAGGGGTTGCTTTACTTTGCAGAATAGTCAAAGCAATGGTAGTGGGAACTTGAAATCTGTGCCACCATCAGTGGTTGCAGATTCAAATTTGACAGCTATTCCTTGTTCTGGTTCCGTGGGTTCTGATTTAGAAGTTTCTGTCTCACAAAACATGGCCAATTTGTTTTCTAATGCTCCTTTTGTGGTGAAAAATGGGGATAGTAAAGCACCACCCTTGGAGTCCAAAAGTGAAGTGAACCTTGATGGTTGTGTTGCCAATGATTCCGAGTCTGAAGACAATGACCTATATTTATCAGAATGTAGAATATCTCTTGTTGGCTTTGAAGCTTCCGAAATGCGGAGACTGGTTAATATGATACGCAGAGGTGGGGGCTCCCGATATATATCATTCAATGACAAATTGACACACATTGTGGTTGGAACTCCTTCAGAAATGTAAGTTCTTTTTGAGGGTGGTAAAGACATAATTATTGCTTTATAGTTTTGATCTCTGGCATGCTTATAGAATTTTCCAGTGAAAAGAAAGAGGTAAGGGCTCTTGCAGCTTTAGGCGTCATTCATGTTGTTAGAACTACCTGGCTTGAAGATTGCGATTGTGAGAAAAAAGAGATCCCTGTTCTCCAAAGGCACATCGCCTATGATCTACTTCTCCCTGAAGGTTTCTAATTTGTTACAAATGCTTTTTTAATTGCTTCTTTTGTACTTGTTCTATCTAATATGAAATTAGGATCATGTATAATTTATTTATCTTCTTCCCAAGCGGCCAACCTTGTGACTTTAACCCCTCTTTTCAACCAGGTGCACTCACGGGCATAAGTAGCAGCATGGTTCAAGGAAAAATATCTACTACTCATCTAAGCATGCCTTCTGATGAGTTACGTGGGTATAAGAGTGTTACAACTGGAATGGGATCATTGGAGAAAAACACAGAAGAGAAACTAGAAATTAACATGAAAGGTGACAGATCCATGGAAGCAACTGTTAGACCATCCAAATCAAGTAAACCACCTGTTATTAAAGGCAAAAGTAAGGTTCAGTTAGATGATAAAATGAAAGTTCGGTGGAACACGCAACATGATTCCAGTGTTCAAAATAGCAGGCCATCATGTGTCTTTAAGGGGAGAATATTTTGCTTTTCAAATTCCTTTCCTGAAGATAGGGTAATTTCTATAAAGGCTGAATCTACTAGCAAAATATTCTTAGTTTCCAGTTATGCTATTTTTCTTTGTTTTTGATAATTTTGTTTTTCAACTGCTAGAGAGGTCAAATTATTGAGTGTATAAAACAAGGGGGAGGTGAGGTAGTTGATGGTAATTCAAAGCAGAAAGCACACTTCACTATTGAGCGTCATGGTGTTATACCTAGATCAGTGGGTGCTACTCAAACTACATATGTATCAAGTCACTGGATTTTGTCATGTTTAAAGGTATATTTTATAATCTATGCTTGCATTTTCTCATTCATTGTCACACTACATTTTTTCTTTGTTGTTGCATTATCATATGTTGGAAGTTGTTTCAACAACCCCTTCTTTCACCTGCAGCGACACAACTGGATATTGAGTAGATGTATGCACGTGTCATAAACAAAAATGTATGGTGCATACATTGTCAACCTTATATTGCATTTACCACTTGATTAGTCTGGGGAGGAAAGAAGAAATAGAAAATGATGTGGATTGTAATTACTTTTTTTTTTTTCTATTTAACCTAAATTCCTTATGTTAGTTCAGGGAGGAAAAAAGAAATAGAAACTGTTGAAAAATGAATTACTTTTTTTCTTTCTCTTAAAGTAATGTTAGTCTGGGACCTAGGTGGTATAAGGTAAATTTTCTTCTTGCGTTGAGGCTCAAAAATCTTCATTCACAAGCAAAGTGATTTTGGGGGAGGGAACTCAAATTTGATTTTTGGTATGTGAACATGACTTACTAGTATTTCACTAAGGGGTTGGCTTCGGACTCATATTTGGTCTTCCTTTCTTTACTCTTCACTCTCTCTATGTAAACAGAAGGGCAAGTCATGAAGATTGTGAAACAGATCCCTTTTTTTTTTCCTATAATATCCTTGTCACTAATATATTTCCTCAGTCCGCTTGATTATCTAGTGAAACACCTTAAGAATAGTTCTTAAAGCTGGCTGTTGTTATATATTAGGTTATACTTTTATTGGATCGATAATATTTTAAGCTAAGACATGGACTGATCTTATCCCGAATTTACTGTGTTAGCTGATCAAAATGCATAAAGTTTTACTGTTCTAACATTTCAGATACTTCTGTTGTCATATATTATTGCCTTTTATATCTGTATGTCATCATATTAACTTATGACTTACCGTATGAAAATATGTACAAAAATATGTACACTGCTAATTGTCTAATGACTTTAAAACAATTTTGAAGGATGGATGCTTGCTGGATGTTAGTAGTCACATTCTATATGCTCCACTTCCCTGCCAGATTCCTTTGCCAGGATTTGAAAGCTTTCGGTTTTGTGTTTCGCAATATGAAGAAAAAGATAGACTGTTACTAAGAAATTTGTGTTTTGTACTTGGAGCTAAATTGGTGGAAAACCTGACTAAGAAGGTTACCCATTTGCTATGCAAGTTTACCAATGGACCAAAGTATGTTGCTGCTTGTAAATGGGGGATACACCCAATTAAATCTGAGTGGATATATGAGTGTGTGAAGCAGGTATGTCTTTGAAATTGTGTCAGCAAACTTCTGCATCTTCATTTCCCTATTTGCATGCGGGAATTTAGTTAGACCATTTCTTGAAACTTTATAGATATCAACTGTTTCTGTCTTAACTCTTCAATGTTTGGCAGAATAAAGTCGTTGCTCTGGAACAGTTTTCTCCAAAGGAAGTTACTGCTGAAGATCGAGAGGCAGGGTTGTGCACAAACAGTCAGTATCCTACACAAGCAGTTCGAATGATATCTGGAGGCAATTCATCTCAGTTTCCAAGTCAATATCAAGACTTGAGAAATTCATCAACTGAAGTCACTGGCATTAGAAATGACAACCTCAGGAAAGAGGCCATAGAATCAAGTTTTTGCAATAAGAAGGCAAGGGTTTCAAAAGATGATGGCAGAAAGGGGATGCTTTCCTTTGCAGTAGATTTAAGTATTCCTGTCTCTACCAATGGAGACAGTAAAACGAAAAATTCTGGTGAGGTTTCTCAAGTTGATCCTGATCTAGCTTCTGCTATTGAAGGCTTGTTGGAGGAGACAATTAAGGTAAAATGTTTCAGATCTTTTAATCTTTGTTTCCTTTCACATTTATTAGTCTTGTCCTTTATCTGTTTTTCTTTGTAGATTCAGGATCAGAAGTCACCAGGAACGACTTTGTGCGATAGTGGTGTATCCTGTTACCCTCAGACACAGAGTCCCATTTTCAAATCGGATAGTTCAGTTCTTGCTCAAGACCACTCTAGTTCTTACCCCGTCATTGGATTATCAAAACACTGGTTAAACAGGTGACATTTATATGCATGTGCTCATATTAGTTATCTCATCTAGTGCCTTCTACACCAAAATGTTCAATGAATTTTGCCTATGGTTGGTTATTGAATAACAGTAACCAAGGGAAAATTTTCCTTACATTCCTGTCTTCAGGATGATGAACTTTCCCTCCATGTCTTCCTCACTGCTATTAGGGCTCATAAAGCTTGGAGCATATATAATATGATTTATTTTATTCCTATTTGGTTTCAATCTTGATAATTGTTGGATACTGTTTGGAGTATCTCTATATGCATGATACATCAAAGGATAGGTTTCATATATTTATGTAGAATACAAAGTTGGGTTTGGTCCCTGATCTGTAGTTGGCCCAAATTGACACAAGAATCACCACATGGTTATCGTGACTTAGATACCTTCTCACTAGTGTTTATGATACCAACCACCCAATTTTGTGGGAAATTCCTATAAGAAAATTTCATACATAGACTACTAGTTTACCATATATATATATATATTTTTGGTAATTTGCTCTTGGTGTTATGTTCCTGTCTCCCAGTTATCAAGTGTGAAGGGGTTCTGATCCACGCTTGTTTCGTGATTAGTGACATATTTTCCTGCTTGATGACGATTCTGTAGTCTGTTTCTGCTCTTCTTTGATTCAGTTATTTATTTATTTTTTCTTTAGGGCTGGGGAAAAAGATGGCATCCAGAATCCTTCTAGAGAACAAAACGCTGGCTTCTACGATGGCTTTAGCGAAACACAGACTGAGTCTCAGGTTTCAAATGTTACTCAACTATATTTGTTGCTTGTTCTTTACATAAATATAAATAAAATACTTATCTGATGAATATTCAGGTCATTATAACATTAAGCTGACGAATTCTTATCTGTCAACTTTAGTGAAGTTACTGTACTTACCTATTTTACATCCTCATGAGTCATGATAGTGTGCTCAAATTGCAAATGCAGGTTGTTGGTTATGAGGAAGATTTGTCGGGCCGGCAAATGCTTATAGACAGAGTGCGAACGCGTAGTAGTAGCCTGGCTTGATAAAGGGTTGGTTTTTGTTCTCTTCTTGGCCTTCTTTTGTTGACCGTTAGGGCACTTGCTAATTTGAAGGTATCTTCGTAAGCCTATGGAAATTCTTTCCGATGGCGGCACCGGACCAATTCCTTGTTCTTGTTTGGTTTCAGAAAATGAAAGAGTAGCAATTACCGGCGGCATTGGTGCAAGAGTTGTGCCTGGAAGTGCGTTAAATGCGAAAGTTGTATATATTTTTACTTACTCTGTTGTCTGTACACAGATTGTTAAGTAGCACCCCATACTGATAGAATAATGGTGAAAAAGTAAGAGAAGTGATCAATGCCATTCCATGTCATTTTATGAGTTGTGAGGCTGGTTTATGTGATCGGAGTCTGCTTTCTTCTTGGTGCAAAGTAAGAAGATTAGATTTATGGTTTATCCAAGCTTTAGTCTTCACCATTTGACCCAAAACCCATGGCTTATGAGTGCCCAATTGGTGCGGTGGACAAAAGCTTGACTCGACCCGCTATGGGCCGTGGGTTGGCTCGGTTCGAAAGTTAGCTGGTTGGACTTGGGCTTAGAGTGTTTAAACCCGATAATCCCGGTTTGATACACTTAAGCCGGTTTGTTCATATAAATTTGGCCCGTAAGTTTGAATCCATGTACATTCACTTAGTATTTAAGAAAACCTTAATAATTAATAATGTAAAATGCGATAAATAATTATTTAGTTTAGAGTGTTGAAACATTGGAGTCATAAACGAGATTGGTCAAGAAATTTCCCTTCCTCAATACATATATATAATTTATATATATACATGCTTAATTTCAACTTGGACTTTTTATTGATTAATTGGCAATAATATGGATGTTTCTTGAATGAGCTTGCAGTTTCTTTTAATTATTGTCAATAAAGCTATTGATTATTTCAAACTGAACCTAATAACTTTCATATTGCATGCATGACTCGATTTGGAGTACTCGAACTATAGCTAACTGCACAGTATGCATGGTGTGCATCCTTGAGGATTGAATCAAATATTTGTCTTTTTTAATATAATATTTTATCTTCATATTTGTCATTTTGAACTCTAAATTTAGCATTGAATAAATTATTTTGAAAAAACCCATTTGTGCCCAACCTGAGTGGACTTGTTCGGCTCAGCTCATTAAGCCCGTTAAAAACTTAGATGGATAAAGCTTGTGGGCTCTTATATAAGTCATTAAGCCTTATCAGCTTGACTCGGTATTTTTTAAAATTTGTCATAAACTCGATTTGGTCCGGTCCAAGCCTAATAAATTTGGCCCAATGCTGATGCCTATCCAAGCTAATTAATTTTTGCTGAGCTAGCTTGTGGAAACCAAATTTTTTGTTTGATTTTGTACGCAACCTAAGCGAAGGATGTATCTTCTCAGATTTCCGATTTGGGTTGAGAAATTTATCGGGTTTTCTAGACCTAACTGTTCGCTTAAGTATAAAGACTTTTGGCAGTCACGTGTCTCCAAACCGTACTCCACTGATCGATCTCTTTGGCTCTAGATTGGATTGTATCCTTCTCGAGTAGTTGGGTGCTAGGCAAGGATGATTGGTGGTGGCTTCTTTAGCATCTAGGGTTTTTTTGGTTTTGTCAATGTTACCGGCTTTTTGTTTTGAGACGAGTTAATAAGCATTATTGAAAATTAAAATTATATTTATATTAATTTCTAAATTAAAATTGTAATGTGACAACAAATTGAAAGATTTTCTTCTGACAAATACATCTTTTAATTTACCACCAGCCTTATGCGACGTGTTAAGATTATTGATGATGTGAAATAGGCGGGTCATCAAAAATCATAATCAACAAAGAAACAAAAGAATCCACATACTTATAAGGTGTGTAGTTAACATATGTATGCCACGTTTTTTTTTTTATTTCGATGAGATCTCTAGTAAAGTTTTAATGAGTTCACTTTGAGAGTACTACAAAGTTACGTTCGATTTTTTAATTACTTTCTACGAATTATCGTATTTTCAAAAAATTATAAGTTATAATGCAATTAATAAATTATAATTTTTTGATAATAATTTTTATATTATGCTTTGTAGTATTTTGTAACTAAAAAAAATAAAAGTGGTGGTATTCAATAAAGATTACTTGCAGTATTTTGTAATGGACAGAAATTCGAAATTTACCTATAATTACTTGCAGTATTTTGTAATTGACGGAAGTTCGAAATATACTTACAATATTTTTCGAACGAAGACTAGAACTAGATTACCTTTCGAATAAAAGGACAAAGAATTTAAATAAAACCAAAATAAGAGAGAGGGCAGTGAAGATTCATATGGTGGCATGTTGCCTCATGTGCCAGCTGGCCATCGTCGTCGACATGAATCGGTGCGCTTCATCACCGCCACCTTCCCATCTCTTTGTCCTTAAGCCTTGCCAGTTCTCGGGCGGCACCACCAAGCCTTCCGGATTCGGGTTCGGGTTCCAAAGGAAAGAGCGATTCAAAAGGCGGCTTAAGTTTGTTCCCAGTGCGGAGCTTTCGAAGCCAACTCTCAGTTTCGGCTTGGACTCACAGGTCAGTCACACCCGCTTACTCTCTACTTCACTCGCTCCCTCTTTTCAGTCTTTTGAAATGATGTTTGTTGACTTACTGAACCGGGGACTGGGAGAGTTGAAGATCATTATCTTTTCAGTTGTTGAAGACGGAATTTTTGCGAAAACTGAAATGGTTTTGATTGGGTTCCTTTTTGTAATGGGATCGATTGGGCTCACCAAAGTGAATATGATCACATGATTTTCTATCTTGATTGACAATATACTGATTGAGTTATGTTAGATTTTTCGAAAGACACCATCTTGTCTAAATTTGGATTGGATGTGAGATACCCTTTTGCTAAGCCTCTTTGGAATTTAATTCTTTAAATTGTTTTGATCATCGGTGCTTGCGAATTTATTGGTCGATTTTTATATCATTCTTAGTTCAATGGAAGACATAGTCGTTGTCATTTGAGAAAAGTCATTTTCTTCCTTTCAGTTTTAGCTTTCCTTTGTTTTGCCAAACCACATATGATTCTGTATGGATGTTAAAATGTGCTCACTTGGTGAAAGTTTTTTTCCATGAAACTTTTGTAAACCTAGGTGTTGCATATAATGGTTGCATTTGAAGAAGTATGTGGTCGTTTTAGTGGAAAATCAATAAATTGACGAGTCCTTATAAGTCTTTATATACTTGACTAACACTGCTACTGAATTTGAAGACCTTTCGGCATCATGATTTATCCCAATCACATAGAGTTGGTCCTATTCCCGGAGATATTGCAGAAATTGAGGCTTACTGCAGAATCTTTAGAACTGCTGAATGGCTTCATACTGCACTAATGGACACACTATGCAATCCGGTAACGGGTGAATGTAGTGTTTATTATGATTTCCCTTCGGAGGAAATACCTCTGTTGGAAGATAAAATTGTCTCTGTGGTTGGTTGCATGGTATCCCTGTTGAATAAAGGAAGGGAGGACGTACTTTCTGGAAGATCCTCCGTTATGAATTCATTTCGCCTTGCAGATGCAAGTGTAATGGAGGATGAGCTTCCTCCACTTGCTATTTTTAGGAGTGAGATGAAAAGGTGTTGCGAGAGCTTGCACGTTGCGCTTGAGAACTGGTTGATATCTGGTGATGATCGAAGCCTGGATGTATGGAGGAAACTTCAGAGACTGAAGAATGTCTGTTATGATTATGGTTTTTCCCGTAAGCAGGATTATCCCTGCCAAACTCTTTTTGCGAATTGGACTCCTGTTTACGTATCCTCTTCTAGAGACGACGTTAGGTCCATAGATTCAGAGGCAGCTTTTTGGAGGGGTGGCCAGGTAACAGAAGAAGGTCTGAAGTGGTTGCTAGAGAAAGGATTTAAAACTATTGTTGATCTTAGGGCAGAAACGGTAAAAGACAATGCTTACAAGTCAGCCATAGATGATGCTATTGCATCTGGGAAAGTTGAATTAGTCAAAATTCCAGTTGAAGTTGGGACTGCCCCATCAATGGAGCAGGTTAAGAAATTTGCATGTTTGGTTTCAGATTGCAGCAAAAAGCCTATTTATCTTCATAGTAAGGAAGGAGCACAGAGAACTTCTGCCATGGTCTCCAGATGGAGGCAATACTTGACTCGCCATGGTTTGGAGGTTGTCCCCAAGCCGCCAACCACTCTTAATGGTGTGTTATTACGAGAAGAAAATGGAGCTCGGGAAGGGCTGGAGCCTTCCACTTCTGGAAGAAGTCCTCAGGAAAAGAACGAGTCACTGCAAGGGCGACCGAACACAGTTAATGGTTCAAATGGGGTATTTCACAAAGATGTTTCTCCAGATAGGGATGAAACAGATCAGGGCTTAAATGGGACTTTTAATGACCTCATGACCCAATGTATGAAATCAGTAGAACAAGAGAAAAATAGGGAAGGTTTTATAGTGAACTTTAGCTGGGAAGTTGACCCCTTGAAGGCTCAGCTTCCTCCTTGTAATGTCTTTTCAAGACAAGAAATGTCTGGGTTTCTTGGGAGAAAAGAAATCTCTCCTCACTCCTTTAATTGTCCGTTGAAAAGGTTGGAGGCATTACCAATATCCAGAGGTATGAATATTAAGACAACACGGAGAGGTGAGATTGTGGAGGTAGGATATTCACGTGGGCCACTTTATGAAGAAAATCCATATCCAGAGGTCCAGACCTCTATATCTGGCAATGTGAAGTATTTGACTGGTTCTAGTTCTGGTTCTGTTAGTCCAGTTGTGAATGGATTTCGTGAAGGGGATCTGAAAAAAGCTAATGTTTCTGCTACTCGGAGCAGTAATTACAATGAGAGTGTCTTACCTAAAGCAGTGAATGAGGATAGGAAGAGTAATGGTAGGAAGAGTGATGGTACTGCTACCTCAGTTTCAGGAATTGAGGACTTGGGATTAATTGAAGGAAATATGTGCGCTTCTGCAACTGGTGTTGTAAGAGTGCAGTCAAGAAAGAAAGCAGAGATGTTTTTAGTTCGAACGGATGGATTTTCTTGTAGCCGAGAAAAAGTGACAGAATCCTCCTTGGCCTTCACTCATCCAAGTACCCAGCAACAAATGCTTATGTGGAAATCCACCCCGAAGACAGTATTAATGTTGAAGAAGCTGGGGCAAGAACTCATGCAACAAGCTAAAGAGGTACCTTCTAAGAATCTTTTGTTTGTTTTAAGATATTATGAATGATGTTTTTAATTGATTATGTGATTTGGTGGTAGAATTGGTGTCAGTAACTGGGTTAGGTGATTAAATTACATTTTTGGCATCTGTAATTGAGTTTCTAATAACCTCTGTTATATATTTGGAAATCGTGTCTCTCTTTTCTTTGTAAAGTTTTGTTTCTTAGAAAAATAACATCGTATCAAAGAGTAATGAGTATGAATATAGAGAAGATTGTTACCTGGAAAGATCATGATCAACAAAAAGATTTCACTCAGTCCCAGATGATATGCTTGAACAACTATGGGCCATGGGGTATATCTATCTATATATTTTGCCCAGTATTAGGCGTTTCTTATGCTTTGCTAATTAGAGAACTCAAATAAACAAAAAGGCTAAGTTAAGGGGTATATCTATCTATGCGCTTTCAAATAGACAGCTTGGGTCATTAAACTACATTTTAGAATAAACCCACAAGGGATTTCCATTTTTGTGAAAATGTCGGACCGTCTATAGTATTTAGTTATCTTGAAGCGTATAAAAATGGGCGTACCCTCTACAGCTAGTTTTGTTTGCTGGAAATAGTTGTTCTTAACGTGTCTATGTGTAGGTTGTCTCTTTTTTGTATTACGAAGAGAAAATGAATGTTCTGGTGGAACCGGAAGTGCATGACATTTTTGCCAGAATCCCAGGGTTTGGATTTGTTCAGACCTTCTATACTCAAGATACCAGGTACCAAATTTGTACCTAAAGATCGACAATATATTTTATATTTTACGACATTAGTGGAAATTTGATTACTTATTGCTTGGTGCCTTCAGTGATCTGCATGAGAGAGTTGATTTTGTGGCATGCCTGGGAGGAGACGGGGTTATACTCCATGCTTCAAATCTTTTTAAAGGTGCTGTTCCCCCAATTGTATCATTTAATCTCGGATCTCTCGGATTTCTGACTTCCCATACGGCAAGTTCTTTGATTTTCTTTTGTAGTTGATTGATTTCTCTCACAGATGATCACTTGTCTAACCCTTCTTATACTGTTGAGTTCAGTTTGAAGACTATATGAAGGACTTAAGGCAGGTGATCCATGGGAATAACACAAATGATGGTGTTTATATAACTCTTAGGATGCGGCTCAGGTGTGAAATTTTTCGAAATGGTAAAGCAATGCCTGGAAAAGTATTTGATGTCTTGAATGAAATAGTTGTTGATCGAGGCTCTAATCCATACCTTTCTAAGATTGAATGTTATGAACAAGACCGGCTTATAACCAAGGTGAGGTTAGTCATTGCATACCTTATAAAACCAGTATGATAATAGGCTTTAGTAATGTCCTAATGAAAATGAATTATACTTTGCTGTCTTATATGATGTTGTCCTGTCTATTGACAATACCATCTCTTGTAGGTCCAAGGTGACGGGGTCATTATAGCCACACCTACCGGAAGTACTGCATACTCTACAGCTGCTGGAGGTTCCATGGTAAGTCCTCTTCAGTTTTGTAGTCACCATTTGAAGGGTTGGGTTTTTGAGTTTCTGTTAGATGTGATCTTTTCGAATGAAGAATTTCAGTCCAGCGTGCGTTTAACTTGCAGTCCTAATTGTATATATAATGTGTTTACAAATCCTAGTTCCTACTATATAAGTTATGAAAATTCATATGGTAACATTCTCTAATCAATAAATCTCTCTGGTTGTTACTGGTTGATGTTCTTTTTTTTTTTTTGGTAACAAGGACATCGTGCATCTAACATTAGATAATATGAAACTCAGGTGCATCCAAATGTCCCTTGCATGTTGTTTACGCCAATCTGCCCGCACTCCCTCTCATTTAGACCAGTTATACTTCCAGATTCTGCAAAGCTTGAATTAAAGGTAATGTTTTTATTGAGCAGGAAACGAGATTATCATTATAAATTTAATGATCAATTCTTATTCATGAGAAAACACATTTGATTTGTACAGATTCCAGAGGATGCTCGAAACAACGCCTGGGTTTCTTTCGATGGAAAAAGAAGGCAGCAACTCTCCAGAGGAGACTCTGTTCAAATTTCTATGAGCCAACACCCACTTCCAACTGTCAACAAGCGTGATCAAACAGGTGATTGGTTTCGTAGCCTGATTCGTTGCCTAAATTGGAATGAAAGGCTTGATCAGAAGGCCCTTTGAATTTTGAATCATCTGAAATAACTGAAAACAGGAATCTGCTCCACCGGTGATTCTTGATTACAGGTTTTGTATATTATTGTACATAATGTAGATCGTTATAGGAAATGAAACTGAGTAAATGTATCCATTCTCAATTGCTTCCACAAGAGGGTAGAATTTTACATATATACAAGCATAATGCCCTGTTTAAAACATGTAACAGTATACTGTCACTATAGAGCAATAAAATTATACTTCAAACTCTTTTGTTCATGTAGACTGTCACACTATATGGGCTTTTAGATATCTAACCTAAAACTCTTTTACAGTCTTTTTCTTTTTAGTTCGAAATCTCCATCTCTATATATTAGTAGTAGTTGAAAGTGATTTACAAGTTGTACCTGTGAATGTTTTCACATTCACTAGAGCGTATGTGCTCCTCTTTATGTAGTGGAGTTAGAATCACTCACCCTCTACTTTAGAATATTGTCCGATCAAAAAAAAAAGAAAAAAAAAATGGCAATGCATAAGCTACCTAGAGTTGCTAAGTTAAGAAAACCGGCCTTGCATCTGAGTTCGAAACTGCTTTCTTTATATTAGAGTGTAGTTAAAAGTAACATAAAAGAATGTAGCCGTGGATGAAATCATATTAACTAAGAATGTATGTCCTCTCCTTTTATGTAACCGAATTTGAATGGCATTTGAAAATATCTACATGTCGAAAGAACATAATGAAAGAAAGAGAAGGAAAAAAACAGCAAGATTTAAGATTGCAGTCCATTTATATATAACTGTTTTACATAGCAAAACGATTTGAAGATGAGAGCAGTACATAACAAGACACAGAAAGACCAACATTACGAAGAAGCAGCAGTACACACACTTAAACCCACTTCAGCTTTCTCCTCCCACACAGATTTTCACTTGAGAGACAGAGACGAGCGAGTATATATTAATTTAGTAATAATATTTGTAATTACTCACCCAAAAAAAAAATGAATAATACAATGCCTTTTTTTTTTTTAATGTGATCAGTCTTAATTATTTAACTTGTTCTCACATGGCCCTCACAGATTGGAACCTCGGTTCCTTAGGAAGGAACTTCTGCTCAGCATAGATGGAGAGATAGTCACCAAACACAAACTTGGGATAAGCTTGTTCCACCTTGTCCTGGTTAGCTTTATCTACGAACTGTGGTGCAGGAGCAATTGTGGCCTTGAGTGATGGGTTATAGAATGAAGCAATGGGCCTCCTATTCCCACTTGGGGTAGCCAGAACCCGGTGCCAAACACTCTTGTACATCCCATTGCTCAACACCTCAATCTGGTCCCCAGTGTTAATCACAATGGAGTTGTGCAATGGCTGCACATCTATCCACTCTCCATCTTTCAGAATTTGGAGCCCACCCACCTTGTCATCTTGAAAAAGTAAGATGATGCCTCCAGCATCGGTGTGGCCCCGCAGGCCCGTCACCAGCTCTGGCTGGGGACATGGTGGGTAGTGGCTCACTTTCGTGCCAAAAAAGGCATTATTGTTTCCTTCTCCACCATTGAATGCCTTCTTGATGTACTCCTTTTCTAAGCCCAAGTTCTCATCCATCACTTCCATGATCCTCTCAGCCAGCTTCTTCAATTCCGCTCTGTATTCTGTTATGGTTTTCCTGTCGATAAGAAATGTGATCGTGATCAGAAACATGTGCCCAAATAATTCAATATGTTACGTTATCCGAAGGTCAATTTGAATGATTAGTTACTTGAATCCGGGAGTTTTTGAGGGCCATTCGTTATCATCTAGGAGAGTGAAGACATCTTCCCAATCCACGTTCTCCAACTTTTGGTCATTGTTCAATGACTTGACAAGAGCAGACTTCCTGAAATCCTCCTCTCTTTCCAGCTTGAAGCAATCAGAGCTCACCTTCTTCACCCTCTCCAAAAGCTCCTCTGGAATTCCATGGTTCACCAGCTGCCACAAATATAGAAAACATCCCACTTTTATTTAAACACTCATGAATCTGACAAACGTAAATGGGACTCCGCAACGATGTAGCTCATGTAAAAGCTTTTTTTTTTTTTTTTAAAGAGAGAGTCTCGTTAATATTTGTCTATCAACTATTTATTAGTACCTGAAAAAAACCCCATTCCTCACATCCATTAGCAAGCTGAGCCAAAGTTTGGCCCCTTTCTTCGCCGTCAAGCTTCGAGAAATCGATCACTGGGATTGCCATAGATGGTGATCTAGGTAGCTAGTTAGCACAAGGGCAAGCGAGAGAGAGAGAGAGAGAGAGAGAGAGAGAGAGTTGGTTCTTGAAGTGAGCAAACAAGCTTAAGTTGCAGTTGTGGTGAATAAGGGAGGATGGTGAGGCCTATTTATAGGAGATCGAGTTTCCCGCCATCTGTTGGACATTTATATATGCAAACTTTATCTTGTTAATTAATTGTAGCCGTTAGGGTAAAAAAGGTATGGACGGTGACACTTTACATTTAAAATTAGATACAAGGTCAATGCTTTTGTAAGGTATACTCATATATATAATTAACCCGCAGCATAAGCATACTCATATTTTCATCATCTCTTCATCCCTAGTTCTTTGTCAATTGATTTATTACATGAACCAAACAATGGCAACCTCAATTAGATGCCATTTGGATATCTTGATGGGCACTCATAATTTGATATCAACAAATCTAAGGATAAATTTAATCCGTACGTTTTTAATTACTATATGCGCGCATTGTGTTATTCCAAAAATAGATATAAGTTCGGAAAAATGATTCTACATCTTAAAGTAATTATTAATAATGTTATGATTACAAACTAAAATTATATTTAAGTAAGCTCAAAGTGATGATTCTACATCTTAAATAATTTAACATCTTTATACATATATTATTAATTAATTAATTGTCTCAGTTTTGATACGTATATTCTCAACTAGTCCTGACTTCTATTTTCTTTGAATTAAATCCTAATTGTGATTAGGGTTGCATTGTAATGCGTGTGTGAATCTTTCCAACTTCCGGCACAAATTAATCTTTCAGTGTCAGTTTTAAAAAATGTGTCAATAATAATAATAAAAATTCCATAATTAATTTACTTGTAACATAAATCTCTGCCGACGAAGGTTCATCATGTTGGCAGTGACCTGCAGTGTTGGCTTGTGGTTTGTGGTCCCTTTGTTCTTCATTCACACATGGGCATGGACATGGTTTTCTTATATATATTTATTTATCACAGGTGGTTAGTATAATTAATAATTACACTAACACACTGATTTGTAGGCATAGTTTGAGGGTTAAAGAAGCCAACACCGATGACCTTTATAAACAAAGCAATCATATCATCACCCATTAATTATATTTAATTCCTATTACATAGTCAACTCCATTTTATATTTTAAAGTTTATTTTTCATTTAACATAGGGTCACAATGACCCAATGCTACAAATTTCTACCATATTTTTTTACTTTATGTAACAAATAAAAAACTTATAAACTTATGAAGAAGTATCGAACGGTTGATTTCTAAATTTACACGGTTGATTTTAACTCGATTCTTAAACCAACCCCGCTAACCCTAATTAAATATCCCAATTTAAACAAGAATCGGCGTTATACTTTAATAAGTAATTAAGAAAGCGAATTTAGATTAAGTCACATTATAAAGTAGCTATAATTAAGTAAAATATTATTGTTATTTATGCATTAGAATCGTTAATCTTTACTTACGTGTTATCAGAACAATTTATTATTAAATTAGAATCCTTGTATATATACCAAGAAGAAAAAAAAAAATTAAAAACAACACTCTTGAGCTTATTGAACGAACATGCAAGTTTGTAATAGCAGGGTTAGTGATCTGGAATTGATAGACCGCATGTGATGTATATGTTACAATGAGGCATATGATCATAGACCTTCATGATTTGATTCCAGTTGTCCAAATGTAAGGGCACATTTCAGAGGGCAAAGATGATCACGGCCGTCTGATTAGAAACAAATTCATTGCTGTACTAGTAGTACTTCAAAACCATAGTCAAATTTTGCATGGATATGATCCATCGGACGGTTGATTTGCATCATCGAATCCCCAGAGAATCAGAGATGTACGTAGGTTGAGCCACGTAATTGCATGGTTTGGTACCCAGAGAGTAGGCACCAACTTCTTTTTGGTAAATATTATACCCAGAGAGTAGGACTAATCTACATTTGGATGCTCTTTGTACGTAGCTAGCCACAAAGTGCGGTACATTTGAGATGCGGCTTGCTCTAATTAGAAAGTGCTCTTAATGGGTTTCGAGTTTTCGTAAGTTAAGACTCTAAAAAATTCACCATCTATAAATAACAGTTTACCAACTGTATAAAGTGCTCTCTATATTCGAAAGGTGGAATTAATCCACGTTTGAAATATGGCTTTCCACTGGTCACAAAGTGCACCAAACGAGTTTTGTTCCTCACATTCGAAAGGTGAAACTAATCCACGTTTGGGTTGTGGCTAGCCACTGATCACAAAGTGCATCCTCATAAAATTTACTATTTGGAAGTGGCAGTTTTCTACCTGCACAAAGTGCTTACATATTTGAAGGGTGAAACTAATCCACATTTGGGGTATGGCTTGTTGCTAGTCACACAGTGCTTACATATTCGAAGGGTGGAATTAATCCACGCTTGGGGTGTGGCTTGTCGTCGGTCACAATTAAAGTGCATGGATTTAGTAAGTTTCGAACTACTACCAATGAACTAAATACGAGAAATTTCATCATCTGAAAGTAACAGTTTACTAACTGCAGCACACGTTATAGTCGCATATATAATATGTATATATATATATCAAAAGATCTTCAATTTTATTATTTTTTTTATAGAAATAATATTTATATGATATTTAATATATTAATTAATGGTTTATTTTGATTACTACACTAATCATGCCAAAAATTCTATAATCAATTACAAAATAAATACGCTTATATCCACATACCTTAAGATCGATGGATACAAGCATTTTTCTATTGTAAAACAGTTGTCAGGCGTTCCATAGTAGTCCAAGTGACCCGATACATACCCCTAGCTAGACATGGTTATAACTTAGAGGATTAGCAAGTACCTCAATATTAATGGAGAAAAATTAATGAAATTTGATGAGTAATTAGTGTTCATACGTGGCGTACGTGGACTTCGTTATATAAATAATTAGTTAATTAGTTAATTAATTTAGTGTGTGATTTCCTTCCTTTTGATGAAGTCTGCCGTTGTATATCTGATGAGTCTCTCACATGGTGCTGAGTAATGGTCTCTCACAAGGCAATTAAGGAGCCCCCATGACTCCATGAGAGGATGGGTGACAAATTAATAATTAATACCTAAGATGAAAAAAAAAATGAGAAGGAAAAGGAAAGAGAGTCTAGTTTTGTTGGTAAAATTTTTGAGTGATTTCAAATTCGAACTTTAATAATATATTTTCCCCTCCCTTATAAATTAGTACGTGTATTTACATAATAGGTTGAATTCAACGAAAACAATAACCGCTCTTGAGATTCACGAACATTAGCTGAATTTAAAATCTTCCACGTATGTAAAAATAAAGAAAAATATCATTTTACAACTGATACATTATTTTATTAATTATTAGAGTTAGTAACCTTAGAAAGTTGACCGCATAGTGAGTCTAGTTCTATTGGTAAAAAATTTGACGTTTTAACTCAATGATCTCAAGTTCGAACTTTAATGACGTATTTCTCATCTTCCTTATAAATTAGTACCTAATATTTACATAATAGGTCGAACTCAACGAAAATAATAGCCGCCCTTGAGATTCACGAATATAAATTGAACTTAAAATCTTCTATGTATAAAAAATAAAGAAAATAATTATTCTATAACTGGTACATTATTTTATTAATTAGTATAGTTAGTAAGCTTAGAAAGTCATGGCCTGGGCATAAGCGTGGTCGGCAGTTGCTCAATTCCCAGATACTTAAAGCTCACTATGATAGCATTGGGAAACTTGTTTCAAAGCCTAGCTAGCTCCACCATAAACATAATGATCGAGATTAGTCATATAACTACCTTACATAACCGTATTTTAGGGTTACGTAACACTTCTATTAGTTATATATTGCTAATTCCTAGGGTTTCTTTCATTTTATATATATAATTAGTTGCTAATCCCTATAAGTAAGCTCAAGTAAGCTAAAGTTTCTCAAAAAAATAAACAGGGACAGGAAATTACCTGAACAAGACCAACAGTAAGACCTAAGAAGCGATGAACACGACCCATCCACTCAGCATCTCGTTGAGCAAGGTAATCATTTACAGTCACCACTATGGAGAGAGATATGATTAAATTTTGAAACTTTCCGGCAGAAAGAAAGTAATCTTCAAAATTTTGTAACAAACTGCAGACGAAACTTGCACATAATCATACCAGTGCAAACAATTTGGACATTATTCCCATTTACAACTATATTTATATGAAAATCACAAAATTCTATCAGAACGAGAACAGAAAATGTAGCATGAACACCTTCACCAGTCAGGGCATTAAGATATGCTGCTAATGTGGAAACCAACGTTTTCCCCTCTCCTGTTTTCATTTCTGCGATGGACCCATCATGAAGCACCGCCCCACCAATAATCTTGCATTATCATTGACAACATATATAAACATGAAAAAGTAACATTATAAATACACACAAACTTACTTACGTAGTTGAAGCTATATGTACACGCACAAATGTAACAAATGTAACTGAGAACATAATTGATTCATTAAGAGTGACATAGGATACCTGCACATCCAAATGCCGCATGCCAAGCTTCCTTTTTGCAGCTTCACGAACAACAGAAAAAGCCTCTGAAAATATTCATAATCGAAGGAACACAATTACTCAAAAATTTAAAAATCCAATTATGATAACGCAAAATCTTGTAGTTAGAGAAGATTTCAACCAGCTTGGATATCGGAAAGTGTCTCCCCCTTCCCCAGCCTTCGCCGGAACTCTGCAGTTTTAGCAGTAAGCTTCAAATAACCAAACACTATACATTGTTCAACTAGCCAAAATAAATCAAACAGAACAAACAAGTAAAACTTAAGTAACAAACCTGGTCATCGCTGAGTCTCTGTATTTGGGGTTCAAGGGAGTTAACAGAGCTCACAAGGCGGTAATAGTCCCGAACAACCCAGTTGTTCAAACTAGTCACGTCACTCCAAGTTTTTCTAATAAGACCCAATTTTTTTTCTGAAACAAGCACAACCCATGCCCGCATTTCATCAAACAGGAGATGGGCAGTAAAGTGAAAGTGCAGAGCGTCTTGGGAAAAAGAGGATTTACCTCAAGAGACGCAACGATGGGCTTGCGTGGGAGCCTGAGACGATGTCGTCGAGGTCGATACGATGTCGTCGAGGTCGAGACGAAGTAGAAAGGGAAGAAAAGGAGGAGGCTTGGTCGGTAAAGACGAGGGTTGAGCGTTGTGGGAGTGGTTAAGGAAGAGGAAAGAGGGGTTCTGGAGACCAGGCAGGGTAGCCATATCATTCATACAAAGCTCTGGCCCTTTGGAATGGAACGGAAGTAAAGCAAAGTACAAAGCGGGAACCGGTCAGCCACTATTCCCAAAGCAACATGCGTGAGAGAACCAAACCGATCACCGTTTAAAAGCATCAAAACAGATGCTAAATGGGGAAATGAATTTTTCTTTCTTTCTAACAAGTGAAATGAAATGAAATGAAGTTGAAATTATCCGGGAAAAAAAGAAAATATGAAATGGAGAAGCTTGTGAACTGTGGGCTAAATGGTGAAGCTTATATATATTTATTTCCGTGGGCAGGGAAATGAAATCATTTTAAGTGATTTTTTTTTTTACACTATGATATTAAGAGAAGTGATTACATTATATATATATATATATATTGAGTATGCATATTATGAAAGCCGAATGTGAATCATCTTATATAACGTATGGGTGAAATGGAGAAACTTGTATACCATGGGCTAAATGGAGAAGTTTATATATATTTCGGTGGGCAGGGAAATGAAATCATTTTAAGTGAATTTTTTTTTACACTATGATATTAAGAGAAGTGATTATATTATATATTGAGGATGCATATTATGAGAGTCAAATTTGAATCATCTTATATAACGTATGGATAAATGTCTATATTCTAAGTCATATTATGTGACGTATGGATAAATTAATATTGTTATTTGTTTTAATACAATACAAACCCACTTCAATCGAAAGTATAACGGTATCTCCTACTTGGAAAGGGGAGGATAAATAATCTTCAACAAACAAATACATTATTAAGGGGTTATGTTTGCATCCATCCAATGGATTCATATCCGTCAGTCAATTTTAATCGGGATATTTTTGTTATCTTTATAATGTTGATTTATGACCATTAGTTGAAAACATCCACCGAATCAAATACCCCATCTCTATTAAGAAGTATACTTTGGCTATTGGCATAAGCCTCGAACTAATAGTGATGAACCTTTTCATTTCGATTTGAGTTATATTATTTGGATACACTAAATTGACTGACGGATAGTAACATATTTGATGTGACAATCATCATGTCAAAGTAAGCAAGACGAGGAGAGAATACTGGGTAGACCATGATATTTCGATTGGCATATCCAACAAAAAGCTTTCCTTGCCACCCTAATAAAGTAGTTATGACAGAATCACAGGGGATAGACCCAATGGGTATGGAATCTATTTGGAACTCATTGCCGGACAACTCCTGTAATGTGCAGATGAATTTGTATGAATTCATGTAGATGACATAGCAAACCAGCTTCATCTCATAATCGAAACGGAAATATGACAAGATTGGATGGAAACGGAATCATATTCCGCAGATGTACCTGTACATAGACAATTTTATCCATGCCTCCTGTGTAAAGCCATCTTCCCTCCATTCCACTAGCAAATACAGCACCATTGTGCATTTTAATAGAACTCATGAACACATCATTCCTCCAGACCTTAGAAAACTCATTAAGAAGTCTTAGTGAAGAGAAGATTCTATCATGAAATGATGATGATTCTCATGAGCAGTAAAGGAAGAATCGACCGTTGAATATATAATTTAACTTTTCACTTCATAGGAACAAGCTTACATCAAGCCCGCTTTTACCTGATAAGCCGGCCAATTTTCATATTCGACTAGGCACATTACGTTGAAGATAAACTTAGCCATTTAAATTTACAATCCATGTGATTTGGGTTTGATATCAATTGACTATATTTCTTAATAGTTTAATATGCTTTTTTTTTTTGGTAATTTCAAGTTGTAATAGTTGTTTACTCTATTCTCTGACTTATTTAATTATTTTGGGTAATTACTTCATTTTACAAGGCCAACATGAAAACTAAAACATTTTGGCAATCAAAACCTTAGGGAGGAAACTTAGTATATAATGTTAATAAAACTTAAGGATCTTCTATACATGCATTCGTGTATGTTCATCATCCTCATTATGAGATTTACCCTATACAGTATGTCTTAAATCTTAATATTTAAGTGGGCTGTCAAAAGGCTTACTTGAGAATCGATCTTCAAATGCCCAAATTAACACTAACAGTTAATAATCCAGATAAAGTAGGAAAAGGGGTTTTTTTAAAAGGCACCTTTACGCATCCATTTTCATGAGTTGCAATAAGGAGATGCCTGTCAATAGCAAGAGATAAGACAGAGGTCATGGTTCCAGGTGTGTCTTCTCCTCGTACAGTCAAAGGACTGTGATCGCTAAGACTCCATAATCGGATGGTTCCATCCCAACTACCACTATAAAGAACACCGTCACAAACTGCAAGGGTTGAAACCACTGATCTATGACCAGACATAGTACATGAAAGGGTGCCATCCTGAAAGTTTTAGAAGAGAGAGTTTGTAACACTCAGTATCAGAAAACATGCATGTAAGTATAATATAACAGACAATATGATTAATGCAAATGCCTCACCCGCACTGACCATGCTTTTACTGTTCTATCTCCGCTGCCAGTATAGACATATCCATTTCTGTAGGCCAAAGCATGAATACCACTAAAGCGCCTATCTTTCTGTTCATACAATATCTTTAAAGGTTCTCGCCCAAGGGGAGTACATGTAACCCAGAAAAATATGGCACCTCCACTGTCACCACTAATGCAAAATGGCTGCTCTTCATCATGAACATAAATTAGGGCCTTGATGGCATGCTCGTGACCTTTAAATGTATGTACATGAGAGAAGTCCTGTGGAATTTGCACTGACAGAACTAAGTAATAGGTTACACATGGAAAAAAGTTTAAAATGCCATAAGTAACCAAACCAAACTATATTTAATCTTTGAAAAGGCTAGCTCTTATGGATTTTCCTTGTCGTATCATTATATTTAGCACATATTTATATGCATGCGAAAATCATAATCAACAGTGCGGATTCATCAAGCCATTCAATATATAGAAAATTCAATAAGCAGATTAACAGAGACAATCATAAGAAAATTATTGGTAGATGTGGTAGCAAACAACTGCTGATGTTTGCGCATTTCCAACCAGAATTTCCTAAAATTTAAATTATAATGAGTCAATGACCAATAGTTGAGGTAAAATGCTAAATGCACGTAGACACATGTGCTCAAAGCCTCAAACACACCACCACACAAAGAGCTGCAAATAAAGGTTCCATTTTAGCCAGATGAAAAGACTAACTTCAAAATTATAGCCATTTTGATTCAGTACCTGTAAGGACCAGACGTGGATGGTTTTATCAAATGATGAGCTAAATAGAAAATTCCCTACAAGAAAGAGCAAAAGTATATATAAAATTTCAGATAATGAATGACAAAAAAGTTGCAAGCAACACGACTAATGTCTAAATCTATATATTCTTCTCTTGGTAGAAGGAGAGCATGCACAATGTGAAAAGAAATATGCCAAACATATGGGTCGTTTGTTCTCTTAGACAAACTACTTGACTCAACTTAATGCAAGTTTGTTTTAGACTGATTTAATCATCTTGAGATGTTTTTAAGTTCAAATAGAACAATATTATGTCTCAAATCCAATTTCTGGATTAGCTTCTTAAACACTTTAGTCACAAAAGACTTCCATAATTCTTTGTTTTACAAGTCTTATCCACATCTGAACCAGTATACAATCTAAAAATTGCCAGATTCTCGGGCAGCATAAACACTTGACTGAAACAGTTTGAATATGCAATCTAAAAAGTACTACATAATAGAGTAATATACCTCCAACAGCTATTCCAGTAATGGCATCACGATGGCCCTGAAGAACTTTAAATGTGACCTTTCCCTCTGCTAGGCCATCAATAAAATGATTGTCAGCCCTCTCATCTCCGTCCTGATCAAAATCTGCTCCTGCACCAACTTCTCTTCCTTGCAACTCATTTTCTTTCTGTATTTCTGATATTTGCTTTGGACTCTGACACAGTTGCCCCAGAGCCAAGCAACAATTGGAGCTCTCCTCTTTAACTGCTCCATCCAAACTCGCCACGAAATAACATTGACGCATTTCCCTAATGCATTTCATTACATCAGTCAGAAGTGGCCGACTTTCTGGATTGTAATTCAAGCATTTGCAAAGATGGTCACTCAGTGATTCAAACTCTGAGCCCAATCTACTATCCAGCAAAACAGTTACTCTTTCAATCCAGCTTCCATAAGTTGATTGATCACAAATTGGGTTTTCACCACTCTTCACAATATCTTCACTAAATTCATTCCCAAGAAGCAGACTCAGCAACACACAAGCTAATGACCAAACATCCGAGCCATATCCAACCGGATATCTTGAGCTGTCACATTCTACTGCAATGCCATCTTTCTGCAGCACCTCAAATAACACCTCCGGGCTAACAAAATTGTCATTTTTCAATAGATTCCCAAAAACAACTCCCAATACTTCAGCATCAATTGCCGTTCTACGAGTTACAGAATCCTCGACACTTCTCCAAACATTCCTTCCTGTCACCAAGACTTCATTCAAATCTACTAAAATGTGACCAAAATCATCGAAACCGAAGCATGAAACACCAAAACAACCAGAAACAAACCCCTCTGATTGCAAACCAGCCACTGCCTCAAACACTTCCATAGCAATCATTGCAGGAGTAGACAACCCATCTTTACCAAAACCATTCAACTTCTCTGAAAAACACCCATTTTGGCCCTCACACACCAAATACAAAAACCCATCTTCCAAATTCCCCCACAAGCCATAAGCTTTACCTACTCTCCTACACTGTCTCACCGAGACTCTCAGCAGCAAACTCAATTCACTTATCTCCTCCTCTCTCATTCCACTCAAGCACTTCATCACCGTTGCAGTGTAGCTAAACTCAAACCCGGAACTACTCGAACTCGGTAATGAACCGACTCGAACAAGGCTCACCTTTTGGTCCTCTCTAAACCAACCACGACCCGACCCGAAACCAGAACCAGTTCTTGCTTTCAAGACAGTTGAAAATTCATCTCCTTTTCCATCACCAACTTCCACTTCCACTGAAATGGCGTCGGACGGAAGTTGCCACTCCTTCCAGGTGCCATAAAACTCGTCGGACCAAATGCGCGGGGAGAAATCACGAACTCCATTGCTTGATGGTTTATGAGGTTTCTGGGAATTGAGAGAACTAGCGTTGGGGTTCAGGGAGAGGGAGAAGGAGAGGAGGTCGATGTTTTTAGGGAGAGCGATGGGTCCTCTGGAGGGTACTTGACGAGCTGGGTACACACCGGGCAGCGAATCGTCTCCGGATACCGCTCGGGCAGCCTGACCAAGCAGGCCTCGCACGCCGAGTGGCCGCAGGCGAGTACGCGCGGAACTGTGTCAACGCCGTCATAATTCTGTAGGCACACCGGGCACTCCGGTAACTCCGGAGACTCCATCTGTCACTCGTAAAAAAAGGACACCGTCTTTAATCTCATCGCTTTTGGTTTTTTTTTATTGGACGTATTTGCCCTGCGAGTTTTTTCGTTTTTCGGAACTACCCTTTTGATTTATATAGCTCCGGCACTCGTAGAAACTCGCCTTTGCTATTCGCGGTGTGACGGAAGAGGGATCTAATCTCTAAGTGAGAGCTCATCTGTAGTTACACTTGTATACTGAGGTACGTTTTCTGTTTGGTTGCCGAGAAAATCTACTCGCGCCAAAATGAGCCTGCTTTTACGAGTTGCATTTGCTTAGGGTATTGATCAGCTGATTTTCAATTTTGGTTGATAAGGACATAAATTTTTTTCCAAATGATTGTTCTGGGCATGAAAATTTCGGTATCTCTGTTTAATTTACGCAAAATTTGATCTTTAAGTCAACAAAGCCAAGAGATCTGGTGCGATCCTAGTACCATTTTGTCAAAATTGTACGTTGGATTTTGGATGATAAACAAATCGATGAACCCCCCAACCCTTGTTCCAATTCTTATGATTTAATTAGATGCATTTATTTTGTGGATAGTTTTCCTTTTATTTCTGGGATTGAACATGTCCGTGCTTCTTATTGTTGTTGACTTTGTTTCTTATGGTCAACTAGGAGTTCATGGCGGGGCCGAGCAGTTCAATGTTGTATTCTTTTCTTCTGTTCATTGTCATTCTATCACTTCAACAGATGTACAGAGGGAAACTAGCATCAACAGAGTTGTTTACCATTCTTGGAGGTTTCATTAGTTCCCTCCTATTTCTTGTGCTGTTCACAGTAAGTTCTGAAGCTCACATTTTCAGAAGTAAAAAACTTATGTTGTTAATTCTCCCATTAGCAAGATTATGCCGATTGACATTGGTTTCTGTTGTAGTTCATTGGCAATTTCCAAGAAACAAGTGGCATAAGGACTGGCTGGGGTGCCGGTGAGTGTTCGTTCCATTTAAATTGTTTGCTTCTGGGAAAGTTGGAAACATGCCGACCTATCTATTGCTTTATTGTGCACATTCTGGTGCCGCCAGCTCACATTCCAGGCGCACATAGAACTTTGTGCTTGACCTAGGTTTTTTCCTTGATATTTTTAAATTTATATGTGAACTCCCCTAACATGTCTTTCTCTTTTTTAAGTTTTAAGGAAAATGGAAAATAAAATAAAAAGGATCGTGTTGATCACCAGAAGTAAAAGGCCAAAAGAAAAGAGAGTAGTAACCTAATGTGTCATTCTCGTGTTTGGGCATTCCTTGTGTCGGATAAAATCGAGATGATTGAAACATCAAGTTGTTTAAATGCTTCCTTTGAAAGTTCAAATTTTTTGTTGCAATGCTCATAAATACTCTGTCCTTCTTTCTATTGGTTGTGCTTTGGCATTCAATGGCAAGGGAAGGGCTGGGCAGTTGAATTTCATAGTTTTAAAACCTGATCATTGAATGACAGAAATTTCTCCATGCTTTTAATAGGTTGTGAGAAGTGAAAACTAAGATGCTAGTAATCATTGAAGATCTAAAGGGACAACAAAACTATAAGTGAAAGAAAGGAGAGGTTGGAACTATGGACTTTTTATTTTATTATTGTAGTTTAGTGGCATGCTGAAATTTTAGGCTTTCTTAGTGTATCTGCACATGAATACTTACTCAGGCCTGGGCCTATTAATCCACTGCTGTGATATTTCTAATAAAAATGTGGTGGCCAAATCTGCTGCAGTTATTGTAGCAGAAGCAGTTGCTCTTATTGCTGCTGGAACTGTCCACCGAGTTTGTATCACAACATGGTAATGCTATTCACATAACGCGTTATATATTTTCTTACATGTGCATGTTTTCTGGACAACATGTTTGGGTATAGTCTTTATAGATAGGGAGCCTGGCGTTTTGAGTAGGGCTACTCAAGGCTATTAAAGCGTTTATATGATAACTTGGCCTTGAAATGAATCATTAACTAACATTTTGAAATAAATTTTTAACACAGGTTTTTGCATTCAAAGCATTTGACTGTAAAAAATGCTCAAGTAATTCCTGGTATTAAGTTGTTGGCTGATATTCAGAGATTTCCAAACGTTTATGATTGGTACATGTAAAAAATACAAAGAATGATTCTTAACATGTTGAATTATACCAGTATATGGAAAAATTTATATATTGTACTCTCGGGTGTTTTCAAAAGGAGAAAATAGAGAAGAGGAGGGCTTGATTATTATAATATTTTTTTTAATCTCCATCCCATGCTGCAAAAGTTTGCTCTTGGAATCTTGGACTCTTGGACATGCTGTCAATAGTCATGTAGTTGTTTTTACAGCATTTTTAATGATCCAATTTTTTCCTTGCAGTTTCTTGTTTTCAGCTGGATTATTGTATGAGGTCAACAAGCTTTCAGGGATATTGCTTTCCAGAAGTGAATCTAAAACGAAAAGGCACTGAGTGGCATTCTTAGGGTATTGATGGTCTGCTGGTCTGAATTTTGTTGCTTCCTTTTCCTTTCAAGTGTAATTTAGAGATAGTACAAAAAGAAACATCATTTGATATGTCTTAGATATTTTTCATCCATACAAACTCAAAAATAGGTTATTCGAATGCGTTTTATGAAACCTTTGAATATTTAGAGATGCTTTCATTATAACACTTGTTCGCATGTGGTTTTATCTGCACGGGTGGGAAGCACCGGGGCATTTTGTATGAGTTTGTTAACTGTGAAGTTTTTACATTCTACTGCATGGTTGATCATGGATTCTGTATTAGATCCGGTATCAATCTTGAAAGAGGCATCAACAATACTTATCTTGAGAACCACATGGAAAATCAGTGTGATGTTTATTTTTGCACATCTTTGTTTAGTAGGAAAATTATGGGACCAAAGAAATTGCTTGCCAAAAAAGTAATCTACTTCGCCAAAATCTCAAAACTTCTATTTGGTAGGATTTTGGGCGATTGAATGAACCTGGAGTTCTTGTAACTAACAAATCATTATGCAAGCTTACAATTTTCTTAGTAACAAAGTAACACTAACAAAATTAATATTTTCGGATTCCTTTTCTTGAAAACCAAACACAACCTAATGTCCACTTATTTTTCAGCCATTAGATTTTGATTTTAGAGGCTCTAACGATGTGTACTCCGCTCCGCAATTAGTACGATGTAGTGTTGTAAAAATTCCGCGTTTGATGTCCTATATGTAGCCTGAATCACCAAGGGTCTGCAAGACTAGCGAATTGCCGAAAATACACAGATACGATTGAGCCTCATGCAGACACGCAAGGCTGGTGACATGCTTCAACCCTGATCCCAAGGCCAAGTAATTGTTATGCCTTACGATTTTACTTCAGTTTATATACAGAAAATAACTGAAACACTCAAACACATGTAGCTCCGATGGCTGCTGATCCTGTTCTTTCATATGCTGCTGGTGACGAAGCCATTTTGGTTTAACTGAATACATCCTTAGCAGCATTTCCTCTTGATTTGTTTCTCTAAACTAGCAAAACAGAAACAAATAGCTCAACTGCTTTAGAACGCTACAAATGCCAACTAGATATGCACCCAGCACCCAGCACCCAGCACCCAGAAAACTTTACTAAGAGATTGTCATAGAATATGGATGGTTTTTATCTGAAACACAGAAAAATGAACAATTAAGCTTGAAATTATCTGTTGAATTACATAGCTAGTGTTCCATCTATATGTCTTTCTAAATTTACCAATATCTGGCATCAAACATCGAACACAAGCATATGTTTTCCCAACATCAAACACAGAACATTTGTGTAAATGCAAATTGACCTAATTTCTTACCTAAAGTGAAAAAAGGAAAGAACCTCACCTGAGAAGCTGAACCTCGTTAGCATTGGATTAAGAATACCAATCAGTGCTAGTGTGTTTAGTCTCTAGTCTTGATCTCTCAATCAAACAAAGGATCCTTGACCAGAAGATTGATCTTTTGGTTTAAAAATTCGACTACGTCTTCTCTTCCTTCTTTTATCAGCAACTGTCTTAATCTCCCGAAGGTCACACCTGCTGGCCGAATCCCCTTCTCTATCATCTCTTCCAGCAAAACACAAGCCTTTGGAGCATTGCCCTTGTCACACAATCCATTTATAAGGACGGAATATGTGTGCATGCTCGGGACAAACTGCTTCAACTTCATATACTTCCAGACTTTCATCGCCATCTTCAGCTCATCTCTCTCACAAAACATCTTTATCATCCTTGTATATGTATCTGCGTCCGGCTCACATACTTTGATCATTTTACGGAAGATACCATATGCTTCATCCGTCTCTCCACGATCAATCAAGCTATTCAAAATGATATTGCAGGTCCTTGAATTCGGTGTAACATCTTTCGAGTTCATATCATTTAAGACCCTATAGGCATTTTTGTACTTGTTATTCTTACAAAAAGCACCAATTAAGGCATTATACACAGCCACATCAGTCTTGATTCCATTCCTTTCCATCTCCAAGAATGCATCAACGGCATCTTCAATCCTATTCTCCACTCCATACGTGTGCACCAAAACGCTATAAATAAAAGATGAAGGTGAACAGCCACTATCATCCATTCCCCGAACAATCTCAATGGCTTCATCCACTCTCCCCACCTTGCTAAGAACATCAACCATAATCCCATATGTCACTATATCAGGACTACAACCAGCATCAATCATTTCTCTAAAGACCTCCCTTGCCTTGGGCAAATTCGGATCCTTTCCCCATCCATCAATCAATATACTATAAGTCTTCGAGTCTGGCTCAAACCTATCCTTCATTTTCTCAAAAATCTCTTGAGCCTTCCTCACATTCTTAGACTTGCACAAAGAACTCAGCAAACCATTAAACGCAGCTAAATTCGGAGCACAGTCATACTTTTCCATAACATTAAAAGTATATAGAGCCTCCTCAACCTTCTGAGCCCTAGCATACTTCCTCATAATGATGCTAAATGTCTCCATATTTTGCATCCTCTTTGCCCTCATTGAGTTCACAAGCTCCCACATGATCTGGTACTGCCTTATCATGGCCAAAGACTCAATCATAGCATGGTAAGCCTTAACACTATGGGTGTAGTTTCGTTGCTTCCCTGCCCATTCAAAGAACCGGTATGCAACCATACCGGCATTTTTGAACCTCATGAGGACTTCCTCTACCATTTCAGGTGAAATTCTAATCCCACTCTGGTCAAGGGCAGTATCAAGGGCCAGTGCTGGGCAGGATATCATGATTTTGCATATTCTTTTTGTTGGGTCAGAAAATTGCCTTGTGGGTTCACCTGAACAATACTTCCTGGACAAAATCATCCAAACAAGACCAAATTTTTCCCCACATTTATGCATTTTGATAATCAAATTTCAAGGACCCAGGAGCATTGAAAACTAAAATGAGTCACCTCAAACAAAAATAAACCCAAATTTCATCACCAAAATATATTGTTTACAAAAACATGAAGCTTGTAGAATAAATAAATTTAATTTCAAAAAAATGGAAAAGAAAAGACAACCATTTAAGGTGATTTTCTGAAATTTCTGCAACTCAATTCGGATTTCTTATGGTGAGGGTCGAAAAATTCAAGATGATGATGATGATGACAATCTAATATCTTTCAACAAATTATTCAAATGAAGTGGGAAATCCACATAGAGAGAGGTGAAGAAAATGCACTTTGAAAGTATTGTGTGGCCTTCTCCGACGGACTAACGTCGTCGTCTTGGCGGGACAGCTTCAGGCGGTGTGAGCTCAGTGCACTGTGCACCTGGGAGTCTGGGACCAGGGTAATCACTCTTGACTCGACCTTCGAACCGCAACGAATGTACTGTATCGTAGAAACTCGGCTCTGCGTAATCATCTCTAATTCTCTATTATTATAAAGCCAAGAGTTTCAACAGATTTCACTAAATTTTTTTATACGAAAATATTTTTTAAAATATTTAATAATTAAAGATATAATAATAAAATTAGATATTAAATTTATAATTAAAAAATAATAATTAGTTAATGGAAAGAGTGGGAGGAAAAAGAAAAGAGTAGTGATTTAGGTAATTAATATTCTTATTTTTATTTAAAAAAATTTAAACTTATTTATTTATTTTATTTTAATTATTTTTAACATAACCTACAAATAATGTGATTAGACATTACATTTTGGTAAAATCTTTAGCATATTTATATGAATGTAAAATGTCATTAGTCTATTGATAACAGTCCTCATTTTAAATTAAGAGTTATAAGTTTCGAGTCACTAGTCTTACAATTTAGTGATATTTTTTTTATTTATATAAAAGGTACAAAAGGAAACTCAAAAAAAAAATACAAAAGGGAACTGATTTTCGCACTCCAATTTTTACTTGTTGCACTTAATTTTTAGTTTTATTTTTTATCTCTAAAAAAAAAGCGTAACAAGTAAGATTGGAATACATAAATCAATTTTCATTCAAAATCTCGCAATTGACATTAAATTTTGTAAGATCCAAATCCAAAATCTCACAATTTACGTTTGAAATGATGATGCAGTCCTATCCTTCATGGTTCATACCAACCATGGTCAACAACTCCATGCAATACATTTCGTGCGAAAGTACATATTGATTTTGAGTCTTTGATCAACAACGTTGGATTTTGACTCTGACCAAATTATAAAACAAATGTATTAGACTTTGACACTTCGGTATAAACAAGAAGTGTTCAAACTTTAAACTCAACCTTAACTAAAGAATTTAGGAATGTAATTAAAGAATGTGTATGGATGTATGTTTATATATAAAGAAATACATCAAAAATAAGAAAAAGAAAATAAACTCATGTGGTGCTTATGCCTGAACCACTAAAACTAGGTCTTGATTTTTCAGTTGCCAATAACCTAGAGAACCCAAAAGAAG
Source organism: Prinsepia uniflora (assembly GCA_032719365.1). Classification (NCBI taxonomy): domain Eukaryota; kingdom Viridiplantae; phylum Streptophyta; class Magnoliopsida; order Rosales; family Rosaceae; genus Prinsepia; species Prinsepia uniflora. The sequence goes on along the minus strand of CM064872.1, from coordinate 1,469,491 downwards.
ATCTATGAGACTCATTCCCAAGTGGTATTGGCCTCTCTGGCAATTTTGGGATATCAATGTCACCCTCCAACATCTTGAGTGCCTCAGAAATTGTAGGCCTAAATGCAACCATAACATGAGCACAAAGTATCCCAACAAGCACAAACCTCTCCATCACTCCCTTTGGTCCTTCCTCTCTTATACACTCATCAAAAATCTCCTCCACATTCCCGGATTTCAGCTTCATCCATGCCCAGTCCGTGATCAAAACAACCGACGGATGATTCCCACTATTTGAGGAACCCAAACTTGACACAGGTGGTGGTATATTTAGAACTTTCCTCCCACTCATGATTTCAAGAATCACAATGCCGAAGCTGTAAACGTCAGATTTCTCGGTCAGTTGTCCATATAAAGCATATTCCGGGGCTAGATAGCCATGTGTCCCGGCAACCCTGGTTGTGAGATGAGATTGGCCCTCTGAGCTTTGCTTTGCCAACCCAAAGTCAGCAACTTTTGCCTTCATTTCGGAGTCCAAGAGAATATTTGTGGCCTTTATGTCTCTGTGGTAGATTGCTGGCTTGAGCCCATAGTGCAAGTAAGCAAGCCCTTTTGCCACATCAAGGATTATGCTCTTGCGCTGAGGCCAATTCAATTTCTCCACTTTGCACAATTGGTCGCTGAGATTTCCATTTTCCATCAGATCATAAACCAAGAATCTCCTTTTACCTTTTAGATCATCACTTGTGACACAACACCCTCTTAAGGAAAGCAGATTTCTGTGCCTGATTTTGCTTATGATTTCGACCTCATTCGAGAACTCTTCATCCCCTTTGGACTCCAAATCAACAACATGCTTCACTGCAATCAAAGTCCCATCAGAAAGTTTTCCTTTGTAAACAACCGCATACCCACCTTGACCAATCATGTTCTTCTGAGCAAACCCATTTGTGGCTCTTTCAAGATCAGACACAGCAAACCATTTCGCTCCTGAATTGGGCAAAAGACTTGATCTAAAACTACTTACATATTCTTCATGAAAAGCAATTTGCTTTTCTCTCCTATCATATTTCTTATACATGATGATAACCCCAAAAGCAAGCAAAACCCCAATTAGAGCACCCAAAACCCCAAAAACCCATTTCAGCAAAGTCTTCTTGCTTATCTGATTTGATTCTGTTTTACCTTGTGAGCTAGAAAGAGGTAAACCCAGAATGCAAGAAGCTGTTTTGGGCTCACTTGGTCCCAATTCATTCACAATCCCAACAGCATACAAAACAGTGAAGTAGAAACATTTAGTAGCATTTGGATCCAAGCCAGACAATTGTGAGTTCACCTTCATCCCTGCATCAAGGCAAGAGCTGCACTTGCTAAGCCCATCCCCAAAATCTCCTTTGCAAGATGTGTCTAATGGGGTCATGGGTCCCACCTTGTCAATCCAGTCCTGGATTGTCATAACCCCAGCACAACTCAAAGGGCTGGCTACAAATTGGGTTGAGTTTTGAAAACAAAGTGGGACTATTGTTGTGTTGAGAGACAAGGCAGATAGGGCTGTTTGGAAACTTGACAGGCAAGAAGCTGAGGAATTTGGGTTGGGTAATTGGAAGTTTGAGGTTTCTCTGAGGTGTTGGGCAAGGCCAACTCCAAAGAGGCTGAGAAGGGTTTGGCAGCAGTGCTTTCCACTGGAGTCCTGACAGAGGGAAGTGTCCCATGGCAGTGATTGGACATAGCTAAAATCTATGGGGCATGATGAGGATGATGGGTTCAGGTGATAAATTATGGAGATGAAGAAGATGAAGAGGAGGGGAAAACAAGATTTGTTGGTCATTCTTTGGGTTTTGTGTAAAATGGTGTTTGTTTGGGACAATTATTGATTTGGATGTGTAATTAAAAGCTGGGGTTTGTTGGGGATGCATTCACTGAACTATCAACAATGGCCGGCGGATGGTCAATGTGCACGTTTTGTGTGAGAATTTGCTTTCGGATGAGTATCAAATAACATTTTTTCAGTTTAAAAGATCCCTCTTTTCAGTTTAAAGAATGATTTTTTATGTGGTGGCCATCTTTGTCAAACCTAAGCATTGGAATTTGGCAGGCTTCACACTGATTAAATTTGCATGAGAATGTGTAGTTGGCATGCCGCATCTAAATTCAGAAGATGACTCCCGTATACTAAAAGCTAGTCAAAATTAATGAACAAACCCATCTAAATCTCTAAACAAAATCAATTTCGGCTAAGCTTGGAGGCAGGGATAGATTAGGATAAATTCACCAATCTAATCAGATGCAATGCAATTGTATTAAAAGAAGATAAATCTACCAATCTAATTAGATGCAATTGTATTAAACAAAAAAAATCATCATTTTTCAATGTTAACGCTTATATATTGTTATTAATTTAATCGGCTATTTTTATAAAAACGGGGCTCAAATTTGGGTCGGAAATGTTGCAGCTTTTTTCACAGTCAAATCACTTTAGAAAATATGGTGAAATCTCATAGCATTTATCAAAATAAATATATAAATATTACTGTTAAATAATAAATAATAAGAAAATGTAAATATTGATAAAGTAAACGTCTCACGTAATTTTTATTATTTATGTTTTGGTTTAGAAAACAGAAAATTTTCAAGAAAACAGAAAATTTTCATGAAACTCAATTAGAGGCGCACTGTCATGCTGACGGCTTATTTTGTGTTGCCTCAATTCGATGCACCGAAAGTTGGTACACAATGTGTATCGAATTGTCGAAAGAATTGGAGCACTTGATTTGGACCTACCATCCGATTTATCTAGGATACACAATGATACTTAATTGTAACTGTAATGTACTTGATCAAATTATGTTTTTTTCTTTTTTGATGCGGGAGAAAATTGAATGAGAAATGGAAAAAAAAAAAGGAAGAATAAGAGCTTAGCAATGTCCCCAAACCCAAAAGGAAAATGAAAATAAATTGAAGCAAGATCTTAAGTATTTGATGATACGAACCCAAAAGGCAATGTCCCCATGTAAAGAGAGAATTGGAGAGTAAAGTGAAACACAATATCCCCAAATCCGATAAATATATAATTAAAGTAACATAATCTGATCTAGTATGTTGCAGTTACAGTATGATTATCTAGTAACTTCAATAAAACTCTTCGTATGTTATAGTTATAACATCAAATACGTGAAACCCATTGTGTACCTACTTGAATGATAAAAAAAAATATGAATAATAGCTTGGTAATGTCCCCAAACCTAAAACCCAAAAGGTAATGTCTCCCCCTCCCCATCCTCTCCCCAGCGGCTATGGCTCTTTGTACCCAATTGTCAAGAGAATTGGAGAAGTTTTACCGACCGGACCTATCATCGAATTTATGTGGGGTGCATTACGGAAACATATGCCAAATGCATCTCACGTTTTTGCATCAACCCAACCTTTGAGGATTAACCAGGATCTTACTCATTAGGAAATATCAATGAAGATCTTGGATCGAAAGGAAAAAATTTTAAGGAATAAAACAATACCCTTAGTAAGGTGTTGTAAAAGAATCATGTTGTGGAAGAAGCAACGTGAGAATTGGAAGAGTTGAGAGAGAAGTACCCTACCTTTTTTCACTTGTAAGCACTGTTGTTTATCGATTTGTTGTATTCCCTCTTAAGTACTATTGTACCTTTTGTATCTTTCCAATTTCAAATAAAATTTCGAGAATGAAATTTATTTAAGAGGAATATGTTGTCACAACCCGTATCGTAAACAAAATATTTTTACGATAACTTTGATTCGAACTATAATAACCAAGAAGTCAAGTAACCTTTCTTAACCCTCCTCAATTTTTTCAGACACAAACAAGCAATAAGATGCTTGTTGCAGCCATGGTTAGACGAGCGCCTTGTAATCTTTCATGCATTAAAGGTGTTGGGAGTTTTAAACCCTTCTAGTTAACTTGGAAGGAACATCTCGCACACACAAACTACTATATTGTTTACTCTCACACTTCGCCTACCTACAAACCCAATAACATCCTCCTCCCATCTTCGGTTGACCATGACCGATCCATACCACCACCACCACCACACCACCCCCACGTTCGACTCTTCAACCCCGAAGCAAACACTCATGAAACTTCTCACTACAGAGAATGGCATAGAAATATCAATAATCCGTCGACTTCACTCACGAAATATTATTCTATAGTAATTCATGAAGTATGACCAAAATTATATATCTATTGACTATTAAATGATTTTGTGATAAGTTTTAAATAATAATTTGAATGTAAGTCAAAATTACAAGCATGCGTGGTTTCAATGTGAAAATTGTTATGGATTAAGTTAAAAGAAAATTTTAAAATAAAAAATGAATATTTGTGTACAACGTGGATATCATTTGAAGATGAGTAGTTTCGATAGAATCAGATGTTCGTCAACTCCATTCTAAATATCTATTATCAATAAAATAAATTACTACAATTTTTTTATAGATATAGAATTAAACATAATTTATTGATAATGTCAGGACCCACCCCGGTTTCATCCCGAACACCGAGGTAAATCCTGCTCCCGTCTGACACCCCGACACACACAAAAGTAAGTCTCACACGTAACCATCAAAGTACTCAGTCAGACGCAGGAGAAACTATACAATACATCCCGAAGTTAAAAGTTTACAGAGCATAGTCCCACATACACAGAAAAGAAAAACCGATAAACAGTACACGCACACGGAAAATTAAAACACCCCGGGATCCCTCTCGTAACTTCTATGCCTCAGACGCTGCCTCAGACGCCGGAACCCCGCGCTAGCTCCACAGCCTAGAGGGCAGTTAAAAACAGAAGGTGTGAGTGGACCATAAATAAAAAAAAAGTTTCCAAAACCATTTTATAAGAAAACCGGGTTTAGCCCCCCGTTTTGAAATCACATGCATAACCCAGTTATTCAAAGTTAAAATTACGGTTTTGCCACTACCTTTCTAGACCCGTATCTCACACATCGTAAGTCCGATGAATACGTGCCGCCTGTCATCGAACTCAGGACGACGAGATCTACCTAACCATCTTAAGTCAACATGTCAAAACCCGATCGTACGAAAAGTCAACCCTTCCCCCTATTTTACCCAAATTACGGTTATGCCCTCAACATTCCGAACATCATAACTTCCTCCTCGGATGTCGGAATCGGGTGTACCACCTGCCTACGGATTCGTGACGTCCCAAACTACGTCCTGGTCACCGGTCAAAACCCATTGGACTACCCGAACTAAAAGTCCACTTTTTGCCCGGACCAAGGGCAAAATCGTCATTCTACACTAACGACCCCAACGAGACCAACTAACCACCGATTAAGCTTACTAATCCCATATTAATCACTATCTTAACCCTAGTTTCTGGGACGGGTCGTTACAGATAATTACATATAATTCAATTACACATTAAAAATGAGTAGTTTCGATAGAATCAGATGTTCGTCAACTCCGGTCTAAATATATATTATCAATAAAATAAATCAAATAAAGTTTTTTGGTATATCTTATTTTCTTCTTATTCATTTTTCTCTTATATGAGTAATAACATATTTATAATAATAAGACTCAATCAAAAGAAATAAATAGCTCATCTCATTTTAGGTCTTAAAAAAAAGATAATGAAGAATTTTGACGTTATTTAAAATTATAAAATGATAGTTTGTATTGAAATTGCATGTTTAGTTATGGTTTTTGTTGTAATTGTTTTTTTTCTTTTTTTCTTTCAAGTATTGCTCATTACGTCCATTCCTAATCAGGTGTGTCTTTATGTTTATTAATAAAATTCACGTATACCATCAAATTTCTTAGATTTCTAGTATGTAAGTTTCGTCTATCTAAAGTTCAAGTTCATGAACGGTGCCTATGATACCCATAATTGAATCGATTTGTTACCCATAATAACAAAACTCAATTTGTTAATAACTCAATCAAAAGAAATAAATAGCTCATCTCATTTTAGGTCTTTAAAAAGAGGAGATAATGAAAAAATTTGACGTTATTTAAAATTAGAAAATGATAATTTGTATTGGAATTGCATGTTTAGTTATGATTTTTATTTTAATTTTTTTCCTTTTTTTTTCTTTCAAGTATTGCGCATTATGTCCATTCCTAATCACGTGTATTTTTATGTTTATTAATAAAACTCACTTGTACCATCAAATTTCTTATATTTCTAGCATGTAAGTTCCGTCTATCCAAAGTTTAAGTTCATAAACGATGCCTATGATACCCATAATTGAATCAATTCGTAGAATTCGAGTTTCAGCCTATTTCCTATTGGGCTTGGGATTGGGGCCTGGGCCTAAGAGCACAAGCAAATAGGCCTTGTTCACTTACTCCTAATGCAAATGCAATAAACTATTACGACATAGGATTAGTTAAAGTAATCAGAATCTAATATTAGATCTCTGATTTTTTTTTGGGGATCAATTATTATATCACTGATTATGAGTTGGAGTTTGGACATTTTTGTGCTTTATCTAAGAATCTGATTAGGGATGTGAGTTGTGACAAGTGGGAGATGTTGATGCTCAAGTTGTCCTCATTTCATTTTTTTCCTTTTTGATTTGGCATCAATGTTAATGGAATCACGCTATCTTTTTTTTTTTCCTGTCTCTTTTGGTCCAACATAGTATTATCTTTCATAGTTTTTTTTAAAGTAATTTGGCAATTTATTATTTCATAAATTGGTAGCTATTTATTAATTTTCCTTATTAACTTTTATTTAAGAAAATTTTGTTCCGAAATTATTATTAATAGTCAATTTCTTATCATATTGTCAAATTTACTTACATTTACTTACCATGATATAAGTGAGCTGATGAAAAAACGAGCTGGATTATGTCTGATAAGACTCTGATCAGGAGTTCGAATCCTACACATGCCCGTCAAATTCTGATTTAAAAATTCTCCAATTGTTGTAGGGTCTGCATGGGGAACCCTAACTCTAATTTATTGACTAAGGACTTTGCCATGTGAAGTTTATGCAAATAAAAAAAATACTCACATTTTATTTAATTGTCCATTGAAAAATGTAAAATATCGATTCATTAGAAATCTTTCTTTTATTAATGTTATTTTACCGTTTATTTTTTGAAAAATAACATATTTAATAAAAAAAATTGGACTAAACGTGACCATAAAAAAGGAACATTTACCATCAATATTAATTAGCTAAACAACATTTATCAACTAAGGTTTGGAGAAATTCAGATTTTCAACCTCTTTCAATGTTAAAAAGATAAATACCATTAATTCGATTTAACTTTTTTTATTTTAATTACAATTTTATTTCGATACGATTCGATTTAATAATTTGATCAATTTTGTATAACCGATTAACGGCCCTTATGGAAGGAAGAAAATCAACGAGTCACCGACATAGATTAATCACAAAAAGCAAAATTCTTTTCTTTTCACCGAGTCATTCTCTTCTAACAAAAAATAAAAAATGAAGTCGAAAAATGAAAAATCTGTGAAGCTGCGTGGCATAGTCGTGGTCCGCCACTCAAAATTTCCATGAGGAAAAAAAACAGAGAATCCAGAGACAGAGATAGAAAGCACAGAAGAAAAGCCGGGGCCTTCATACAATTCCCGGGAAAACAATCCATAGCTTCCTTCTTGGTTTCTCGATCATCCAATTCCCGCCAAGTCGTCCTCGCCGTCTGAAAGATCCCAATTTTCTCTTTCTCTGCACAAATTGTGGGTTCCCAGTTTTGCCCCAATTCCATATCCCCTGTTTTCACCCCAAATTGCACAGGGTAGATCGTAGATCGATTATACAAGCCCAGATTTCATTTTTCTTGATTTTGTAGCTGTATCAAACCTCTTTTTTCTTTCTAGTATTTCTAATTTTTTTAGCTCAATTTTGAACCATTTTCTTTCGAATTCTGATATGGACGAGTTTGGTGTGTTAACCGAGCGATTTGGGTTGAAGCCCCATGGAAAATCGGCTCCAATGTCCGCATCCAAACGCTCGACAACCGCCAACGATGCCGAAGGCTGGAGCTTTGGGGGTAATTCGGGTTTAAATCCCAAAACGTCACCGTACCCCGCCAGATCTCCTCCCAACAATTCCAATTCCGATTACGGATCTTTTCTCGACGATTTACAATCTAGCTCCAACAACAAAACGCGCGGCTTTGCCGATTACGACGACATCTTCGGCGGCGGACCCGTTAACCTCACAAAGCAATCAGAAGGTTCTAATTTCACTTTTGATTCGATATTTTCCAGTTCTAATTTGAAATCGTCGTCTTTTAGTAGCTATAATGATGACTATGACGTGTTCGGTGAAATGCCTGACTTGAAGAGCACGGGCTCTCTGAAGAATAATGCGAAGGATGATGATTTTTTTGGGTCATTTGCATCTGCTCCGAAGCAGGGTGCTCCAGTTGATGATCTTCTAGGTGATCTTTCGGGAGTAAGAACGAAATTGCAAACTTTGAACGTGAAGAATAATAAAAATATTAATAGGTCCGGAACGGTGGGGAAGAATGGAGGTGATTTTGATGATTTGATACCTGGGTTTGGTGGAAGCACTCCTTCAAATAATGGGTATGTTTCTTTGAGTAAATGAATGATGGGTTAGCTAGTTTTGTATTCTTGTCTTATTAGTTTAATGTCGAATTATCAATAGCTTTGGTACATGTTGTTTAATCTGCGTTTCATGTTTAGTGTAATCATTGATAGAAGAGATTTATTTGAATTTTCATATAATCACTGATTCATTGTGTTCTTGCTTCCGGTTCAATATTCCATATAAAATACAGCAGCCCTTTAGTCTCATAGGTGTAATAGCTGTCTCAGCCTACCACATTTTATGTTGTTCTACTATTCTTAATAGTACTTTCTGCGTGAAAATGGAAAGGTTGTTATATTGTGTACATAACCCTTGTATTCCTTTGAGACATGGTTATGTGACTTACTTGATCAGAGCATATTTTATTAATCTTTTTGTGAGTAAACTAGGTAAGTAACGCTGGTGTTCTTATTTTAATACCTTTTTGGTTCAGAGCACACACGCAGAAAAATTGTGATCAGCATTCGACTGTTCGTTCAAGTAAATCAAACTTTCGTTCATCATTGGAGGAGGACCCCTTTGTGGTCCTAGAATCTGTTTCAACTTCAACACCAGCATTCGAGTCCTCAGATATTTTTTCAGACCTGGAAAAAATCAGTAAGTTCAGTAATTCTGGAGGTGCAAAACTTGGTGGTTCATCAAATAGTTCCACAAAATTGAAATCCCCTCCAAAGCCAGCACGTGTTTCAAAGGGAGATAAAGGTTCTTCTGCTTCTTCAATTTTAAATGCATGGTCGACCTTTTTGTTGTTGTTTTCTTTGTCCACTCATTACTTGCCTAACTGATTGCAGAAAGGAGCTCTGGTGTGTCTTCTATAGATGAACTTGAGGAATTTGCCAGGGGTAGTGTGCGGAATAATGCAACTGGACGCAGAAATGGTTCTTCTCATGAAGAAGGGGTAGAGACCTCAGCCACTAGACATGTTAGACCCAGTGAAGATGATCTAATGGGATTTCGATCAACCAGTGCACCAAGGTCAAGGGCGACAACTTTGGTGAGAAGCATGAGTTTGATAAATATACTATTTTTCAACACCAGTGGATTATGTGATTGTTTACTGATGCAATTTCCAGGACCCAATGTTTGATGCACATACAAACAACAGAAGAGGGCCTAGTCCCCAGTCTGCAACCTCAAGTAAAATGAAGAAGTCTTCGTCTGCAACTGGTATTTTTGATGACCTCTTTTCAATGGATGGAGGTAATTAATTGTTAAAGCTCAACTTCATTGGTAGAAATCGCATATATGCTCTGGTGGAAAACCTCTCTTGTTACTGATTTTTGTGACTTTTATGTTTGCATCAGCATCTGCTGGATTTGTAGAATTTGAGGAAGTTGAAGGTGAAAGCGAAGGAAGACGAAGAGCCAGGTTGGGACGTCACCAGAGGGCACATGCGCGTGCGGTCTGTGTTTCTCCCTCTCTGATCACTTTGCTTCTCTTTTTTGTAATGCTTTCTTTTGTCTTCGGTTTTTCTTGCTGAGTGCAAAAGGAAGGTTCGTAAGAAAAGCCTTTATATATGGAAAAGGGCGCAATAAAGATGAGTGAATACTGAATAGTAAAATCCTTTTTCTATTCTAAAATCAGTCTAGTGTTGGCCCCTTTCACCATTTTATTATTAGCACTGTGATCATATTACTTTCAAGATTTCAGCATAATGATAACAAACATAGGCCAGTATGCAAACAGTTAAATTAACTGCTAAGTACTCTCTTGAGGTTGACCTACATCATCTTAGTGCTAGAACTAATCCATAGAAAATGTTTCTGATGGTTTGGCCTCTGAATTTGTTGTGGCACAATTTGACAGTTCTTCTTGTTATTTAGTTAAAAGCAGTGGCGGATATGAACCAACGCGATCGTCGGACTCAGCATGAGCAAGAAGAGAAGCGTGTGAGTAATTTAATCCATTGAATTGGCACTTTGATACATCTTTCAGGATTTTGTATGTAGGGTTTAGGGTGGCTTTTATTTCATTCTTCTATATGGTTTTTGTAATTTATTTATATCGACTTAGTTGGCTTATTCATTTACTTCACAGAGAATCGCCGAGAGTCTGGATCTCAAAATAAAGAGCTGGTCTTATGGGAAAGAAGGCAATATGCGCGCACTATTGTCATCGTTGCAAAGTGTATGTGATATTACGTTGACGTCTGCATTTGATGTTGTGCTTTAGTTATAGTGTCTTAGTGCAGAAGAAATGATCAGCTCTCCTTTATCTTCCCGTTTTCCTTGCTTTGAGCATCTTACTGCAAAAGTCAAAGAGATGCGTTACATCCCATTGAATTGAACTTTGAGATTAATAGGATTTTCATGATGTTCTCCATGAAAATCATGATACATTAACTTCGTTCTGCGTTGCATTATGTTAAAGATACCAAAACAATATGTTCGAAAGAATGAAACTTTCACTTGCCTTCTTGTACAATAGATAGTGTTTGACATTGACTGTTTGACTCCTTAGTAGTTTTAGAATTTGGGCCTTATCTTGCATCATGACTCCAGATTAAAGAACATAACAGAATCCACAAACTACAACTAATAATAACTACTAATTTCCCCTGCACTTGACACAATCTAATCAGCTTGATCACAAAAAGATTTCCTGTGACAGGGCTCGGTGTAACTTTAATGTACATTATGAGCTTTTTACTGTTGACAAGTTTTCGGAATGTGATACTACCTTAACAAAGATATCATAAATCATTTTCAATACCAAATAACTTGTTTGCTTTGGGAATGATCCACAGGTGCTTTGGCCTGAATCTGGGTGGGAACCTGTTTCATTGACGGATCTGATCACTTCTGGCTCAGTTAAAAAGGTATATAGAAAGGCCACATTGTGCATCCATCCCGATAAGGTTCAACAAAAAGGTGCTAGTCTTGAACAAAAATATATTGCGGAGAAAGCTTTCGATATCCTCAAGGTAAACGTGTAACTAATAGAAGCAGAATGTTATTTTCATGCCTTCAATATTAATGTTGTTTTTTAACTGGAAGCCAGCAAATCTAAATCTCCCCTTTTACTCGAAAATGATGGCTATTCAGCAAACTAGTTGGGCTTGTTTTCATGTTTGGTTCGTTTTTCTACTGAAACAGGAGGCCTGGAACAAGTTCAACAAGGAGGAGCTTTCTTAATATCTTTTACTACGACTTGTTCTCTGAGTTTGATCTGTTCGGCATCTCTTTGGGGGGAAAGATGCAGGTATAAAGCAGGGTGGTCTGAATTTCGATTCCATTGTGTATTACAAATTTACAAGACCTCATTTGAGACATGAAATCCATCATCCATGGTAAGGAAGACTCCACGTAATGTTGTTTACACAAATATTGCCATCGAATCAAAGTGGGATGAAATCAATCTGTATCATACATCATCGTCCCCGTCGTTATGATAATGAGCTTTTCCATAGTTGTCTTGTGTGATAGAAATGAGTTGTGGACCAGAAAGATATATATCTGTACATCTTGTCAATGATGGCCATGTTTTAAAAAATGCCAAATTTTTTATTAGTTTGGAAGCTCCTTTTCATGTACTAATTACTATGCTTGCTCTGCAGTTGTATTATATTGGAATGTGTTTGCAGATTTTGTTCATCATTCATTACAAAATTTGATATCTTTATTTAATTGCAAAATATGAGCCGTATATATCAGAAAATATTATAGTATGTGTAAACAATATTTAGAGGTACATTCGAAATAATGTCACTCAAAGTGAGTAAACAATATTTACATCAAAATTATGCTTATTTTTGGGCAACTTCAAAGTATCTCTCGCCTGAAGGGCGAAGACTAATTAATTTCGCAAAATACAGTTAAGCGCTAATTAATTAATGGTAAGATCTCTCTCGATTGAGTTTTACTCTATATACAAAATCTCCGAATTGAAACATATATATATATATATATATATATATATACAAAATCTCAGAATTGAAACATATATATATATATAGCAACTCGTATATATATACCAACGTAGCTATAGCTTGAGGAATAGGAATAGGCTATGGATATCAATATCGTGGAGAGGGATGAGAGACAAAACTACATATTTAGGGTGGGTGATAAATTTACTTTAACCACCACCGTCACTACCGCCACCACCATCATCAGCCGTTATCCGAGCGATATTGAGGCCACGCCGGCGGAGTGGATCTGCGAGATAGGTAAAATATACGGTCGCAATAAGAAATTAAGCCACCGTGAATAACTTTATTGTCGGTCTTCATGGTTATCGGAAAAACACCATTCTCGCGCCGGCTGGCAACGTCGGCCAACCCTAAAAGACAAAGATGAACCTTTCGACGTCTTAGTGTTGTGTGTAGGCTACCATTGCCTGATCTACCACCACTGCGGAGTAAAAAATGTCAGAGCTCTTCATTAATTTTTTGGTGACCGGAGGAACATCTTTGTTAGTATTGTACGTCATCAAAGTTCGAATTTGAAACTAATTGTGTCAGGACTCAATCCTCCTCCGTCAGGACCTGACTAATCTAGCACGATATTGTCCGTTTTGGGCCTCCTTGCCCTTGCCCTCACTGTTTTGTTTTCGAGAGCTCACGGTGCAACTTCCCAGGGGGTCACCCATCATGGAATTGCACCAGCCTCAACTCGCTTAACTTTGGGGTTCCAATCCCCCCCAAAGCCACTGAGCTCCCAAAAGGCATCATGCTAGATAGGTGTGTGCCTACACCTTTAAGGCACACCACCATCCTTTCCCAGACCATTTCCCCTCGCTGGAATGTGGGATTGTTCACCGTTCTCTCCAGGACACGGGTCTTACAATCCACCCCCCTTAGGGCCCAGCGTCCTCGCTGGCACACTTCCCGATCGGGGTCTGGCTCTGATACCAAATTGTCAGGACCCGACCCTCTTCTGTCTGGTCCCGATTCATCTAGCACGATATTGTCCGCTTTAGGCCTCCTTGCCATTGCCCTCACGGTTTTGTTTTCGGGAGCTCACGGTGCAACTTCCTAGCGGGTCACCCATCATGGAATTGCACCAGCCTCAACTCGCTTAACTTTGGGGTTCCAATCCCCCCCAAAGCCACTGAGCTCCCAAAAGGCATCATGCTAGATAGGTGTGTGCCTACACCTTTAAGGCACACCACCATCCTTTCCCAAACCATTTCCCCTCACAGGAATGTGAGATTGTTCACCGTTCCCTCTAGGACACGGGTCTTGCAAATTGTCTACAAATCAACGTTAAAACCAGCTAAACTAGATACACCTGCCAAGTCAACTCTATACATGTTCTAAATCAAGTCTAGATATGTTCTAAGGTTAGGGTTTCATTAATTCATTATATTGGCTGCATGTATGTTCTGAATTGAAAGTGCGCATTAATTGTTTTTTATTAATACTTGTTCGTATTTAATTGTATAATGTTAGGGTTAATTAATAAGTTGTGTATGTAAAGTATTCGGATTAATGTTAATTGGACACATAACAAGAAATATATCGATGGACTCAAAAAGTAATAAATCAACTTAAGAAGTTCTCTCAAAGTGCTGCCTCGATCGACATGCCCTCTTTGAGATCTTCAATAAAAAGTATGTATCGATAGACTCCATAAAAATTATTCTATTGTATTTAATTTTGCTGATATTTCCTCGTACTATTTCGTTCATTAAAAAAAAACACTAAAATAAAATAAAATAGAGTACCAAAATAATTTATAGTGTATCAAAATCAACTTCCTTTTAAAATTAATATTACGGTCTAGTGTTATTTTTAAACAGTAATTTAAAAGTGTTGAAAATTATGAGATTTCAAATTTGTAGATAAAAATATTTCTAATTATTGATAAAGGATAGTTTGATGAAGTACATGAAAGCAAACATAAGGAATTAGTAAAAGTATCCTTACCTAACTGAAAATATTAGCCAGCATCTCTAGTACTAGTAGATCCCTAAAATACTTTTTTTTTTTTTTTGTTAATTTACGGATTTTTAAATAAATAAGGCTCCAATGGAGTCCTTATTTCACTTTCTAATTTAAAATTTACTTAGTTTTTAAAAAAAAATGAGAGAAAAAATAAGGATTTCCTATCTCATCATATTTGTATAAATTTTATCGAAAAAAATAAATAAATAAAAGCGTGAAAACTTGAATATATTCAAATATTGAGCTTAAAATGAATAATAAAATATTTCGGATTTGTTAAAATAGAGAATATTGCTAGTGTTAACTTTTTAAAAGTAGTTTATTAAAATAACTTTCTAACGATATAACAGTTTTCACTAAGTTAAAGGTAAATATTGGGATAATTATTCTACCAATCAACCTTGTTGATTAATCCCCAACTGCACTAAATCAAAACCTCCAACCAAGAAGAACTTTAATTTACACTAAATTCTTTCCACATTCCTACTGAATCTTAGAAATCTTCTTCTAGCTCCAACATTGCTAATAAATTAATTTTTCTTTTAAGAAAATAAAGACACACACACGTACACATGGATCTCCAATTAGCTTTTCCCACCAACAAGGCATTCACATGCACAACTCGATCGATGACTAATGAGAGTGCAAAAAGCTTAACAAAAAGAAGGGAATTAAAGTAAAAATATTAGCAGCCACTTACAATTGTTGATAGCTAGAGACAGAAGAGGACCTACCACTTGCCCTCCACAACCCTTGGGCCGGTGGCTTCCATGAGCAGCAGCCTCTCTCCCACTAGCTATACCACCACTTATATAAGCCATCGACTGCCTACATACATAGAGGTGGATCGGGTCAACGGGTCAAGTTTTAGACATTGATATGGAGATGAATGGACAGCACTAGCTAGCTAGCTAACTAGTCCATGCATCATCATCATCATCATCAATGGCAAAAGAATTCCTAGTCTCATTCATAATCTCAAAGAGTCTATGTTTTCTATCACCACAATAGAGTTATTTACACAAATATTTCTTGAGATTTTTAAAATTTGAGTAGATATTTGTGAAAACGTAAAAATCGTTTGTATAAACAAACCCGCCATTCATATAATTTCATTTTTTCAAATACCTTTTGAATTTTCATCTTTCAAAATCGAAGTGATCGGTATATACATGTGAGGAGAGAGCAATAAAAAATATTAAAAAAATATAATTATATATACATAAGAATTCTATCATCGAATATTATAATAATTCATCATAATTTAAATTTTAAAGTATATAAGAGAGAATGATTCACCGTTAAATAGTCTAATAATTATTTCAAATGAATTTATGCCTAATTATTAATTATTCCACAAGTTACATTCCCAACAAAACATCCCCATCTCTCCAAACCACCCCACTAACTAAAATTTATAGTGGGAAAAAACACTAATCATTTCTTAACACTAGACTAGTCTTCCTTTGGGCGTGGAGGAGAAACGTGCAATTTGAAGAAATTAAAATTTGATTAGTACACTCAGCCGGCCCTGGCCTAAGTCAACCAGTGCGGTCGACTCAACGACCAAGAGGGCCCAAATTTTTTTAAAAAGTTTTATTTTTTAATTCTTTTTAAAAAAATATTTAAAAGTTATTTTAGTTGATGTATAGTTAATTTGGGTTGAAAATCATTTGGGTATATTTTGTGAATAAATAAAATTCTAACTCGATATCATATAGAAGCGTCTTATATATATTTTTTTTTCATTTTGACTATTGGATGAATATTAAGTTATCGTTAGAATTGATAAAAACAATTATTTAAATTGAATTACAGAACTGTCGAATATATATATATATGTATACATATTAATATTTGATAAAATGTCTCTGTTTTCTTTCTTAAAGTATTATAAAATGATTACATTTCCGATGTATGCAATTATGTATGACTAATATATTCAAATTCTTGAAAGTTTTATGTGAAGTTACTAGAAAGATGGATTAAAACCAAATATAAAGTAATATATATATATATATAATTTTTTTCTGTATATATAATCAGTAGCGTAGCTAGGATTTAACATCAAAGGAGGCATAATCATTTTTTCTTTCCACAAATACGTACTCTTAATTATTGATATTTTATTTATTAGTTGTTGCACATTTTCAAGCATGTTATACAAAATTTTACATTTTAATAAATTATCAATGACCATTTTTTGTGATTTATCAAAAAAGGATAAAAATAAAAATAAATTATTTTACGACTTTATTTTTATTCTATAAACATTGTGATTCATATAACTCATAATCTTAAATCTAATAAAACAATAACTTAGTAAAGTTCATAAGCTCCACTATCATTGTAAACATTGATCGATAAATGAAAAAATAAGTAGATTAATAGAAATTAAGAATTGAACCCTTTGGAAATATGAAGTAATTAAATACATTTTAGGAATATTTTGTAATTATGAATAAAGTTAGCAAAATAAACAAACAAGGTAAAGTATGGTTAAAAATTTAAATTTTGTATATGTATATGATAAATTGGTATAGTATATATCATGTATAACATAATACATAAAACTTTAGTACAAAATTAGATGAGAAAATAAAAAAATTATGCATAGTAGATAAACAATATAAATATATATATAATTATCTAAAATATTGTATATATTATATCTTTTATATTTTATATAGAAAATTAAAAAAAAAATGAGTGGGGGCCCAAGTCCCCTCTGGGCCCTACTTGGCTCCGCCTCTATATATAATATATAGTGAAGAACATTTTTAAGATTTTCACTCTAGGCTTCGAATCTCTTGAACCGCAGGACCAGCCCTGTTAATACGTATGAAGTTGTGTTTTAGCTTATACTGTAATTCATTGTATTTAGAGAAAACCATAGTACAAAGAGGTATATATTTTTGTCAGATTGGTTAACATAATTGATGAGCAAATAATTGCCGGGGCATCTGAGTGTTGGGCGCCGAAATCTTAATAGTGATGTATGCAAAAGGGTGTCCCTCTTCAGATTTCCAAGCTCCATTGATGTACAATTATCGATGGTTTAACATTTTCCTCTAACATTTTTCTCACTTTATACATTGGTTTCCGTCGATGATAATTATTTAAGTTAGTAACACGAGGATTCTGATTTTCTAAATATTTTTTTGTTAGTAGATCGTACGAAGAAATTTAAATTAATCAATCACAATGGATAGAGTTAAATGGTGTCATGTCGATATTGATGTATATATATATATAGATCGATATGAAAGCTGACTTGCATTAGAGTTTCATTTGGTACTGATCATGAGTGCTGTTGGTTGTAACACAAAACCCTCCTCAGAAATTAGGAGAGAGAGGTCACATTATTAATTTCTGATAAGCTCACTTTGATCTCATTGACTATATATATATGGAGTCCTCTTTCTATTAAGTCTACATCACTCCATGGAAATTAACTGCTAATGGACGGTTAAGAATTTCACTCCCTAATCATTCTTTCTTATTGTCAGTGACTCAGTGGGGTTTAAAAAGTTGCACTTTCAGTGGTTCTCATGAAGGTACCATAATTTCCATTTATGGGACGCGTTTTATTTTCCCATTGAGGCGGAACTTGAAGCTGTGCTTGAGAAATAACTGTCTATATACTGATAAGAGATGACCGATATCATAAACGAAAGAAAAAAGATGTTTTCATGTTAAAAGTAGGACAAATTCAATTTAAGGTCCAATATTGAAATAATTCCAGATATTTTTCTTGACTATGTCTGTATCAACAAACAATTTGAAATGCCCCGAAATCTTATCCCCTCCCCTTCCTTTTATTTTAAGATATTTTTATTGATATATATATCTCCTTCCCCGGTTCTCTTGTAGCTAGATCCTCCATAATCAAAAGAATCTTTAGATCATTTTTCACCAAGGTGATTATTGTGATCAATTGGATTTTCAAAAAATGTTGGATTCTTTGTCGAATTCTTCAACGGGTATTCTTAAATTCTTACTTGAAATACAAGCTCCAATTTTGCTTACTATCAATGACGAATCATTTGCTATATTGATCAGTGAGGTTAATGAAGCGCAATATATATATATATATATATACACACACATATAATGAGTATTCTCACTTCTATAGTTAATTGTTGGTTGAACTTTAATTTTTTTTTCACATTAAAATGTTAAAAAAGTAGCACTAGCAAAAAATCAGCTTTCGTGACAAAACAAATTTGTCGGAAAAAGTCTAAATTTGCCGGCTAAAGTCTATCATGGCAAAATATTTTGTCGTCACGTTTGTCAGGAAAGTCTCGCCGCCAAACACCTAGGAGGAAAGCCTCGCCGCAGAAACCCTTGACAGCATCTTTTCTCGCCACAAGTTTTGACCGTCAAATACGTCTTCGCCAGAAAAGAAAATCTCAGCCAACAAATATATTTGTCGCCATAGGTATTCTGTTCCTAGTAAACATGTCTGTCTCCATAGCATTTATAACTAAGAGTGTTAATTGGTTTTTCGGTTCGATTTTTTTACCAAAACTGAAACCGGTTAGAGAATTGATTCGGTTCGGTTCGGTTTTTCCTCCAATGCGGTTCGGTTTGGTTTTTTCTCCTATTTGGTTTGGTTCGGTTCCGGTTAAAACCAGTTTTTTTTTCTTCAAATTATGGTGAATCAGTTCGGTTGAACCGGTTCAATTTTCTCTAAAAACTAATTTTTTTTGTACTATACAATAATCAATATTTATTATCTAATTAATGTCCATTACAACCTAATTAATGTTTATTAAAACTAATCAATGTTCATTACAAAGTAAGCTAAAGCATTTCGATTCGGGTCGGTTCAGTTCGGTTCAATTTTTAGGTCCGTTCGATACCGTTTCAATTTTCTCTAAAAACTATTTTTTTTTTGTACTATACAATAATCAATATTTATTATCTAATTAATGTCCATTACAACCTAATTAATGTTTATTAAAACTAATCAATGTTCATTACAAAGTAACCTAAAGCATTTCGATTCGGGTCGGTTCAGTTCGGTTCGATTTTTAGGTCCATTCGGTTTGGTTCAGTGTTGTTATACCGAAAATCGAAATCGAAACCGAACCGGTTTGGTTCGGTTCGGTTTTTTCCAAACGGTCTTGATTTTCCTTCGGTTCGATTCCGGTTCGGTTCGGTTTTTCGGTCGGTTTTTTCGAACCAATTAACAGGGCTATTTATAACCCGACAAATATATTCGTAATGATGACCTTTTTAAGCTGGCTAATATATTTATCGCCATAAAATATCTATGGCGACGAAGGTGTTTGTCGGGATTGATATTCTATGCTGGCAAGTAGTGGCAACTATAAAATGAGTATTCTCACATCTATATATAGTTAATTTGAACTTTAATTTTGTTTCACATTAACTAAAATGTTAAAATTCAACTCTTAAAAAGTTTCACTGGAATAAAGTTTTCATGGCATTGAGTTGGATCTATAAATTAAGCTTATTAATTAATCTTATGGTGGAATTCTTCTCTCGGCCTTTGGAAGTGAATGATGAGGGAAGTAATTACTTGAGAAGTAGTCAATCATCATTTGATTTGAGAAAAATACGTACATGGCAAAGACAGCCTTCTCTTCCTTTGAAGACAGAGGAAATCCAACACAATATTTTTTGATGACACGAAACAACAAAATTAAACTAACATCAACACCGATTGAAGCTTTGTTATATGGACATGATCAACAAGAATTGACCCAAATGATCAATTCTCTCTTTCCTTCCTTGAGATTTGGGAAATGCTGCTGATTAAAGTAAAATGACATTTGGTTAATCAATTTCCTTAAACCACCGATCATCATCAATAACTGGTCTTGAATGGCTTGTAGACCTTGAGATCACTAATGACACCAGCAATTGAGCCAGCAGCAGCTGCTATGGTGATTATAAGACAAGCAACACTTAGTGTTTGGAGGCAAAGCCATTTTGTGCTCCACCTGGGTATCCTCTTTTGCACTATATACATCTCTACAGGGAAGTAGACCGTGAGTGGCCAAAATCCAAATGCCCCTAGAAGCCCTACCACGTCGTTGAAAAACGGCAAGACCATGGAGATCACGGTGGTTATAATCACAAAAGCCGTCCTCCAAATCACACGAAAAATGTTGAGATTGTAAGGGCCAATCCGCGGGATTTGGATCCTCGTGTCTTTCGTGAAAAAATCGGAATCTGGGAACTTTTGTGCTGCTGTTTTTTCAACGAAGGCAAAGAGGGGCTGAGCATAGACTTGGTACGCACCAACAAGGTGGATGACAATGGCGGCATTGGCTATGTCTAAGAGCCAGTAAGGGTTGTAGAAACCAAAGCCGGTGAGGAGGTTTCCGGGGGATAAATCCCCAAAGGCAGCGTACCCCATGCATCCACAGAGCATGTAGAACAGAGTTGTGACACCAACACTGATTTGTGTGGCTTTCTTCATTGTCTTGGATTCAGATGGTGGAGACCTAATTGTGTCTTGAATTTCAATGAGAATGAGAGAGTATGAGTAGGCAAAGGCTATGTCTCCAAGTGCTTGAAAACTCCTCCACATTTTCTCAGTTGTTGTCACAGTTCCAATGCTAACTCCAGTCATACTTCCCATGATTTTTCCGTTTTCTGTGAAATTTAAGAAAAAATTGAGCCAATTTACGCGAACCAATTTAATCCGACAAAATAATCATAATAACATTGAGATTTTGTGTTTGTACCTACTACTTGAGCAATTCCAAGGCCAAGTCCAATTGTTGAGTAAGTGAAAGACATGACTGCAGCAACAATGGATAGCCACCACAATTGATCAAAGTTTGGGATTTGGGAAAATATAATTTCTGTGATGCCAAAAGCAATCATATAAGGGTTGCTATTTATATGACATGGGTTTTTCCCACCACTCTTGTGGAAGCAATTTGACCTCTTTATTGCCCTGTTTTAATCCCACACAAAAAAAAAAAATATTAGGCGAAAAAGGGTATTAGTGAATCAGGTTTTAACGAGGCCACAAGTTAAAAACCGGACTTACATCATGCTTATAGATGAGGCTATTGTGTAGCCAATGGATACTCCAAAAAGGTTCATGTATTGAACATATCCACAAATTTTGACCTTAGCTCCACCTAGGACAACCAAAATTAATAGAGCAAAGGTTTGAGCTTTAGAACGTCTTGCGAAAAAAAGATTCAACCTTTTTTAACGGGGTGAAAATGGAAAAGTATATTATAGAAAGTTACCAAGGTTGGATCGAACAGCATCCATGTAAGTATAGTTTCTTTTTCCAGTGAGGGAGTCGCCGGAACGGTAACAAGCAGAGAGAAGAGTGGAGGTGTAGTAAGTGACAAGGGAGAACAAGAGCATGACTGAAGGACCAGCAACCCATCCGAGCTGGGCTGTGGCCCAAGCCAAAGACAGAACCCCAGAACCAATCACAGCTGTAATTATGTGAGCACTTGAAGTCCATACACTTCCTGGTAAAAATAATCAACAAATAAACACAAAAGATCATTAAAAGTTCAACGTCATCAAGATCAAAATTACCTGCCTATTTTTTTCACTTGACTAACAAGTCATTAACGAAATATGCAAAGTAAGGTTAATTTGTAGACCTTGCCATTTTCCTCAGTCATAATATTTACTCGCTTATCACTATCATCCTAGTTACTTATTTACCTTTATCCTTATTATTCTTATTATCTTTAAAAAAAAAAAAAGATAAGCTTTTTTCAGGTGACTTCAAATTTCTTCTCTGATGCTTATCTTCTATTTTACTATAGAAGTTTCATAGCAATAGGTCTTCTGCGAAAGACCTAGTAATAGTTTTCTTTTAACTATATATCTACGTAAATATATTTAATTATATATATATTTCATAATTTTTTATCTTAAGCCCCGTCTTATAGGAGCTAAAAATATTTGATTCTGGTAAAGATTTGAGACTTACCGGTTCGTTTGAGACGACCGTCGTCATCGAAGCACTTGGAGGCTCCTTGAGGAGGCACATCCACTGAGACATCAAACACTTGGTGGTGATGAAGCTGCTGGTTCTTTGTGGCATCACCCATCTTTGTCATAAAATACACCAAATTACCAACACAAGCCTTTCAATGCGTGTAAATATACAAAAATTTAGAAGAAGATATAAAATGACAAGTCTTTTCAAGGAAAGCAAAGAGATGGGTTATGTTCTTCAATGGATCACGGTGACATGCATACTAATTAAACACACCCAAAAGAAGGGTCAAGGAAACCCAAATGAAGAACAACAGCCTTAATTCAAAGCTGGAAGTCGGTATGCAAATGGGAGTGAGAGAGGTGGGTGTATATATATAGCACTTTGGTGTGTCAAGGAAGTAAAAAGCCCACGTGTCAAAATTTCTAAGTAGACCCAAAGAAAAGACTCCTACGTCAACCAACCAGTGCAATATTTACACCATTTTTTTAGCCAACTTGACTTTTCAAAGATCTTAGAAAATCTTTAAAAACCTTTAAAATCTCTCCCAACCTTTGATATTTTAGTGACCCACCAAAAGGCACTTTCCCCCTTTAATTTTCAGCTCCAAGACGTAATCTACTAAATTACTCTAAGCCACAGTTTTGAGTTGCTCAATCTCGGGAGTGTATTTATGGTAAAAGTTAGAAAAACTTAGGCATGGGATCAAAACTAGTACAAAATTAACTTACATATTTCTCTATATGTGGATGCGTATACGTACGTATGTGTTAACATAAAATATTCAACGCAAATATGAGTTAGGTTAGTTAGTCAAGTTAATATACTCAGGTTTCGTATATTAGAATAGTTTACATATAGTGAGACGATCGTTTGTATGAAACAAAGCATAAATCATCGAAGGAAGACGAGCTTACCGTCATTATAACTCGGTAGCTAGCTAGGCTTGTTTTGTGTTTGAAAGCCCCTCTCTGTTTGGATTGGATACAATTTTCAAACAGAGAGAAGGGTTTTTGTTTGATTTGTGTTGTAAGTCTGTTGGAGCAATCAAGCCTCCTTATATAGCAGAAAGTGAGAGGTAATAAGAGCTGATTTTTTAAAATTGTAATTTCTCTTTAAAAGACCACCCTAGAAACAAGAATCAAAATATTTTCCCACGTGTGAGGCTTGCCATCCATCCCTTAGTGAAAGAGAAGAATAATGAATATGGTTCTCACACAATAATTATTATTTTTATTATTCATTCGCACAAACTGAGATGGAGAAATGGAGATGGAAAGGCTATGATATTTGCAGAGCATAAATTATCAATTATATTATCAGTCAATGTTTCTTTTAAGCGATGGTGATTTTAAAAATAATGCAAGACAAAGTGCACCAAAGACCCAATCACTCAACCACTCGCTCCTTTGAGGACTCAAATTTTAACATTTTTTACGTTAAATTTCTCAAATTAATAGTCCATCGTCATATTTGTGGGCTCAAAATAAGAAATTTATTCGATATTTCGGCAATTTCGTTCAACCCCCATTTAGATGTGGGTGTGGCCGACTGAATTTTCCGATATATCGATCGATATTTTCATCCATGGTGCTGGTTATGAATTATGAATTAGGACACCACATTGTCTTGTTAATCAAGCGCATGTCTAAAGTCTTTCTCCAGAACAGAAATATTTCTGAGCCTAGCTCCAACAAGTTTTCTTAAGCCATTAATGAGGATGAGGACATATTGGTCTCTTGTTATAACTTAAGTTTTTACAAAAACCGAATTTGTATTTGTAATACCCCATCCTTCCGAAATATTTCCAAACTTCCGATAAGTATTTTTGGGATACGTTTATTTATCAAGAATGGAAGTAATGGGTATTATTGGGAGAAATACGCAATCAAAGAAGTGGGTAATCAGAGAAGTAAGTACGTAATTGGAGAAGTGACTAATGATTCACATTAAGTTATTTACTAACTATATTAAATTAGAACAGTAATGAGATTAATTTTCAGTATTATTTTTTACCGATTCTTACAAATCAACAGAATAAAAACTAAGTTTATTAATACTAAAATGTCCTTAAACATATATATATATATATAAATATTTTCTTTTTTTTTATTTTTTTTTAAATTAGGGTTCAATCTTACGTAAATAGTCAATTAATAACAAATTCAAAATTTCATATCTTATTGTGATTGTTCACTAATAAAATATGAACAAATATGCCGGGCTGGTTTGTTATAGTGGTTTATATATAATTCATTCATAAATATTGTGATCTTGTTTTTGGTTGCTGGAGACCTGAAGTTAACTCAAAAAATGATGATTTACTCATATGAGTATATCTAGTTAGAACTATTTTAATTAATACTTGTAAATTATGGTCTTAGTTTTTTATTTTAAATATTGGGTTGAGGTATTTGGAATATATTATTATAGAATTGTAGGTTACTTAATTTAGTAAATTAAAATAATAAAACGAGGTGATGGGAATCACTTATGCCCCTCGGCTAGTAAATGGGATTACCTCCGTTACCTATTTTGAATGAGTAATGACTAATGATTATCTAGTTGCAAATAAACATAAGAAAATAAGTAATAGAAATCATGTTGATTTCATTCCAGTACTGATGAGTAAACATGTCCTGGAAGTTTTTATGAGAAACTGAACACAGTATATCTTCGATCGTATGCTATTAATGAGGATGAGGGGTATGTACTGATGAGTAAACATGTCCTGGAAGTTTTTATGAGAAACTGAACACAGTATATCTTCGATCGTATGCTATTAATGAGGATGAGGGGTATCTCTCTTTTTTCTTTTTATCTCTTCGTATTCCATATAAGATCTATCTCCGCTAAAACGAAATCGATTCACAATTATAAAAAGAATATTGGAAGAAAAAGTGAGATAATTAACCAGCTTGTCCCCTTTTATAAAAATAAAAAATAAACCATTTGTTTTGTTGTTTCGACTCTCTTCAAGTGTATATAATAATAATAATAATAATAATAATAGTATATATATATATATTGACAAGGATAATAATAATCATATATACATATAATATACATATAAACTAATTACCATATATAGAGAGTCGAAATTCATAATTAGAGCACAAAATGTAAAAAAAGGCATCACAAATTCTTCTAAATATACTATAAAAATATGGATTAAATTCAAATACATAAGTAAAAATACACTATCATAAGATTCATAACTAGCTACTAACTAAACTCACACCCAAAAAAAAAAAGGAATTTCAGAGTGGAGCCACACATTTTTAAAAATTAGATATGCCTTGGTTATATATATATAATAACGTTGTGGGTATCACCTTCAGATCCATGTTTTGTATGATTGTATCCCACTATCTGTGGCGCCGTACACATGTGTGGCACAAGATGTTGATTGCCATGTCAATTTTGTTAATTATATTTCTCAAATAAAAATAAAAACAAATCAAATTAACATAAAAATATTAGCAACCAAGAAATATAATAAAGAAGATAAATCTAGCTCTACCCTTCTCCTTCCGAGAAAAAAAAAATATTAGCAATCAATAAATATAATAAAAAAGATAAATCGAGCTCTACCCTTCTCCTTCCGAGAAAAATAATATTAGCAATCAAGAAATATAATAAAAAAGACTTCCAAGAAAAGAAAAAAAACATAAACCTTAATCTAGCTTTACTCTTCTCCTTCCCAGAAAAAAAAGAACGTTAACATTAAGAATTGATTGCACATTCCATTGAAGAGTACTCTAAGCTCTCTTCGGCCATCCTACAAGCCCACAACCAATCTACTTCATTAATAATTTCGAAAATCAAAAACTCTAAATCTTATTTCCAAGCTAGAATCGATCTTTCAATTCATTTATTTTTCATTAAGATCTTGAAGGTCATTATTGTTTTTTAGTGTATGAAACCAGTAAGCATCACAGATTCAAGAAATCTATGAACTGGCCAGATGATAAATTTTAAACATATTCAACTTTGATAAAGAAAATCATTAAAAAAAAAAACAGTGAAAATCGATCACAACAATGGTTGTCCTCAAAATAGAAACAAAAAGAAGGTGGACTGGCAAATCTCTCAACATAATTTGGGCTTATTCTCACTACTTAGCAATAGGTGCTGCATCTTTCCTCCGTGTATTGTCTGTGGCATGAGCGCAATAGGCGTATATATTTTAACTAATTTGCAGAAGTCCTTGGAAGCTATATATATCACACTCAATCATGCCATGATTAGGTGGAGACTTTGTGCCATCAGTTTTGATCACACTCACTCTTATCTCCACTATGATTATTCGTTGCGGAATGTCTTTATATCTCTGTATCTGTTGTAATTTAGTAGGGTGCAGCTTGCGTCTGGATTCTCCAGTTTGTATGTGTTCTTTCTCTTAGGGGGGAGAGGAGAAGGATGGATGGAGGTAGATTTGTTTTCTTTATTTAAAAAAAATTGTTTGAGATAGATTGTCATATATGATGAGATACAAAAAGCGGGATTGTAAGTGATATCTTATATATATATATGTATATATATTTACACACACTCTAGAACATACTTGAATTAGCTAGGCCCTTGATTAAAAAGAGAAAACACACACCACATTTATATCTTCCCTTTACTGAGAAAACCCAGCTAGCTAGGTTTCACTTTCATGGGACATACAATTTAATATCCTCTCATGCTCTATCCTTAACAGAAAAAGGGTGATATAATTGGATTTATCTTCATATTTTTGTCTTTGCATTTTCTCATGCTTATTGTTTGTTAAGATTATCATCTGGGTGCATTTTAGCACACACCAGCAATGATTCGATAATCTGCACATGGTGTGATTGTGTTCATCATGAACTCGACTACCCATACAACCATGGCCTTATCACAATGCCATGCCAACAATCTTTTAGTATTTCTTTTTGACTAAATAGCTTGAAAACATAAATAAATGCCAGCAAATTTCCTTTTTCTTTTTATTCTTTGAAACTTTTGCAATATACCCTTATCTTAACACCGTTATCGATCTAAAATCAAGGATAGGATTTATGTTCATCTTGATAATAGCAAGAATTTATATTCTTCTTTAAATCTAATCAGGATGAGTGTTCGTACTATATAATGATCCAAAACAGACCAAAGAAAAGGGGGAGAATAACAGTATGATCACAAAACCTTATCCGGCTTGGATAGATTTCATGCCATATATACACCAGGGTGGGTTCTCTCTCAACCAGACTAAAAGTATCTAAGGTTTGTTTGAATTTCATTTTGTTTTGGGCTTTTATTTATTCTAAACTTTTATTTCATTACAGATCTGTTTATTTTTAATTTGAATTTTTTAATTTAATTATGGCATATATTATTGTGCTCTTCTAATTAATGAATATCATTCACTTTATTTTTTTAAAAAAAAAACTGTTTGAAACAGGTTTCCGCGCGCATATGTGGACAAAGATTGAGAAAGACACCTTTTTTTTTAAAACTTAATTTTTTTATATTTTAGAAATTATTGAATAATGATTTCATTATCATTATGTTAATTAGAAGTGGACACGAATTCGTTAAAACCGCTAATCGATTCGCTTCAAACCGTTATTTATTCAACAGTTTAGGTTTGACCGGATAAAAGTCAAACAATTTGAGAATCCAAACCGTTTCGTTAATAACAGTTTGGATTTGGATTTTCATTTTGGAAATCCGTTAAATCCAAAACGAACTGTTAAAAAATATATTAATTTTTATTAATATTTAAATCTATTATTAATACAAAGTAAAAATAATAAAAATAAAATGATACATAAATATACTCATATAAGTATATATATACTCATATAAGAGTATAATAAAAGATTACCAAATAGTTTGTGTTTGATAAATCTTAGTATAATGATAATGTTTGCAATTCAATACTTAGTAAGCTTAATATATAAAATTTTGAATATTGAGTATAGATTTTTTTTTGGTATTTTTATTTTTTCTATATCCTTATTTTTTTATTCTTTAACGGTTTTAAACCGTTTCGATCCAAACTGAACCGTTAGTAACGGTTTGGATCGAAACCGTTTTATTTCTAATTTTAGAAAATTCAAACCGTATCGAACCGTTAAAATTTTAACGGTTTGGATTTGGATATTGTCAATATCAGTATCTAACTGTACCGTGTCCACCTCTACTGTTAATTAAACTGAATAGAATAACCACCGTCCTATAAACTAATAGGAAAGCAAATAAATGGGTTAGGCGGTATCGATCCAAATAAGTTGGTAAGAGTACTTGTCTAGTTGTCTCCCACTATGAAGTATTGATATCAAAGGCCAAGGTTGAGGTCTCACGTACACTATCCCCCACAGTACGGCATGTCCCCATTCAATTTTTCCACTTGTTAACAACATATTGCTATTTACCAGCCAAAACCAAAAGCAGATGAAGATGAAGAAGCTCCATGCCATTGCAGACAGCTACCGAGGTACCGCTCATCAGGGCAACCCTCAGTCACTTGCCGGGTTACCTCTCATAGGGGTACCATGATGTCCACCTGAGATTTTTATGACTTAACTGTAAAATAAGGGATAGGTGTCACTTTCTCCTAGGGTGAAAAGAGTCTTTGCCTTGAGAATGACCCCTAAAACCAACTGTATATGAAGAGTTTATAGAAGGAAATACTAATTCCCAACTGTCAATGACAAAGGTATCAGAGTACATGGACAAGTGTCACTCATCAACTAAAGACTCTCAAAATTGATAGCTGTCATGGGGTACCAATCGGGGTGATACCCTACCCCGCAAGAGGTATCACAGTCCAAACGGAGGATGTAGCACTCTCTATTCCTTTTCCACTCGAAAAGACCACATGGACTAGAAGATACCATATCATCCTCTATTGAGACCACATGTTAGGGACTTTCACATGAAATCTCATTCTCTATACATGGTGTCTCTTGACCACTTAGAAATGAGTTTGGATGGAAGAAGACTCTTTCTCTAAGAAGTCACTCTCTCTCTTCGTACTTCACAATTATGTATTATTCTCATATAAACACTTATGTGTTCTCATATTCATATATAATAGAAATACTACAGTGAACCTAGTCTTCCTTATAGGGTAAACTACTGTAAATTGGTAGTGTTAAATGATTAATTTAGATTTTACTGGCTTACTTTGTATCTCGATCTATGTCACATGTCAACAGGGTAGAACCTAGCTAGTTGTTTTAAACAAGTTTCCCCATATGTCAGACAAAGATTGAGAATGACAAGATCAACTTTTTTGTTTTGTTTTAACTTTGTTTATATTTTAGAAATTATTGAATAGTGATTTCATTATCGTTATGCTAACTAAACTGGGTAGAAAAATCACCGTCCTATAAACTAATAGGAAAGCAAATAAATGGGTTAGGTGGCACCGATCCAAAGTTGGTAAGAGTGTACTAGTGTAGCTGTCTCCCACTATGAAGTATTAATATCAAAGGCCAGGGTTGTGGTCTCACAATATCCTCCACACTACTGCGTGCCCTCCAATTTTTTCACTTGCTAATAATATATTAACATACTGCCATTTACTAGCCAAAACCAAAAGCAGATGGAGATGAAGAAACTCTACTTTCTTCCACTTCTTCTTCTTCTTCTTCTTTTTAGCTCCTCTTTCATGGATCCAGCCATCGCTCAGCCTCAGCCTCAGCCTCAGCCCACCTCAAGTAAGCTAGCTAGCCACTCATACTTTTAATTATTTCTTTTCTAGCTTGCATATATATTTTTGAAGTTATTATATATAAATTTTACTAATTATTCCTAAATTTTTGAATACATTGTTCAATGAATTTTACTCAAATATATAATAGTGATTTTTCTGTTCATTTTAACATTCCTTGTTATAATGCGTCACGTGAAATGACATATCTATCATTTTGGATAAAATTCAGAGAGAAACTTGTTCTAATATTGAAGTTTAAGGACGTTAAATATATAGATTAACCCTTGCTACAGAGTATTGCAGCGACAAGTGCTCGAGTCGGTGTGCGGCGGCCGGAGTCCAGGATCGGTGCATCAAGTACTGTGGGATATGCTGCGAAGAGTGTAAATGTGTGCCTTCTGGGACTTATGGGAACAAGCATGAGTGCCCTTGCTACAGGGACAAGAAGAACAAAAAGGGCAACCCCAAGTGCCCTTGAAGTACTCAATATCAATCTCTTCCCAAGTCCCAACTACAATTTATTTAATTAATTAATGTCTATGAGTCTGTCTAGTCCCTCTTTGGTGGTCCTTGGCCTGTCGTTTTGAGAGTCACTGGCATGTTATTCCGGCATTCATCGCCGCGTGCTTGGTCTTCTTGGCTGTTTTTGTTTTTTTATGCCCTCCATCCCCAAATCTCAGCCATCATCTCATCCCTACCCAAATATCATCCTCCATCGATACACATCCTCCATCCAAAATCCCATCTCCTTGGATCTTCATTAGTATTTCGGTTGACTGAATTGCATGTGTCTGTGTGTACTGCTACTCCATTTCTACGGTTTGCTCTCAAATCTGGACTTCCAATTTGGGCGGTTTGGTTGTATTGGTTAATGTCGGTCATTTATGATCATTTTAATCGCTTGAGCACGATGATCATTGGTGACTTTTCGTCTCCAACCCGTTCCCTACATATCGTTCCTCTTCATTCCGGCACTTAGTCTGCTTCCTGCTGCTGAGGCGTGCAACTTGGTGGTGGCGACGGCTGGTTAGAGCCTAGGGTTTTTGCTGAGTCCATTCTCTTCTGAAATAAATTTTTTAATTTGTAGTTTATATTTTCTAATTTTGAGCTGGGCTTGTTACTTTTGTTTTCTTTTTTCAGGACCTATTGTAGTTGGGCACTCCTCTTGTATTGCTATATCTGTCTCCTCCACTGTGACATTATATTAAGAGAAATAGTTTGATCTTTTTTTTTTTGGAAAAAAATTATTAGCTTAATTGCAAAATTATCAGTTAAGATTAGAAGGCGATTGTGTTATCACAAGTCACAACTGCTGCTTGCGCATAACAAAGATGCTCTCCTTTATGGGCCCAATTCTCAACGTAACAAGGTTTTTAGCTCAAAGCTTGAGCCCAGTCCGTCTCCAATTCTTTAAAAGGGAATCCAATTCTGTCAAGGATCCCTTAGCCGTGTGGGCCTGGGCCTAATTCATGAAGTCATATGGTTTAAAGAACCTCCCGGTGTGATTTCCGATCTTTTACTATAAGACTTGTTGAATTCTTAAGAGTTAAAGAGTGAGTGTGTAACACTTTTTTTTTAGTCCAAGTTGTAAGTCCCGACAAAATTTTAATGAGGCTACTTTTATATGGTATACATTTTATACGATCGTTCTCTCATTTCAACGAATTATCGTTTTCCCTTAAAAGAAATAAATTAATTATGTCAATAAATAATATCAAAATTACGAACAAATTAAGCTGAAATAAAGTGAAGGTAGCCATATTCTTTTCTTGCTTACCCTCAAATGTTATATATATTTTCTATATCTGGTAAACAAACGCGTCATAAACAGTAAGCTCTTCTTAATCATTAGATATGCCTTGGTTATTATATAAATATACACTCCAGAACATACTTGAACTGGGCCCTTAATTAAAAAGTGAAGGCACACACCACAATTATATCTTCCTTTACTGAGAAAACCCAGCTAGGTTTTATGGGTCATACAACTTAATATCCTCTCATGCTTTATCTCCAACAAAAAAAGGGTGATCATATAATTGGATTTATCATCATATTTCTGTCTTCCATTTTCTCGTGTTTATTTTTTGCTTACCATCTGGGTGCATTTTAGCACTACACACCAGCAATGATTCGATAATCTGCACATGGTGTGATGGTGTTCATCATGAACTCGACTACTCATACAAACATGGCCTTATCTCAATAATGCACTTCTGCTGTATGTCCTTATCTTAACACCATTATGTAAAATCGAGGAGTGGATTTGTGTTCATCTTGATAATAATAATAAGAATTTATACTCTTATAGTAGGTTGGGCTTGAGTTGATATGTTCAACGTTATCTTCGAATTGAACTAGATTTGAAATATACACGAAGGACATGATTATGAGCTTGAATAATTTTATGAGTCTATGACACATAACTTGTCTGAATTTTAATTGGTCTACGTAAATTATTCAATTTCTCTAATATTTAACATTGAAAATGGGAACAAAAAAAATACTGTTCTTGGAAATCAGTGGCAACAACAGACATATATTATATTTATATTGCTAATTGAAAATAACCAAAATTTTATTTCGGAAGGGAGAAAATGATGAACAGGGTATGAATTATTGGTGAGATCGAGGATCGAGTTTTCTCCCTCCAAGGCAAGGCATTGGTGAATGGCGACGTTTCTGTTGAGCATGAAGTCCAAGGCAAGGCAAAGCTACTTCATTTTACTCTTGAATTTGTACGAAAAAAGGATAAGATAGAATTATTCATTGGTAATTTGAGTCAAGTAATTGGACTCTTGTGTTTAAATATGAATATGGATTTATCGATTCTCTCTCCAATGAATATCTGTTACGAGTATTTTATTTTAAATATTCTGCTAAAAAGAAACTCGGAAAATTGAAGATAAAGTCTTTAAGATAATCGTCCGTTACAAAGTTAATTAAATATCTAAGCCGGAACAACATTTTAAGGAACAGATCCGCACTACTCAGAGATATCAATGATAGAATGTTTCAAGTCAGAA
Organism: Prinsepia uniflora; assembly: GCA_032719365.1. NCBI lineage: Eukaryota > Viridiplantae > Streptophyta > Magnoliopsida > Rosales > Rosaceae > Prinsepia > Prinsepia uniflora. The sequence goes on along the minus strand of CM064872.1, from coordinate 1,436,355 downwards.
ATAGCACCAGCAACAAAATTGACATCTTTGAATACATATATATATATATATATTTATTTGTAGATTACGAATTGGAATATTTGAATGAAAAAAAAAAGTTAGAATAATTAGGTACGGCCTAGCTGGTTGTTTTAAACAAGTTTCCGCATAAGTTGACAAAGATTGAGAATGACAAGATCAATATTTAAAATAAGATAAAAACTTTGTATATATTTTAGAAATGATTGAATAATGGAATGGTTGAGAATAGAAGATCGATTCACATGCCTGCCTGAGGGCTTCGGCAAATATATAGTACTTTTTTAAAGTTGCATGTGATCGATGGTCCCAAATTATTGGTCTCACAATTAGTTTTTTTAATTTTTTTTTATTAATAGATGGGTAATTTCATTAATCTAAGTGTAAAATGGGATTCCAAATACAAAGAATAAAATAAATTACAAATAAGATAAAAACCCTAAAAAGTAACAATAAAATCAGAATCAATACAACACAACACCAAAACTTCAAAACCCTAGCAACATTAAACATAAGGAGGTCACCACCAAACAGCTCTGTAGCCGCTACCTGCTTTTCCGCTGCCGCTACCGAGAGAACACCAATGAGAAAAAGAGACATGAAAGGGGATCTGTAGAGAATGTTGTTTGGGAAAAAAAAATCACAAACAGTCTTCATACTCAAACGATCTAAGAAATCAACAAAAACCTTAAAACTAACTCATCCAAAAATGAAAATGGGTTGTTGAATGGAGGTAGCAGCAAGAAAAGTGGGTGGATCTTGGGTTTTTGAATTTTGGGTGAGATGAAGAATACGGATGGTGAAAGGTTTGTGAAAGATAATGATAATACGATGAAGATGTGAGATAAGAGAAGTGTATTGAAGTCTATGTGGGAGAAGAGAGGAGATGGACGAGATGTGAGCCTTCAAATTAGGAGCAACGATAAATAGGGCATACTGGAAAAACAAAAAAGTCAGCACAAAAGATGAAGCAAAGGAAAACCACCACAAAGATGAAGAAACCATCCAAAAGGATAAGGAAGAGGAAAATTTCCAAAGGGTGGAGTAGTGATAGAGGACACACAAAAAGAAGAAAATTTAGACTAAAGAAGGAAAATAAGAGAAGAATAGGGAGGGGGTGGAGGTTACCCCTAAATCCACCCACCACCAAATGGTGAATATTTGAGAAAAACCCCATCCCTACAAAACACTTGCTGTGGCTGGTATTTGGGAGAGTTTTCTCTTGAGGGTTTCTTGAGGAGAGAGTTTTGACTTTCTTGCGTTGACGTTCCCCAGTCTCACAAGTACTAGAATTTTATATCTTATCGATTATGTTAACTTTCTGTTAAATTTGTAATATTTGAAATATCTCAAATTCAAAAAAATTGCATCAACAAATTTCCCAATTACACAATATAAAGTTAAATACTTAAGAGTGATCTCCAGATCTGCACTGAAGGAGATGACTAGCTCACTCATCATCACTTACATCAATAAAAAAATCTATAGATTCAAAAATAAATAAATATATAAGCTTAATATATATATATAATAATAATAATAAATGAAGAAAAATAATAGTGAAAAAGATATGGAAGTTAATAGATTTGACCGAAAACTAACATGATTTAATGGAAATGGAGCACCTTGAGACAAAATTGGGGTTTTAGAGGGTATTCTAGGTCAAAATTGAGTTCAGAGATCCCTTTGAGATGAAAATGGGATTTCAAGGGACATCATGAGTCAAAATCGAATTCATAGTGTATTTTAAGACAAAATTAAAAATTTAGTATGCATCTTGGATAAAAAAAAAAAACCTCATTATGAAGGGCGTTAATGAATTTTAACCGTTCGTTTAGTAGATTTCATATGAGTCACTTAAATCACTCTGACTCATACTCATGGAAAGATCCACCGTACCATACCTCTACGCAATAATGTATGCCTTCAATAATGGCAATTGATCCTCAATGGGCGGTAATCAAACAGTCAACGATGATACAGGAGAGGTGTCTGAGTCCCACACAAGACTTTAGTGCAAGGGAGTAGTCAAATGAGACCTTCCATAGTCCATGATCGCTCGTTTGTTTTTCCATAACGTGCTTCAATCAGTCACAAACTTACACCCAAAAATCCAAACACTTCACAGCCTCACAACTCTCTAACACTCACAAGTCACGCCCCACCCTTTATTTATTTCTAGCAACTAGCAACAATAATTGAATCAAACAAACATTGGTTTTTCGAGTGAACAATAATTGGTAACTTGGTTGTGACTTGTGATGTCGGTTTGGATATTCTATATTTTAAAAATACGAAAACGAAACTTAAACAAACTCATGCACTCAAATTAAGAAACGTATAAAGATTGTGATCAAGGTGGGTTCCAAATGAATAAAAATTGGATAAGTAGAAAAAAGTAATAGTCCTCTTTAGGAAGTTCTGCTAGGATTTTGGGACATTGACAGTTGTTGGTTGTCTTCTGGTTGGGCTTTCTTCATGAAATCTTGCGAGAATGTTTTTGCGACTGGGATGTGTGCTCTATTACCACGATCAGCGGGTTCTAGTGTAGTCTCTGATGGAAGCTCTTGCGCCTTCTCCGGGACATACCTTACGTCTATGTGTAAGGAGAGGATGGGAGTTGTATTGAGTAAGCAGAAAACGGCTAGAGTTTTGGTTGGGGCAAGATTTCATCTGGAGGTGGAGATATGTACGCATATATCAATGAATCGGGAGGCCTTTATTTCGATTTTCACAGGATTATGGAAGGGGCTACTGGTGTTTCATTCAGGGAACTGGCCGAGAAACGGTTTCTGGTTTAGTTTGGGGAACTATGTGACAAGGTGAGGGTGATGGAGATGGAACCCTGGCTGTTTAAGGAGTCCCTGGTGTTGGTAAGTGATATCTAGGAGGGGCAAGGACTTCTGTCTTCTCCACTGTCAATGAAGGTCTTCTAGATCCAACTGCATGGGATGCCGCTGTTATGCATGACAATGGTAGTGGCACAGAGGATTGGGGGCTGCAATGGCTCTGTTCTAGACGTTGATCAGGCAGATGAGGAGGAGTGTGTGGGACGTTTTGTTCATTTACAATGTCGACTGAGTGTGAAGGAACCTCTTATTCGAGGAACTTGCATAGATTTCCTTGACTTGGGAACAATGTGGGTAGCTTTCAAATACGAGAACCTGCCAATGTATTGCACGTGTTGTGGAATGGTCTCTCATAATTCCAAGGGATGCTCGGAGATGGATATGGCTGACGATAGGGGACTCTCTGATGTCCCTAGTGATGGACCTAATCTGTTTGCTGGTCTAGACGCAGTCGAAGATCTTAGGGGACGCAGAATGAGGTTGTATGGTCAACGAGAAGGGATTTAGACCACTTCTGGCTCGACTGAAAGCAGGCATGAGAGAAGGAGCGTTGTCGTGCCTTCCCGGGCTGATCATGAGGACTGGTGGTATCGTGATGTGTAGGGTAAGGCTCAAACCACTGCGGTCAATCCAGTCACTGCTATGGTGTAGCTCTCTTCGTCATCCTCTATTGACGGCCTGAATGACAAGGAGGGGGTTCGAACCCTGGTGGAGCCTACTCTAGTTGTCCAGATCAGGGAAACCCTGGAGAAGGAGGCCCACGCCACCCGGGTCTTGGAGTCACTGTTTGGCGTGGTCCATATTAGGCTTGGGGGGACTATCTTGCCTGCAAACAAAGAGGGCTTTTCGCCGGGCTATGGAAAATCTTGGCAGGGGACTCTGCTGATTTGTCAAGTGCTAAGCCCCAGAAGCTAGAAAAGGGTGGGCTTGTGGGCTCGATTATAGGGCCGAAATCAGGTCCCCAATAGATGTAGATGGGTGGATAAGTTCAAGGTCGTGAGAAAGGAATTAAGGTAGGCTATGATATTTTGCTTTCTGCAGAGTCCCAGAGGCTAGGTCGTGGGGTTGTTTTGGACAAAATTGAGGATCATATTATGGGCAACCGTGAACCACAATAAGGGCTTTCGAACCAGGACTTTCCTGGTGGTCTTTCCCGCTGTTCCTACAAGCGTATTGACAGACCTTGGGTGACTAATTCGAAGGAAACTAACTTGGGCCAGGAGGATATGGTTGAGCCCTTGACTTTTAGTATAAGTGTAAGTAAGTGAAGAGGTCTTGAGGATGAAACGGTTGAAGAGGGTTTGGAGGGTGGTTCTAGTTGCAGCAAATTAAATGTGGCAAATGTTGATTGTCAAGTGGTCGGAACCTCCCGTAATGAATCTCTTGAGCGAAGCGGTGATGTATCCACTCCTCCCGAGGGGCTGTGAGTACCATGATAATTTTATGTTGGAACTGTCAAGGCATTAGGTGTCAGGACCGGTCCCAAATATCACCTTGATACCCGGGACGAACCCTGCTCCCGTCTGACAATCACACTTAAAGTACCAAAATAACCTCAACACCACTATAAGCATAACTATCAGACAAAGGAGGATATAATACAACCGTAATTCAGAGCATAGTTTATACAAAACAGGCACAAAATCCTACTAAGCTAGTTTCGCAACGGAAGAACGTCGAAAGCTATATGCCTCGATTCCTGCCTCAACGTTCACCCCAGCGCTATCACCACGACCTGGAGGGAAAATTGAAAACCGAAAGGTGTAAGTGGACTAAAAGAAATAAAAGTTCAAAAACAATTAATCATCAAATCAGGGTTAAGAAAATAATAAAAATATTTTTCCCTCCGTTTTAAAAACATGTATGCCTAACGAAGTATCAGAAAACCACGACATAAAACAGTATAATCCATATCATAAAACCAAATATATCAATGCCAAGTCCGATCAAACCTGCTGGGTCTATCCGAGTCTTTAAACTCAACCAGGCCTCAAATGTAATCTGAGTCTTTAAACTCCCGAGTCTTTAAACTCAATAGGCCTACGGGGGTAATATCGTAAATATCCGAGTCTTTAAACTCCCGAGTCTTTAAACTCAATCCGGACCCGTCCCCCATCAATCAGAATCCGGGTCTTTAAACCCAATGTTCAGATCCAGCAAATCCAATCCAAACCAACTTAAAATTAATTCTAAATTCATATCCAAACCCTAATCCGAAATCCCCGGTTCGAAGCCCTTTCGGCGTTCAGAACTGTCATTCCGAACCCAAATCCGGAATTCCACTTTTTAAACCTAAAGCCGTGATTACCAAAAATCATATTTCATAATCCATTTATATCCCTCAGAAAGCAATTATAATTTGAAAGCCCAAAGTATAGCATCAAAAATCAGAAATCCCGTTTTTTCTAGAAAAAAGTGCAAAAATCCGAAAATGTCTCGAAAAACGTGCAAGCATAGTAATCACATATAATCATCATCAAAAAGCATTTAAAACATACTTTAAACCATAAAACTTAATTAAAACTAGCTAGGCATGCTCATGAGAAAAGAAAGAGTCCACTCACGAATCCGAAAGTGTCAATCGCGCTCCGTGCGCTCCTCGACCGTCTCAGGCGTCTCCCGTCCTGTCAATAAGCACCAAATAGGGTCACAATTACATCAAGGATACTAACCCTACTTTTCCCCATTTTTCGGGAATTTATTTGTAATTTAAACTTAGACCCTAAACCGTCCGGATTCCTGAACCATCCCGTAATATCGTCCTCTTAACCCGAAAATCACACCAAAGGATTCCTTAGAACATTTAGAACCAAAACCATGTTGAAAGTTTGGCCGGAATCCTCCCCACGCGCCCCCACGCGCCGCCCAAAGTGGCTGCGCGTGGGCCTCACGCGCCTGCTACAGTGCTTCTTCTTCCTCGAGTCACCCGGTTCAACTGTGTTGAACCGGCGTGACCGGTTCTCCTCCGTTCCTCCACCATTCTTCCTCATTTCAAATCCATTAGCTTCATCCAGTCCCCTGCAACCAAACCCAGTCCTAAAATCCAAAAATCACGGCCTAAAACCCCTCGTCTTCACCCTCGAAACAGACGGCCCGTGAGCCCTATTTTGGCCGCCGGCCACCCAGGTCCTCTCCCGTCACGGCACCACACTTAGACGACTCCTGGGACCTTCAGGAGTCTCACCCTAACCTCCAAAACCTTCGACTCTAGCCCTAAGTCCACGACTTTTGAAAACAATAAAAAGGGGAAAACAGGTGATTCAAACCATACCTTCGATTCTTCCTCCGCCGTCTACACAGCCGTGTGCCACGGTGTCTAGTAAGTTCCCTGCAGTCGTCTTAGCTTGCTATAAGCTTGGATTGAACCACAACATGGCACAACCACCGTCAATCTCTCACGCTCCTCTGTTTTCTCAGAAACTCAGCCTCACCACCACCGTGTCTGCGTGCACGATTTCCACTCCCCGACTCGATCACCAACCTATCTTCTTCTCTCTGTCACTCCCAAAATTCACAGAACTCTCACCCACGCACAGAATCGATCAAGAACTCTCAATTCTTCTCTCTCTGTTTCTCTGTGTCGAACCCCAAATGCACGGTTAAGCTTTGAACAATTTATGGCCGTGTGTATTTTAGGCCTTCCTAGAACCATCCAGCAGACCCCACGTGTCCAATTCCTATGGATAGAGAACATGACACGACCCATCCCAATCCCCCCGGGATTACCATGGAATGTGACGTGCTCCCGTCTGACAAGAGGCGCCAGACAAGGGATAATCGATTGCCATTGCCCAAACGGGCTTCCAGAGTGCGTAAGGATCGATAGAGGAGGTGTGCGATGCTCAAGTCTCTGCTGCAGTCGTATCCGGAATCAACCTGAAGGGCATTGAAAACAAAAGCTGTGAGTGGACGAAAATAAACAAGTCTGTTTAAAACATTTATAAGACATTTATGCCCCTCAGTAAAATCATATGCATGCACCAAAACCAAAAATTCCATAATTATTTAGAAATAACCATTAGGGCCTTAGCCCGGAAACCAAAGCATAGTTTCAATTTCCAAAAGTAAATCCAAGAGTTATTTCATAAATCCAGTAATATGAACCATAAGGCATATAAACCATAACCATTATTTTAGCCACTGCACTATACACTCCAATCCGACATCCCTGATGTCTGACGTCCCTGACGTCAATAAGGTCACAATCACAAGGCTACGCGTGCCACTCGGGTCTCAATTTCCGAGTTCAATCCCCGAACCCCGTTCGGGTACAGCATCCCCGATGCTTAGCGTCATAGACGCTGGACGTACTAGACGTCCGTGACCTCTCCGGGGTACCTCGCCGGAGGAGACAATATAATATGGAAGGATCTATACAGTGCAGTACCAAATACATTTTATTGATATCCACATGCAAAACATATAGGTATACATAGATAAAATCCGAACCAATCGTTACGTTTCATCAAACGGGTCTCATGCCCAAATACCGTGAAACGTGCCATAACCGAAATATCATCAAAACCATTTATAGATTCCAGCATGTGAACATATATAAAATGTAAACCAGGAAACATTTATTCAATTCCATTTTAGGGTCCCCGACCCGCAATCATATGTAGAAATCAACTGGGCCCCTGGCCCGATTTCACAAGTTAACTGGGCCCCTGGCCCGATCCACATGTTAACTGGGCCCCTGGCCCGATTTCATAGTTCAACTGGGCCCCTGGCCCGATTTTACTTTATTCAAGTTCGTAACTGTTTCATGAAATCATATCCAACCCCATTTATGGAAATCGGTGCAAAACCAGAAAACCTCGGTTTACGTGAAAATACGTAAATCGCCTCGAAATGCGTGAAATCATTTAAATTCACCGATATCCAAAGTAAATCATTTAATCATAACCATAACAATCATAAAACAGTTATGCATGCATCGAATTTATGAAACCAATGTCCACTCACAGACCGTTTAACCGAGCGCCTCGATACGCGTGCCATAGGCCTTCCCGGGCCACACCACTATCACCGGGACTCCCAATCCTGTTCAAATCAAATTAGAGGATCACTAACCTCATCATTAACATCCTATTCAAGTCCCGTAATTTTCCCGAATTTTTAAGTATTTTTAAATTGGATTTAAAACCTTCGGACATCCCGAACAATAACGAAACGGTGTCCGATCGACACGAAACCAATTCCAAAATGTTCGTTACAATGTATAGGATAAAAGTCATGTTGATCATACCTCGGGATTCGCACTCACGCGCCCCCACGCGCCACCGCAAGCGGCTGCGCGTGGAAGCCACGCGCCAGCTACAGTACCCGCACAGTCATCCCTCTCACCCGTTTGTCTGTAAAACGGGTTGAAAAACCCGCGAACAGACCCAGTCCAATTTCACCCAATTCGACATCAAATCCATCCGTTCTTTCAACTGATCCCTTGTAATCAATCACCAATTAAGTTATGTAAATTGAATTACACAAATTAGGGTATAAATCTCCACGACTCACGATTGATCCTCGACGGGTTTTCAAATCGGGTTCACCGATTCCGTCCCTGATTTCCAAATTAAATCATATAGTAAGCATCGTGAGAGTGTAAGGGATGTTTCTGCACAAACAATTTGATGAATTCACACCTTAAACTTACTGAACCCAAGCTCGAATTCGAGCTGCCATGGAAGCTCAGTTCTCCCTCAATCCGACATGGTTTCCCGTCGTTTTTGCTGCAAAGCTTCACGTTTTGATCCCAGAAGACTCCAGCTAATCCCCATTTTGATCGACACGGCCTAATTACTCCAATTCGAAATTCCCTCCAATTCCCCGAAACTTTGATTCCCGAATTGCACCTCCCTACTCAGTCCCCCGTGCTCTCCCTCAGCCAGAACCTTCCCCAAATCACCAATTAAACATTTGTGCAATCAATTGTGGAAGAGAGATTGGCAATGGCCAGAACCCAATCTCTCAATTTGTTTGTTCACGGTGAGGGAGGAATGATCAGAAATGGAAGGGGGAAAATGAGATGGACGGCTGTGATGCAATCTGGGGGTGGAATGGATGGCTCAGATCAAAAGCAGGGATTAAATTCTAGATTATTATGTAGTGGAAGCTTTTAGTATATAGTTTATGATTAGTGGATCAAGATCCAATCTAGCCGTCGGATGAGTGACACTTGTCACTCATCCAAGTGTCCTCCAACCACCATTTCAGAATAAAATAATCCACACAGTTACCGAGACGTAACTTCCCCGATTTCACGTTCCAGACCATAACTTCCTCGTACGAAGTCCGATTTCGGCGTGCCGCCTGTCGTTGGATTCGCATCGACGAAACCTACGTAACGGTCCTTGGCCCTCGGCCATCGGACATCCCGGTCAAAAAGTCAACATTTCCCCTTCTTTCGTCCAAATTACGAAAATGCCCCTGGACTTCCGTACATCATAACTTTCACCACGAACATCGGAATCGAACGTGCCACCTGTCTATGAACTCGTGACGTCCCGAACTACGTCACGGTCATCGGTCAAAGTCCATTTGACCATCCGAAATAAAAGTCAACGTTTTGCCCACACCCAGGGGCAAAACGGTCATTTTGCACCATTCGTCCGAAATCGCCCAACTAATCCCAGATTAGTAAATCACAATTAAATATTATTAAATCCCGATATTCGGGACGGGTCGTTACAGAACAAATATCCCAATCCACTCAAGCCACTTGTCCTGATCTAATTTGTTCTGAAGGAGAAAAGACCAAAATGCCCCTAGGTTTTGAAATTACTATTTTGCCCTCGAACTTTCCAGACCCGTAACTATTTCGTCCGACGTCCGATGACAGCGTGCCGCCTGTCGTTGTACTCAGGACGTCGAGACCTATCTAACGGTCCTCGGTCTATGTGAAAATCACAAGTCCACTAAAAAGTCAACATTTTCCCTCTAATAGTCAAAATTACGGTAACGCCCTAAATCTTTCGAACGTCATAACTTTTTTTCCGATTGTCCAAATCGGACATGCCACCTGCCTACGGACTCGTGACGTCCCTAAATACGTCACGGTCAATGGTCAACATTCATCCAACCGGTAAATCAAAAAGTCAACTTTTGACCCACTATTCACAAGGGCAAAATCGTCCTTTTATACAAATCCTTTACAAAATTACATTTTTACCTTTCCCGAAGGTACGAGTTGTTACATTAGGGGTGTCTGGACAGTCCAAAGCTTGGTGGACCAATATCGGCTCTCCAGTTTTGATGTTTTTATTTTATTAGAAACGAAAAAATAAAAGCTCGAAGTTTGAATATTTGAAGTGTAAACTGGATTTTGGTTGCATGCTTGTTGTTGAGCCAAGTGGTCGTAGTGGTGGTTTATATATTTTTTGGAAGTCATTAGATTTTGTGGTTTTGCTTAAGTATGGTACTTTCTTTATTGAAGTGTTGATACATGATAGGTCTCCGAGTAGGGTTTGGAGACTATATGTCATTTATGCCAGTACTGATGATCTGATTAGGGAGAAATAGTGGGATTATTTGCAAGATCATATCAAAGGTTTTGGGGAGGCTTGTTTGATTCTTGAGGATTTAAATGATATTTTGAGAATGTAGGAAAAGGTTGGGGGAAATACTCGTGCTGAGAATAGCATGCAATGCTTCCAAAGGTTTGTATCAAAGTGTGGCCTTTTAGACCTTAGTTATAAAGGGTATCCTTACAAATGGCGAAACAATAGACAACGGGGGTTATATCCAGGAGCGAATTGATAGGATCTTTGCTACTGATTAGTGGACTCATTGGTATCCTGATACCCAGATAGCACATGTGGTAGTGGAAGGGTCTGATCATGCTATGCTTAGCATGGACACAGTCTCTATAGTCAAGCGTAATAGATGACAGTTCATTTATGATCTGAGATGGGGTTCTGATCAAGGTGTATAGAAGTTATTAAGGAGGAATGGGGGAAGCTAATTCCTATAGAAGGTATGACCTCTATTGAATGTAAACTGAATGGGGTGAGGAGGGGGATCTTGACTTGGAGGAAGAAAGCTATTCCTAATCCCCAAATCCACATTGATGCCCTCATGGAGGAGTTACAGGTTGCCCTTCAATAATCATCTTTTGAGGGGAGCCGTATTAGAACACTAGAAACAGATCTGAAGCAAGCCTTCTTGGATAAGCAGATTCATTGGAAGATGAAGTATAGAAATCAGTGGTTGAATGAGGGTGAAAGGAATGCAAAGTTTTTTCATGCAAAAACCATGAAGCGTCGACGGCAAAATCGGATTCTGGGTATCCATGATAAGGAGGGACGTTGGACGGAGGACCCTGGTGGGATTCGTGCCATTGCTATGGATTATTTTTCAGTCCATGTTCACGAAGTCACAGCTCTCAGAGACTACTGCGGTTATTAACTGTATTCTTCCCTGTATTTCTACCAGTGAAAATAGTTCGCTTACTTGTCAGGTTAGGGATGAGGAGATTAGACAGACAATGTTATCCTTACATCCCACGAAGTCCCCCGACCCTGATGGCTTTACAGCTACATTTTTTCACAAACATTGGAGAATAATTGGGTTGGATGTGATTGTTTTCGCTAAGGATTATTTCGCCACGGGCCACCTGAGAGGGCGTTACAATCACACAAATATTTCCCTAATCCCAAAGGTTCCCAACCCTAAACATATGACTCAGTTGAGACCTATAACCTTGTGTAATTTCATCTATATCTCCAATATTCCTACTAACTGGTTGAAGAGAGTGCTTAAATGGGTTATTGGTCCAGTTCAGTCTGCTTTTGTTGAGGGAAGACAAATTACTGATAATACCCTAGTGGTACATGAAGTTTTACATACATTGCGAAAGAAAAGAGGAGTGGAGGGGGAAGAAATGGTTTTGAAGCTTGACATGGCTAAGGCATATGATCGAGTTGAGTGGAGTTTTTTACGGAGTGTGATGTAGAGATTTGGCTTTGCTGAGGTTTTCATTCAGTGGATTATGAGTTGTGTTATGACTGGCACTTACAGTATTTTGGTTAATGGAGAACCCCTGGTTTTATCCGGCCTTCGCGAGGCATACGACAAGGGGATCCTCTGTCACCTTTCCTTTTTGTGATGTGTGTTGAAGGCCTTACTGCACTCATTCATAAGCTTGAAGAAGATGGTTTACTTAGGGGGATCTGGCTGGTCCCCAATGGTATTTCTCTTACTCATCTCCTTTTTGCTGATGATTCGATGTTTATGTGTAAGGCCCCTCGTACTGAGGCCTCCTGTGTTAAGGAGATTCTAAACACATATACTGATGAGTCCGACCAACTCAACAATTTTGATAAGAGTGCAGTTCTATTTAGTGGCGATGTTGTTATGTCTACTAGAGGCGAGTTGTCTACCATTCTTGGGATTAAGTGCAATGACCGTTTTGGAAAGTATTTGAGGTTGATGAAAAATTTTGGGTCCTCGAATAAGAAGGTATTTGAAGAGACCAAGAATCGCATTGAAGGTCGCATTCAGGGATGGGCTGAGCAATTTTTATCACCTGCAGGTAAGGAGGTCCTACTGAATTCTGTGAAAATGGCCATGCTCATTTACTCTATATCCTGTGTTCTATTACATGTTGATGTATTCCAAGATATTGCCAGGATTATGGCTGACTTCTGATGAGGGAGTACATGCAAACAAACTGGGATTCACTGGGGCACTTGGGATAAACTGTCTAAACCAAAACAGGAGGGGGGTTTGGGTTTCAAGGATTTGCGGTGCTTTAATGTTGCTATGCTTGCTAAGATTAGTTGGCGGATCTTAAATCATTTAGACTCTCTGTTAAGCGAGATTTTGTGTGCCAAGTATTTCCCAGATGGGGATATCCTTAGGGCTAAAGAGGTTTGGGGGAGCTCCTGAGGCTAGAAGGGGATTCTGCAAGGCTTCCAGGTACTTCAAGCAGGGATTCGATGGAGGATAAGGGATGGTAAACAGGTTCAGACTCCTTCTGACCCATGGCTCAACACACGTAGACCCTTTAAATCGTTCTCTCGACACCCTAGTATGCCCCACCTTGTTGCGGATCTAATTGATGGGGAATCTTGAGGGTGGAATAATGAGCTGGTGACCACAGTTTTTAGTCAGGAGGAGACTCATAGTATTTTAGCTCCGCCCCTTAGCTATCTGGGATGTTCTGATAGATATATTTGGCATTATGCCCGGAATGGTCAATTTACTGTGAAATCAAGGTATATTGTGGCGCTTAATCTTCTCAAAAGTGGGGAATTCCGACGAAAATAGGGTTCGGGGGAGACTAGTAATACGAATCAACTGAAGGAACTTTGGGATTCCGTATGGTCAGTGAATGTTCCCTCTTAAGATCAAGCTCTTCTTGTGGAAATGTTGCAAACATTTTGTGGCAGTACGCATGAACCTCGTCAGACGTCGAATCTTGGTGGACACTATCTGTCCTCCGTGTGGTGAAGCAGAGAAATCTCAGGTACACCTATTTTTCCAATGCAGGTTTGCTAAACTCTTTTGGTATGGTTGCCCTCTACAACTTGATATGAGTGGAGTTGGGGATGGAGACTTGATATATTTGGCATTATGCCCGGAATGGTCAATTTACTGTGAAATCAAGGTATATTGTGGCGCTTAATCTTCTCAAAAGTGGGGAATTCCGACGAAAATAGGGTTCGGGGGAGACTAGTAATACGAATCAACTGAAGGAACTTTGGGATTCCGTATGGTCAGTGAATGTTCCCTCTTAAGATCAAGCTCTTCTTGTGGAAATGTTGCAAACATTTTGTGGCAGTACGCATGAACCTCGTCAGACGTCGAATCTTGGTGGACACTATCTGTCCTCCGTGTGGTGAAGCAGAGAAATCTCAGGTACACCTATTTTTCCAATGCAGGTTTGCTAAACTCTTTTGGTATGGTTGCCCTCTACAACTTGATATGAGTGGAGTTGGGGATGGAGACTTTTCGGAGTACTAGCAATTTTTTGTTAAGAACCTCATTCAATCTGGACAGGGGAAAGAGAATATTCAGTTGTTATGTTTTGGGCTCTAGCGGCTGTGGAAGTGTCGAAATCAACGGTACTTTAATGGTATCGTCATTGATCTGGGTGCTACTATCCAAACGATGATGACACAATTGACTGAATTTTGTACGGCTAGACTAGCAAAACCACCTCTCATTCAGATGATCCCTTTGCTGATGGTGGCCCAGCCTGCTTGTTCCTCTTGGAGGCGGCCCCCTGTAGGTTTTTTGAAAGTAAATTGTGATGGGGCTTATTGTCGTCCAGATGGTCAGGGCGGTTTTGGTTGGGTTCGTCAGTCCTCAATGAGAGAATTCATTACTGCTGAGGGTGAGAGTGGCTTCCCCTGTAGTAGTGTCTTACAGGCAGAAGCTTATGCCCTCCGTGCTACTACGGTGGCGTGTACCGATTTTGATTGTAAGAGAGTCATCCTGAAATCAAATTCGCGTTTGCTCTTTGAGGTTGTACAACTGATGTACACCTCATGTAAGCATAACACTGCGGCTCACAAAGTTGTTGTTTTTTGTAAGCATTCTAAATGCAGTTTTAGGTGGGAAGGCCTTAAGCCCCCATAATTATTTAATATTTTAGCTCGTGATGCAAACGTTTCGGTTTGGTTGTTTTAATAAAGTTTTTCTTTCAAAAAAAATTAAGAAACATATAAGTTTAATTAATATAACAATACTACGTACGTCTTCGTAATGTGCCACTCATCGAATAGAATGTCTTGTTATTTATTTATTTGTTGATGTGTATTCATAGCTGATGGGTGCAGTGTGTGGCCGTAGACTAGGACTGGACTCACCTGGTGCAGAGCTCTCTCATTTAATTTCATGTCATGGGCTCATGAGCCTTGGCCGCCATGTGTTTCATTTTGTCTAGCTCATGCGTTTTCTGGTTTTGACTAATTCAAAAGAAATGGTCGTTAATTAGTAAGAGACCAACTCGATCTTTAATATCCAATAAATAAAGGGTGAAAAACTCTATGCGTCTGGCTGATGCAACATGAGAAAATTGGATGATAATTGGAGTGCATATAACAATAATTTACATCACTAATTGGAGAATTTGTTATGAATATGAACAAGAATTGAAAACAAAGTGACCAATTTTCTTTTCCTTGTTGAAAATTAGGAAACTCTAAGTAACTAATAATAACGACGAGAAATGTTACAAAGTTTTTGCTAAATCTTTCATCATCGTCGCCGTAGTTAGTAATTTAGTAGCTGGTCTTGAATGGCTTGTAAATCTTGAGATCACTAATGACACCAGCAATTGAGCCAGCAGCAGCTGCAATGGTGACTATAAGGCAAGCACCACTTAGGATTTGGAGGCAAATCCATCTTGGGCTCCACTTAGGTATCCTCTTTTGCACGATATACATCTCCACAGGGAAGTAAACTGTAAGCGGCCAGAATCCTAGAGCCCCGAGAAGCCCAACAACATCATTGAAAAATGGCAAGATCATGGAAATCACAGTTGTCACAATCACAAAACTGGTCCTCCAAACCAATCTGAAGAGGTTAAGATTGAAGGTTCCAAAGCACGGGATTCCGAACTTGATGTCCTTTGTGATGAAATGGGAATGTGGGTATTTTTCAGCAGCTGTTTTTTCAATAAATGCATATAAGGGTTGCACAAAGACTTGGTATGCACCAACAAGGTGGATGACAATGGCAGCATTGGCAATGTCGACAAGCCAGTAAGGGTTGAAGAAGCCGAAACCGGTGAGGAGGTTTCCGGGGGATGAATCTCCAAAGGCAGCATAGCCCATGCACCCACAGAGCATGTAGAAAAGGGTTGTGACCGAGACACTGACTAGGGTTGCCTTCTTCATTGTCTTGGCCTCAGATGGTGGGGACTTCACTGTGTCTTGAATTTCAATGAGAATGAGTGAGAATGAGTAGGCAAATGCTATGTTCCCAAATGCTTGGAAACTCCTCAATATCTTTTGGGTCTCCGACACTTTTCCAATGGTTATTCCAGTCATGCTTCCCATAATAGTTCCGTTTTCTGATCATTTGACAAACAAAAAACCAGTTAGAAGACTTATTCGTGGCGTTTTACGGTCTCTGAAGCAAGATACTCAGCAGCATTGGATACTTAGATTTTTGATGAATTAATATGTACCTACAACTTTGGCAATGCCTAGGCCAAGTCCAATGAAGGAGTAGGAGAAGGACATGACTGCAGCAACAGTGGAGAGCCACCATAATTGATCAAAGTTTGGGATTTGAGAGAAAATAATTTCGGCTATGCCGAAAGCAATCATGTAAGGATTGCTGTTGACATGGCATGGTGCTGTGTCACCATTCTTGTAGAAGCAATTAGACCTCTTAATTGCTCTGTTTAATAAAAAATAAACCGAATTAGACAAATTAAAAGTTTGACCAAAAAATGACACATTAAAGAACAAAATCAGCGAGCTTAATTGACAGTTGGGTTTAATAAAATACTAAATAAATCAGATATAACTTACACCATGCTAATTGATGATGCTATTGTGTAGCCAATTGCAACTCCAAACAGATTCAAGTACTGAACAAGCCCACAAATTTTCACCTTGAACCCACCTGAAAATTCGAAAAAAGGGTCAAAAGGGTCAAAAGGGTCAAAAGGGTGAGCCTTAAAGATCTTGTGTCTTAAAAGATTCAAACTTTTTGACATGGGTAAAAAGCAAATTCAAAATGTGTGCAAAATTTTACCAAGATTGGACCGAACAGCATCTGTGTAAGTGTAGTTCCGTTTTCCGGTGACAGAGTCGCCGGTCCGGTAACAAGCAGCGAGGAGACTAGAGGTGTAGTAAGTGACAAAGGCGAACAAAAGCATGACAGCTGGACCAGCAACCCATCCGAGCTGAGCTGTCGCCCAAGCCAACGACAAAACCCCGGACCCAATCACTGCAGTAATTATGTGGGCACTCGAGGTCCACACAGTCCCTGCAGAAAAAAAAAATCGCAACGTATTCGCACATTATTAAGATATAATTTCTGCAAAAACCGGTCCGATATACCAAATGTGTTTGGGGAAAGTGAATTACCGGTTCGTTTGAGGCGGCCGTCGTCGTCGAAGCATTTGGAGCCTGGCTGCGGCGGGACATCGACGGAGACATCGAAAACTTGGTGCTGGGTGAGCTGATTCTCAGACATTTTCGTCATGACGAAAATTTGAAAAGCACAAGCTTGGTGTTAAATAGGAAAGAATCGATGGAAAAAAAGTTAGGAGCTTTTGTTCAAAAGTTAGGTGCTGTTTAATGTATGTAGGAGAAGCCAAAGTTAGGAGCTTTTGTTTAAAATTTTCTGCTGCTGCTGCTGCTGCTGCTGCTGATTCTGCAGGTGCTGACGCTGAGATTTGGACACCAGCCCAAAAATCACAGAAACCCAAGTGATGTTCTTTAGAAAAGATGGGTTGGCTTTGAAAATGAGAAAGGAAGGCTTGAAATTGGAAACTGATCGATGAAAGTTGAGAGAAGGCAGAGAAAAGGAGTTGATTGTGTGTTGGTGTGGTGAGAAAAGGTGGGAGGAGTGGGGTTTATATAACCGTTGGAGGTAGGAAAGTCATGTCCATGTGGGTTTAGGCGAGACCCCCACGAAAAACCGCGTACCGTCAAAGACCACTGCAACTTTTTTTTCCGTGTGAGCAAACAAGATAGATACTACTTGTAAATTTGTAATCTTGTATGCTAGTGCTCTTATTTACTATGTAATGCGTAACGAGTACCGTTCAAAAAAGTGACCCGCTACTCCTCAGGCGCATTCGAAAGTGAAATAAATTAGTTATATAAGTTCATATTCTATAAGTTTATATATAGTTATATAAGTTATTTTATTTATTAAATACTTAATTAATATTATAAATTATAAATTAAAAAATATAGAATATTGTATAATAAAATTAATAAAAAATTTACATTTTCAATATTTATGATTTCGAATTTAATTTATTTATCTTAGTAATTAGTTTTTCTTCTGAAATTATTTGATAGTATTCAATATATTATTAATTTGTTAAATTTAAAAAAAAAAAACGTTTATGCCTCCGCCTAACTGCCTAGGTGTTAGGCGCCTATCGCCTGTCTTAGAAGTGCATAACGCCGTTTTAAACATTGGTAATGAGAGTCGAAGGTATTGACTCGTAAAAATAGAGATGGTCCTTAAATTCGATCGAATGTGTAATATCACAAAATATTCAAACAAAAAAAAAAGAGCTTGAATTTTATTTATTTTTGAATTTTCATATATTTGAAAACCTATGAAATCACAGCGACATCATTTTTTCTCAAATAATTTTACATAATTGGAGAAAGAAAACTATTAGCTACTTTAATTACCTGTTGTTTTAATTAGCAAAAATATCTATAGCCTGTAACAAATAAATTAAGTTTTTAAGTACGTATGAATGTTGGGAGAAAAATCATGCTCAAACCACCTGGCAATGTCTCAATCCGATTGGGTTTGACCAACCAAGACCAGCCTTCTCATTGCTCTCCTTTTCAACCCTAAAACGTTATCTTTTTTTGAACTTCTTTTTGGTCGGTATAAACTATAAAGAAATTTATCTTGAGTAAGTTTCAAAGCTACTATAAGACCGACATAGTCAAAATGTAAAAGCCACCGAAGCGGAAAGGCAGACAGTTTAGACGAGTTTGAAAGTTGAAGACTCAGAAAAAGCTCATGTTGAAAAGTAAGCATGTTCAAAAACCAATCCGAAGAGAAATCGATCAGGAGTTTTTCTGGATGGGTTGCCTTACGATTGATTTACTCAGGTTCTTTCTCGCTAATTTTTTTTCTTCTTCAATTTACTGCGATAATATTTATAGTGACAAATCGTGAAACTAGTAATTATTTATGAGGTTAAGACTCAAGTTGCTTCATCTTTCTCTTTTGTGTGATAGTGATGCCAAAATAGCAAGACCTATATAGAGGTTAGGCATTGCTTGGCCAACCTACTTATGTTCAAAATGTATAATCATAATCATATGGAGCTAGGAAAACAATGTCTGTGCATCAAATATACATAGTAGGTTATAGGAACTACCACAATCTCTTTTCCTTTTTGATCACCTTATACATATTTTTATATGTCATTGGAGCTAATTGTACGTATTGATGTAACTTCATAAATAATAACTCATGGAGGACTTCTACTGTCGAGTGGTTACAGGGACCGAATGAAGAACCAGTGAAGTTGAAGCTTCTTATTTTGTCATAAAAAAGAGAATCTTTATAAGGCAGCATAATTTTCTAAAATGGTGTAACATCAACCCACCTTCACAGACTTTAACCTAAAATCTAGTCGATTTCTAGGAGAAATCAAGCTCAATAGTGTATAGAGATGCAAATTTATCTTAATCACTGGACAACTACGAATGAAGTTGAACAACCTACCAATTTATGTTTGGTTGGAGACAAATAATTTTCTGTCAGTGCCCTGATGATCTGAAATGTTGTTTGATCAATGAATCGAAATCAATTTGGTGTTGGATATGTTGACTGCTAGTCTAAAATTTTAGAATGGTTATGAAATCCAAGTTGAGATAGGGAATTTTTTTTAACGCATTTTGTATGTTTTTTTTTCTTTTTATTATTTATAATATTCTTAAAAAGAATAATTTAGACAAGATATATATGACCAAATAGTAGCTAGTGCTTACTAAGTGTACAAAGGATTGATGCCTATCCCAACTTTTCACTCGATACCTTAATTTGACTCTTCGAGTATGCAACATATATATGACCAAATATACCCTCACATTATGCAACTAAAGAGAAAAATAATGTGCTCCAAGCAAAGTCTTGTAGTACGTGTAAATTTATAATCTCAATTTGGTATGATCTGTATTGCAATGCAGAATGCGCACTATATATTTGATGCAATATGCAAATGAATTTTTTGGAATAATTCTCTTAGATATAACTGAGTTTTTCTTACTTGATTAAATTGTTAGAGACTACTAGTGTATGCACATACGTCTCTCACTTGATGCCTATCCCAACTTTTCTCATTTTATGTTGCACCGTATACAACACAAACATAAGCTCACTGCACACCTCAGTTGTGACTTGCATTCCAGCTCAACTGACATGTCAGCTTCCAGCCAATATGCCAAGTGGACAGCTTAAACTCCAACAATAATTAAGTATGTTACTTAAAGTAATTGATCTTAATCGATAAAACATATAAATTCCGACATATTTTAAACTAAATTATTCAGAACAATCCAATAAGCGCGCAATTTTGTAAAATATTATTATCTTATTCTTTTTAATCTAATGTTCTCTTCCAATCATTATATTATCGTGCGAATTTAAAATATTAAAATTCAAAATGGAATTTACGTGATCAGTAATCGGATATAAAATTCGAATTTGAATTAGGCTAAAAGGGGAACATGCAACTTGCCCCTTTGAAAGAAAATGAAAAGTAAAATATATGCAGCTAACTAGTGCAGAAGCTGAAGCTCAAAGGTGGCAATGTGAAGTTGGGTTGATGCCAACTGGATCATGAGTGTGTACAGTAAGATTTCTTGAAAAGAAGGAACAGATGGAAGATTTCAGACTTTCTAACCTAATTAAAGAGTTGTAATTAAACTAACAAATATATATCAGTCAAAGGTCCTTCTGGGACAGCTGATGAGATGAATGTTGAGTTAATGCCTTCTTAGTGGATTATTAATGCATTGAATTTGATTATGTATTGGGAATAAATACATAGTGTTGTTCATTCAACCTTGTAGGAAAGATTGATGTGGAAGCTTCATGAAGAAGAACATTAATTGAAGAAGGTGCATGAATGAACTTCAATGAAAGATGTTGAAATGTGAGGAAAATGTCCCACATTGGGAAAACACAATTGTAACTTGTGTCTTAAGCATTATATAAGGAGCTTAGTCACATTTCAACATCAAGGAGAACACCTCATAAGTGAGTGAGTGCTTCAAGAGTGTGTATAGCTCTTGGGCTAGAGTGATCTTCTTGAGCACTTCAAGAGCGTGTATAGCTCTTGGAGTAGAGTGATCTTCTCGGTTAAGAGAAGGTGAAAGAGTGTGTATAGCTCTTTGGGGTAGAGTGATTTTCTCGGGTTGAGAGAGGGTGTACAAGGGGTATTTTATTGGATACAAGGGCTCGAGTTGGGTATAAACTTGAGTAGTGTAATCTTGTATTTTGTATTCTCTCATAGTGAAAGAGAAAACTCTCCGAGAACGTAGGCAAGTTAATTGGCCGAACCTCGTTAAATCTTTTGTGTTCTTAACTTCTTTATTTCTTTTTTCATCTTTATTGTTAGCAATTGCGTGGCGGAAGATTAATTTCCTAACAATGAATTGCTGAAATCTTTGAATATATAATAATGTAATGACATGTTGTAGGATTGATGATCTCTTTCGAAGGGGAAAGTTTTGGGTAGAGAAGGTCGGACTAGGTGGATGATCCGGCGTCCTCACATAATGGTGTATTCCAATTTCCAACTGCGCTTTATAAAATTCTACACCTGTATTCCATCTCATGCGAGAGAGTTGCCTACTTACCTTATAAGGCAGCCCTACCGATGACCTTCCCCTTTTGAAGGTAGAGAATATGACCTTCTTTATCTGTAAAAGCACTACTGCATTTTTTTTCCCTTCTTTTTGTAATCATCTTTTAAAAACACTTGCGTATGAATCACATATAAAAAAGGATTGTACGTTTAATATTATGGATAACTTAGGAGGGACCCTTCTGATTTTGATTTTTTTTTTTTATTATTTCAATATGTTTGATCTTTGTTTGGAAATTTTTGTAATGAATTTAAAGATGGAATTTTGATTATTTAGTTGTAAACATGTACTAATACAAAAAACGAGATTCAAAATCATTGTGTAATTCACAATGAATATATATAGAAATAAACTAGAAGATGTTAGTTTCTTTCTTTTCCTCGTAAAGTTTATTCCTCTAAAGATCTGCTTTTCCAAGCCATGGGCATACAAACAATATTTAAGATCATTCTTAAGATATTACAAAGATTTGGTGTGGTTGCTCTCTAGATGCCATATTGTGCCCAAAATTTCCCAAGAAAAATATTTCGTAAAGACTTTCTAGCCTTAGAACTGACGGCCACTAGCCTAGCTCGGACTCAACTCTGATGGGTATCCCTCCTTTTGGTGGAGGAGCGAAAATTAAGTTAATATTAATTGGTTGAAATAAAAGAAAGGAAAATCAGAGTACGGGAGAGAATTAAGGAAAATGTGAAGAAAGAAAAGCGATAATTAGCCCTTCATGTATGACTGTTAATATGGCTGAGATAATAGTTATAAAAGCCATATTCTCCTCTCATTTGGATATCGCTAAGTTTTAGAGAAAACCAAACTGAAAGAGATTGAGAGATAGAAAGCCTCACTTTACGTGAGAGTGAAAATCCTCTTGAGAAAAGTCCAAGAGAGTAGTCAGCCACAGTATTTATAGTGAGTATAGATTTTGTAATCTCATTATTTTTCATAGTGGAAGATATAGTTTCTTTTGTTAACTCATTGTGATTACACAAATGTAGGAAAAATCGGATCCTGGGATAACCAATTATCCGTCGGTCTTGTATTAGGCAGTGTTTTTTTCATTTGCTAATGCCTTCCATTTTTTTTTTCATTTGTTAATGTCTTTGTGCATCTAGCACCACCAATTTTATATGTAAATGGTTGTTGTGCATGTTTATCAAAGATGAACTCAGCAGTTAAAAAATGACATGATATAATATTGATTAAGATCTTACCCATCTGCAATTTGCATGAACGTGATGTATCATTTTCGAATCTTCATTCATTCTTTTTGAACAAAGATCTATCTCCAAAAGATGATTCGAAATTAGGGAAAACATTTTGAAGAAAGATCTCCATAATTTCGTTGATCACGTGTGAATTAGCACAACTATAAGCTAGCATACGCAATAATTAATATATTAAGATATACTTAGATATGAGTTATTTACACAAACACTTCCTGAGATTTTTGTACTTTCACAAACATCACCTCAAATTTTATATTTTACTCAAACAACCCCTTAGGTTCTAAAAATATTATGCATCACCCGTAATATTGATAAATTTTTATTTAAATATAAGTTATGTAAATACTAAAATGTCTTTATGATTCTTTAGATTCATTATCATTAAAATATTGAAAATATTACTGTAAAATGTCAAATTTTGATAATTTTTAAGTTGCTATCGATTTTTAATAAGTAATAACTTAATAAATAAATTTATCAATAATATTTTCGAAATCTAAATGGGTATTTGCATAAAGTCGAAAATTTAAAGGATGTTTGTGAAATGTAAATAACTCAATTATATATATAATGGGGTAAAAAAGTTATTTTACAAGGTAAAAAAAGGGGATAGTTTTTTTAAGAAGAAGAAAAAGGAAATTAATATATAGCTACAAAATATACCGACAGTTGCCAATTGACCAATCGTGCTACACTGCTACATTCTCTGTGTTGAAATTAACTGAAGAAATTAGGAAGGCAGTGTCTGCCGTACGGAAGTATTTTGACTTTGAGAAAAATGAAAACCTTATTCTTGTCCCTTATGTCACCTTAGAGACCTTAACTCCAAAAATAAACATTTATAATAATATTTGTTTCTAAAATCTACCAGGCATAATATTGATTTGATATGTTTGATAGGAAAGAACCATATTATTGACCTTGTTTGGAGTCAAAAGGGGCAGATATTTGAGAGTAGAAGTGAGAATTAGGTACGCAATACGAATATACCTAGCTATATCTCTAAGCTGCTCGATCTATCCTTACAAGTTGCCGCATATATACGTCGACAACCATTCCTAATTATCATGACTAAATATAAATTGAAACCATTGTTAGTTATCGAAGAAAACTAATTGACAATCACAATTTAATTACGGTGCAGTTGATAAACTGTCATTTTTGGATGATGAATTCATTTATGTCTAATTTACAGGAGTTTCGAAACTCGTTGAGAGTACTTTGTGACGAGAGATACGTTACATTTCTAGTAGGAATTAGCTCATCTTTCAAATATAAGAACACCTCGTAATATTTACTAAACAAATTAATTGATATGAAGAAAAAATTATTAGGAAAAAATTATAGAGGAAAAAAAATTTTGAAGAAAGGAAAAATGGTTCTGATTTTCTTCTATTGGGGTGCCTCTCGTTAATGAGTAACTCCATCTCCAAGAGTCAAGGATTATGTAATATAAGGACCCACAAAGGACCAGATGGCTAGAAAGAGGAGTAAACGAGAAGATATAAGGCGGTCAACTATGGCAGTCGATATGATGAATATAATGGATTATGTGTTCTTTCTTTCACGTCTCATGACTCGGGTTAATTATTTATTGGGTATTGTGAGTACCTGGCACAATATTATGTGATCAGTCGATACGATGTCTCAAATAAGTTCAGGATTTTGGATGTAATAATCTGAGTAAGATGTAGTATATACGATGAAAAAATTATTTTTTATAGAAATATTAACGGATGTTTTGATATTTATATTGATAATATTTATGTTAAAAAAATTGTTGAAAATTTAGTTCAAAACGTACTTAAAATTTTTGAATGAAATTTTTGAAAAATTAAGATCAAATAATACGTATATATATATCGCAACTTATTTATATGTCGAATTTTCAAAATACAGATATATCCACAAAAATATTACAGATATTTTTATCTACTATTATATATAATAAATGAATTTATAATTTATAATACTCTTTCCATGCTACACGTAACATGCGTATGTAGTGCGAATATCACATAGAAAAATTTCACTTCAAATAAGTGGCACATTATTTGGGAGCTAGATAGAGGTTGACGATTGAGAAGACTGCTTTCAATTATTATTCAAAGCTCGTGTCCATATATAATTATATATGAAGAATCCTAATTAATTTTCGTGGTGGTTGTAGTGGTGGAGACTACCACTCCCGACCAGTCCACGGCCTGCAGTGGACGGCTGTCACATCGATACGCTGCGAATCGTGGCGGCCTGTGGTGCGGTGGTGGTGGCAGCTAGCTCGTCCAATGAATTGACCACCATATATGCACGTGTCTCACCCTCACTCACTCTTACCCTTCAAATTTTAAAGGAGGAAGAGGAATTCATTACGACCACCAACTGATCTTGTTTAGTTTTTTTTTTTTTCTTGTTACATAAAATATTTGATTTACATTTATTCTAGCTCTAGCTTATTACTTTTCCACCGAAAACAATCTAGGTTGGCAGCTCACTCAATCACTTCATCTCCATTTTCAATCAATTTTTTTGTTCCTAAAAAACCAGTTTACAAGAATCCAGACTTGCTTGTTATCTTTTCTTTTTTCTCTTCCCACTTAGTTAGCATGATTAGATGCTCCATCGACCATATGGGGAATTTAATGGAAAAGCTTTATTCCTGGCATGAAGAAAAAATGGTCACTTACAATCATAATCTTCTTCAAATAGATAACATCTTCCCATCAGGACGGATCAGGAGGTTGACGAAATTCATCAATTATTTTTAAAAAAAAATTGAAGATTAAACTAAATTCATCAATTTTTTTTAAATAGAGGAAAATAATAAAATAAGGCCAACTTTATTAAAGATTCGAAGAAAAATAATAAAATAAGGCCAATTTATTCAAAAATTGAAAGAAGGATTAAATTCATCAAATTTTTTTATAAAAAAATTTAAGGGTAAATTAAATTCATCAATATTTATTCAAAAATTGAAGAAAATGATAAAATATAGCATAATTTTATTCAAAAATTGGAAGAAAATGATAAATTAAGTCCAAATTTATTAAAAAATTAGAAAAAAATAATAAAATATGATTCAAATTTTATTAAAAAAATTGAGATATATAACTCATAAAATGAAGCTCAAAAGATATATAACTCATAAAATATATAAATATTTGTTATAGCCCCCTATCAAATATATTTATTTAATTTGTTATATATAATATTAAAATATTTTATTTAAATAAATATTAAATTAATGTCGTTTAAAAAAATTATTTATACTTTTCTTATAATTTTAGTTTTATTAGATTAATTAATTAATTAATTATGACACATTTTAACTCTTTATTTATAATTTCTTATTTATATTATATTCCCTATTTTGGATTTTTGTTAGTCAATATATCTTTATATATCTTTATATAATGAAGTATTAAAAATATGGTATAATTTTTTAAATATTTATTTAGTTTTGTTCTGTTTTATTAATTTAAATAATTTGAATATCACTTTAATTAAAAAAAATATTTGAATACTATTATAAGTTAAATTATATCAAATTTTAATTTTTATCTTTTATCAAGTTACATGGTATAATTGGAAAGAATCTTATTTATAAGGATACAGCCAAATAAAATAAAATGTATGAATCAAATATAAATATCATATAAAACTTCATGATAATACCCTCTCTTTAAAAATATTTCTACATGGATTTTGCATTATGGGCTTATGTACTTTCAAACCTAGGCAAAAGCTACTTGGGAAAGTCTGAATCCTTTCCTTGGTGGGCTCATATCTGATTGGTTTTACATACTTTTCATCATTAAGATCCAACCCAGTTTGCAAAGAATACCTTCCAAACAGTTGGAAGAAATACTTAAAAAAAAAACAAAATTCTTTCAGGCTTTGATCACTACTTTTGCATTTGAATTCCAACCTATTGGTAAGCCAGTCACACTTCCAAGTTGGTTCCTTCCCTATTATGATTTCAAGAAAACCAAAATCTTTGTTATGAATTCATATATATAAGACAAGTTGTCATCGTGAATGATTTGAAATCACTTGGATCCGACAGCTCCTTTGTGTCATTCATGTTCCTTTGCTCAGGGCTCCTCTCATTTACTGTGATAGCACTTCTGCCACCTCTCTATCTGCTAATCCTATGTTCCACTCCCGGGCCAAGCACATTGAGGTTGACTATCATTTTGTACGGGAGCCAGTGATTCAAAAATCGGTGATATCGACGAAATATCGATGGAAATTTCGTCAAATAAGAGGGTCGACATATAAACAAGGGGTGAAGAAAAATCTTCCCCCAATATCGGTGATTTCGCGATATATCGATAGAAATCGGCGAAATTGGCCGACACTGATGGAAAACGTTGAGTTTCTTGGTTTTGCATTCAAATCCATGCTTTCAAGTGAGCATTGAAGGTGAACAAAGGTAAAGAAAGCTTCGCCTTACCCATACGAAGCGATTGGAGGTTATCTTGTAGCTTGGGTCGTCCAGGAACATCGATGGTGGTTGCTGGGTTTCAGACTTTCAGTCTCATTTCATCTTCTCCAACAAAGTCGACAATGAAGGAGGATAGAAATATTTCATTTGGGGGATGATTCTAAATGGAGTGGTGAAGCTGGTCTCAGCTGAGATTGGCAAGTGATGGACTGATGATTGATGGTGTTTGAAACAGGAGGAAGAAGATGAAGCACGAGGAAGAAGAATTGAAGAAGTGCTAAAGAAGATGAAGTTACTGGGGAGCAAAGAAAATTAAAAAGAAGTCAAACTTTGCTTTAAATTAATAATAAAAAAAGGTGATATGGACGGTTTGGGATATGATTTTAGGGAAAAATATTTAAGAATAAATAACTCAATTATTTTGAGTTGGATCTGGATCTTTGTTAAAGTGTATCTGTTAGATATTTGGAGCCACAAATTTGAGGACACTTTAATATTCATTTGTCTTTGTCATTTATTCAAGCAAATGCTGTAATTCAATTTTAAAATTACAAAATAAAAAAACACACACCATTAATGAGGTATATACTTAAAATATTAATTTTTTTAAGTTACCTACAACTATTTTTTTTTTCTTCCTTTTTTATCCATTTGCATTCATTTTTTCCACTTTTCAATAAAGTTTGGGTTTTTTTCTTTTTTACTTTTTGTCCAATTTTAAATATATCAATTACTTCAAATTTTTAAACAAAGTTTGATCCTATTTTTTCATCCTATTTTTTTCCGATCTTAAATATATTTAAACTTATTTTATCATTTTTCTTATATTGAATTTTTGTATGTTTATTGTTATGTTTTTAATATATTAACATTCAATTATAGTAACTCACTTCATTTTATGTTTATATTTAAGATTTTATATTATTAGTCATCGTCAGAATCATATTCTATCATATGATTCATCATATATTTATTATATCAAAGTCATTTTATAGTTTTTATTAGTCCTATATAACCATTATTGGGTACTTAAATTTTTCCCAAAGTTTCATTCCAAATTTCCGTCATTTGGACCCAATTTCCGTCATTTTTGTTGACCGTAAACGATATCGATATTTGGGGCGAGATATCCGTAAATTCGACGAGCGATATATCCATCGATATCGATATTTTCATCCTTGACGGGAGCGTGTCATTCGTGGGGATCTTGATGTTCAACATGTCTCATTATGTGATCAAGTGGCAGATATGTTTACAAAGTCCCTAGATGAGAAGATGTTCAATGTCCATGTCTTCAACCTGATGGAACATCGGCTTGAGGGGGGATGTTAGCAGTACATAAGCACAGGCATCATACACGGGTTGCTTCACAATGCACAGGTGATTGCTGTACTTGATCCACCGTTGGTTAGCTTAGTGTGTGATTGTGACAATGATTCTAGGAAATAGGTTTGTAACAGCTGAAGGGAATCTCCAACTGTATTGGATGATTAACCCGATAGAGAGGAGAGTGTGTGAAAAGCCTTTAGATGCTAAGCAAATGATTGTAACTATATAACCTGAGTTGATCTCCCTGAAAGAAACAATGAGAACGTAAGCAAACTCTTTCTGATTTCTTGCATTCTCCCATTTCACTACTCCTCCTTTTACATCTTCTATCAGAATCTACCCAGACCCGATCTAAAATTTCTTGTACGCCTAAATTTTGTTCTACGTACCTCTATTCACAATATGCATGCATTACCCATAATCAAATCTCTTTGATATTTTGAAATTTCTCATTTTTAACTAATTTAATATGATAATTATATATTTTTTTAAATTATAATCAAATCATAATTGTATTTATAATAAAAATTATTTCACCAAATCAAAATTAAATATATATCTACGGTTAGGGTTGCTAGCTAGCGATCATGCATGCCTTCATAATATTTTATTTTTAATTTTACTAATTTGAATTTTATTTTTACTTTTTTCTTCAAACTATAAAATAATTAATAATTTCATGTTAAGTTTTTTCAATTACTCATAGTTACCATAGAGAATAATATATGGTAATAATTTTTGGTAGGAGACTTGAAGAGTTTATTGAAAATATTTTATTTATATGAGTTTATGGCTAGGCTTCTTTGTTTTTGTTGTTGCATATGTGATAATGCTTTCTTAACTTGTATTACTTGATTCGATCGATTCGCGGATTAATTTGTTCAATTTTCTTTCGTGGATTTGTCTTTACTTGTAAGTATTATTTGTGTGTGGAAACAATTTCTTGTATTAAATGGCTCAATCTATATGTTTTTTTTTTTCATATTATTTATTTTTTGGGTTCATCCTTGTCTATTGTTTTCGCATAGACCATTTCCCTTCTTTTTCTCTGTTACTGGATTAGTATGATTTATTATGAGGTGTGACATGTTTTGATATGTGGCAAACTGTATCAAAAATTATTATTATCTAACTCTCGTGAATTTTTATTTTATTCAATTCTTCAGTCGAATTTTGATCCTTTTTTATATTAGTTACTTAATGAGTTCTTCCAATGTTTTTATCATTTATTTTTGTACGTGGCAAATTGGAAATATTTTCCAAAAAAAAATAAAAATAAAAACACAAGGACTCATGAGGTAAGTAAGGCACGAAAATAAGTGGGAATCGGTCCCTGCATCACGATGGGTGCTATTATCATCATGCGGACTTGCGGAGAATTGGCTTCGGCATCCGGATTTCCAACTTAGAGGTAGAAGTAGCAGCTTTAAATGAACTAAAGAATTTTCATGTTCGTACCATGACGAATGGTGATAATGATCGGAAAGCAAGGTTGATGAATGATGAACGAAGTTCAAGAACAATGAACAAAGTTCAATAACGGTGAACAAAGTTGATGAACGACGAACGAATTAGGGAGCACTCCTTGGGTATTTCTCAATTCGGTTCTCAATAAAAACATCAATTGTTGAAATATAATCGAACATGTTGCTTGCAATTAAAAGTTTTCATGATCCATACAAACAAAAAAAAAGAAGATATTGTTTGTAAAGGTTGAAGCCTCGGGGGGTTGTTCAAACAAAAACACTCTGATATTCAAGTTAGTTTTCAGAAAGAATTTACAAAAAACTTTAGAAGCAAAATGAGTTTCCGTTGTTTATAGGAAAAACTCGTGAGTTTCGTAGTATTCTGAGTGATCAATAAAAATTTAAATTAATAATTCATTTTTAATAATAAAAGATATTATTTATGAGTTGAATACTAATAATAAATGTTTATTATTAAATTAATAATAATAATTAATTCTCATGGATAATATTAATATTAATATTAATATTAAGATCTTAACTTGATTAAATAATACCTTTAACTAGTCAATGTATTATTTAATATGTAAGTATCTAAAATTCGTTAATATCATTATCATAAATAATTTGAATATTATATAAAGTAAAAATTTACGTGACAATTTTACAATTTTTTAGTGATTTTAAATTTCACATTTGATAATTCATAGTATATATTAAAAAAATAATCAACGATTTTGATTTCGTAGATTGATCCTTACCTTGTATTGTTATTTTTGTTGTGTATGTGGTATTTTATGCGATTGACGAGTTTTTTTGTTTTTGATTCAATCTTTTAGTGGATTGATCCTTGATTATATATATATATATAATTTTTTTTTTCTTTGTTGGATTAATTCCTCCTTGTTTATATCTTTTGCTTTGGGCTATTTTCCTCCTTTTTCTCTGCTTACTGAATATATCAAATGTTCCCTGAATTTTATTATTCATAGCAGATATTCTTAAATTGTGCCAAAATATGTAGTAATCATTTATCAGTTAAAATTGTTAACTTTTTTGTTAAAATTAAGGTAAGATGGTATTTCCAAATATATTTATTCAATTCTCTCTTTTTAAGTTAAGTGCAAATCCAAATTGTTAACTTCTCCACTTATGATATTTTAGAATATTTGAGGCCACGAATGTAATAATTGATTAAAATTCAAATAAAGAAAACAAATTGGAATTTCTGAAAGAAAAAAAATTGGAATTTTTTTGAATATATATGCATTTTTGTCACTAAAGGTTATAAACACCTTTAATGACAAACTTTTTAATGAACATTGTCGAAAAATATGTTTCGGCAATGTTGTTCATTAGAAAAACTCACCACTAATGACGTTCTTCGCCTTTAGTGACGAAAATTGTATATACATTAAAAAAAAAATCATTTTTTTTTCTTTCTTTTGATTTTAATCCATAATTATATTAGTTAGTGGCCTCAAAAATTCTAAATATCTATGAATTAATGTTTGTGGGAAAATAGAAGTTTTTAGTTTCATTTAAGTTAAATAGAAGGATATTGTATAAATATACTTGAAAATATCAGTTTACCTTTAATTTTTTCAGAAAAAATTAACAATTTTAACAGAGGAATGATTACATGTATATTTGGATTTAGTTCAGAAATTTCCGCTACTAATAATGAAGTTTAGGAACTGTAACGAACATTAGTGTAACGTTCAGAAACCATAACAATTTTTCATAAAAAAAAAATATTATTAGGTGATTCACATATAATTTTATTTTATTCAATTTCGAAAAGGGTAGGAGGGCGGAGGCTACTCAGATCGGATTGACGGACAGGTGTGAAAGGTCATTATGTAGATTGATCCTTTCTTATATTCCATTTTTTTTTATATGTTACTTTTTCTTTTATTACAGGAGTGGTGAAATTTTTTTTAAAATTTTCCTATAATATATTATCGAATTTGAATTTGAGACCAATTATCTACGATAATACTAAAGTTAATCAAACTAGAACCACTAGACTTTTTTATATGTTACTTCATTAATATTGTCTGCTTTATGAGTTCTCCCAAAGCCAAAAGGACTCATGAGGCAAGACACGGCTCGAAAAGAGGCCTATATTATTTGAGTCGACATGAGGTTATAATAGTGACATATTGAAAGATAAAATACAGCACTCGAACCCACTAGAACCAACAAGCTTGACCATATAATAAAATTGACTAATAATTAACAATTGCAGCAACAAAACAAATGAAGATTGTCAAATAATTAGAATCTTTGATTTCTTAGAAAATCAGGTAAACTTTAATTAATATTGGATTCAATCTTTTAGTGGATTGATGTGTTTCTTTGTTTGATTCAATCTTTCAGTGGATTGATGAGTTTGCGCTTGTGATAATGATTTTTCTCCTTTTTCTTGTATTCTAGCAATGCTTCCACAAGTTTTATTAGCATATAATTTGTTTCGATTTACGTCTATTTTTTTTTAATTTTCTTTTATGAATTGTTTTTTTTTTTTGGGTATTCAATCTTTTGTTTTTTTTTTCCGAAAAATACCTCTTTATTAGTTAAGCGCGAGTAAAAATGCCAACATCCTTAGCGAGAAGATTAAACAGCCAAGTAGGTTCAAGATCGGCCCAAACATGGTACTCACTCATACACTTGACATGATTAGCAGCGGCATGTGCCACCATGTTACACGACCTATGGACAAATTTGAAAATAATCGACAGAAATGACTCACAAAGTACATAAATATCACGAAGGATGTTGGTAAGAGTACCATCACTGCCCTTCTTGCATAAGCTTTTTCTTTTTTGATATTATTTTACGGTGGATTGGCCATATTTGTTAGTGTCGTCGTGTTCGACATATATCAATATTGTCTCTTGTAATTTACGTTAATTAGTATACTAATTCAAGATTAATCCTAATTTAATGGGTTTGTCATACAGTCCTTATCACTTAGAATCAGTCCTTATGGACCCATCACGGAAAGTGCCTTATTATTTGTTTTTTTTTTCGGTATTATTTTTTAATAAAAGGATATTCTATAACTTTAACTCGAAAATAAAAAGATGAGATTTTTTCACCCACACAGCGTTGTTGGAATAATTTGAAACCATTAGCTGGAAATGAAAATATTGTGGAAACTAATTAAAAACGATAGGAAACTAATTAAGTCGATTAATTTTACCATCGCTTTCAATAGTTGTGATCACCTGGAAATGAATGAATCGACATCTATTCATTTTTGTTGTGTCAAAATCCTCATCATTCATGAATTATAAGTTTATTTGATATAGAGGAATTGTTAAACGAGTTTTTATATCAGCTAATTTTTTTAAAAATAATTAATCTTTCTCTCTAAACGTAAAGAAATCTGATTATGAATTTTATATTACTAAAACATTTGATTATCCAAAAAAAAAGAAAAGAGAAACACACATTCACTCTGATTTATGGACTTGTTTTGTACCTCCTACCTCCTTATAGTCTATATATAGGAGGATGGGCGTCTGTTGGTGATGCAACGCATATGCAGTAAGAGACTAGTTGAGAGAAATCAGAGAGGGGAAGAAATGGCGGGTCTCGTGTTTGGCGAACCTATTACCAACGCCATTTTGGAGACGATACCAGACTACAGGGGAAAAAAGCATAGAAAGAATCGATAGGGCCCATGTGTCCCTCCTAATGAAAAATAGTGGAGATAAGGATGTGCATGTCCGAAAATATGTGGAGAATTTGAAAAAAGAAAATGGTGATGGTATCTCAACACGTGTTATTATCTACATGCAACTAGGGATCCTATCATAATTGCTTTCCCGGAAGTAGGAACTAGTAACGGTTCTTAAACTTAAGTTTTGGATGGGTTAAATTTATATACTAGATTTTGAATAAATTTCACGGTACGATTGAAGAAGAAGAAGAAAATGAGTACACACCCAAATTTTTTTGAAAAAAATAAGTGAGAAGGATTTGAAGAAGAAGAAAAAGGAAATATAGATAAAACATTTTTGCTGCAGGCTGCAATCTGCCGGTCGGAGAAGCTCCCCTTACTAACTTCAATATGTATAAAATTGAAATGGACTGCTGCAACTTGTTTTTTTTAAAAAAACTTCAAATTGGGTTACAAATGAAATTGAAATTAGCTACATAATAAAACTAAAATGAGCTATAAACATATTGATATTGGGGTTGGGTTGCTGCAGTTTTTTTTTTTTAAAAAAAAACTTCAAATTGGATTACAAATAAAATTAAAATGAACTATATTAAGATGGGTCAGCCCATAAATATGTAAGGGAAGTAAGTTTGGGTGGGAAGGGCATATTACCCTTCCAACCCAAGCTTGAGCTCCGTCACTACACGGAAAGTTTGTATGATGACCTTGGAAATTAGCTACATAATAAAACTAAAATGAGCTATAAACATATTGATATTGGGGTTGGGTTGCTGCAGTTTTTTTTTTTAAAAAAAAACTTCAAATTGGATTACAAATAAAATTAAAATGAACTATATTAAGATGGGTCAGCCCATAAATATGTAAGGGAAGTAAGTTTGGGTGGGAAGGGCATATTACCCTTCCAACCCAAGCTTGAGCTCCGTCACTACACGGAAAGTTTGTATGATGACCTTGGATCCTGTCCCTACCCGCCAAGGATCGAAAATGGCCAGTATGATGCATTTCTCCATACTTCTGAGGGTGCCAACGGATCAGTTGGCGCAGTTGCATACCACGGCTTGATCAAAGCTAATAAGGAATGTTTGGTCTTCTGGAGCAACCCATTCTTTAAATCATAATTTCAAAATTATTTTCATAAAAAAATAATCAACAACTTTATTGGAATACATTAGTCATCTATGTGGATTAAATAAATCAACCATTTTTTGTAATAATTAAGATCATGGTGAACTGTATGTTCTGTTTAGTTGAAGTATATGAAAGCCTAAATAATTTTCAATATTATTGATTTTTTGCGTACATGATTTTAAAATTATGATTTAGGAGTTGAGCAATTTTGATTCTGATAAATTAAAAGGTATAATTTGTTAATAAATAAAATTTGTTGTAAATATATTTATGTATGTGGCTATTTATGTAATATTGTGAAGGATAATTTAGTCAGATGTAAAGAGGGTAGATAGGTAATTTGTGTTTTGTATTTAACCCTAACCCTACTTCTATATAAGTGAGTTTAACTGAATGAAATGGGTAGATACGATTCTGATTGTGTTCACAACACGTTATCAGCACGACTCTAACGTGTTGAGAAAATCCCTAATTCTCATTTCCCCAAAATTTCTCTCTGCCCACCATCTACTTACCACCATCATTCCTTTTTCCCTCAAATTGTCGCAGCCAGGGGATATCCATTCCCAAATCCATACATCGCTTCTCAACCAAGCTTCTTTTAATTTCATCCCAATGTTCATTTTGAGCACTTATATCAAAATCCTCCACTTTATGACTCATTTCGGTGACTAAGAGTGAGACGGCGACGACTGCTGCGGAAGAAAGGCTGAGAGACAACGGCGGTTGGAGGGTGAAAGACCAACTTAGAAAACTGGATTTGACAAGAGATGACGGCGGGTGGGAGAGACAACGATCTGCCAGATCTTCATTCTTCATTGCACGACCATGACCATCTAGAGAGACGACGCAAACCGCAAACCCAGAGGTTTGTTCGATGCTCAATTGGAGGTCCAGCAAGTCATCTTTTCCTTGCTGTTAACAGAGAGAGCAGAGGCGAAGAGCTCTCAACGATGAAGACTTGCAATATATATCTTCACTGAAAGACATGAAAATTCTGCAAAGAACTCCAATCAGGGTGCTTCACCGCCGAAGTCCGGTAGAACGTGAAAAGATTACTCATTGGATGAAAATCGAGAAGATTTGTGGAAGTTCTCAGTATTTTCTTTTGCATCTGTGCACCCAGGCAGGGACGTATATTAAGGAATTTGCCCATAGGGATCTTGGACGCACTCAACCTAGTATTGGATCAATTCTTAGCTGTAGAGCAGAGATATTGCAGCTTGATGTAACTGATGCTACATGGACATATAAGATTCCTTCGTTGGACACCATACCAAAACAGTTCAATGTTG
Organism: Prinsepia uniflora; assembly: GCA_032719365.1. Taxonomy (NCBI): domain Eukaryota; kingdom Viridiplantae; phylum Streptophyta; class Magnoliopsida; order Rosales; family Rosaceae; genus Prinsepia; species Prinsepia uniflora. The sequence continues at coordinate 1,400,370 of CM064872.1, read as the reverse complement.
AAATACTCAACAGCGGGCATCACAAACACCGCGTTCTCTCTCCAAAGAAGATAAGTCCTTAATCCTTAATTTTCTTATTTATCCTATTATTTAATGTCTTATTTTTGAGACTTTCATTTGAGTTATTATTAGATTATATTATCATCATCACTACAGCCGTAAAACCTGGAGACCATATGTGGGCCAAATGCAACCTTGATGCTAAATACATGCGCACACAACACTTTAAATAAATAAATGAATCAAAAGCATCAATTCATTCATTGAGTATGCAACACATAGTGCATTGGTGCACTTGATAATTTAATGTTTTATCTATGAGTGAGTCTTATCATGTGAGTATATGTGGCCTACCACACTGGCACACCATCCATTGCCACTCTTTTGTATGAATTAATAATTGTTTGATGATGGATGACATGATGATATGATGACATGAAGATTAGATGCTATGATCATATTGATGTTGATGTTGATATTAACATGAATTAATTATTATTCAATTATTTAATTGATGTTATGATCATGGCATGATAATCATATAATACATACAATGATATGTTGGTAATATGTGATAATGATACAGGTGATATGATTATGAAATGATATGAGATGAATATGATGATGATAATGTTATGATATAACAATATATGAATATGATGTTATACCTATGATACTAATACGAGATGATCATGAAATACGATGAGCACATAATACTATGATATATAATGATAAACATATGATGGTTGATATATACACGTATGACAATAATGATATAGTATATGGTGAATTCATGATGTTATGATGTATGATAATAATAAGAGATGACAATGACAATATATATGATACATGTATGATGATGAATACCTGATGCTACTATGTATATATGGTGGGATATGTTGATCATGATATGCTGATATACATATAATATGTTAATGCTATACCATTTGATTTTGAATAATGATGCTGATTATTTTTGGATGATGATGGTAATTCATAGATTGATGATAAATCATGTGGATTATCTGTGTGAATAATATATGATCATGGATGCATGATGATGATGATGTTAAGCAAGATTTTGGTGCAATAACCAAACGAGTGTGATCTTGATAATTTTGACACCTATGAGATGTAATGATCATGATGATGTTAATGTGGAATTTGTATATTCACACCAAGGCATTATTTGCCCAAAGAGACACTGCCCAGAAGGCCACGTGTATTTATAATGCATCACAATTTATTATTATACACTCAATACCAGAAGTATCCGTTTATATATATCACACCATATAATGCCATAAGCATTAATTTAAATTATTCTCAAATGCTATTTAATATTTATTTTAGCAAATGTATGTGTTTAAATGAACCAGATGTTCATCAATGAACTAGAAATTTCATAAACTAACCAATAACTTATAAATGGACCAGTAGTTCATACTAATCACCGAATCTATAATTTCGGCAATTTCATGAAAAAAAAGGAACCTGAAGTTTCCTTCATAAATTCAACAAATATCATCAAACCAGTAGCTTTTATATGTTTACAATCTGATCAATCATACCATTTGTTCGAACCTGAAGTTCTTCTTTGTTGCTTATGGATGAGTTTTCTCAAAGCATTAAATGCAATGATTTGTCCCTTATATAAACTCTAGAAGAGCGGTTTAACCATTATAGGAACAATTTCTTGCCTGAAGCAAGACATGAATGACCCATCATCCATTCTAATGATTTCAAATCCATTTATAAATATCATTTAGAAAATGTGATTTTTCGCTCGAATATGATGTAATTCAATTCAAACATTTATCCTCATGCATGTGACTCATTGAATTACATCTATAAATATGTATATTTGTGGGGAAGTTTATTGTCTGGCTGACAATATTATATTCCGAGAGATATGACAAAAACGTTGTAGAATGGTACTGAATTACCATCAATAAAATTTTTTTTATTCTCCAAATTCCAGAAGAAATTTGTCGAGATTTACGGATATCCGAGCCAACGGTTATCACATTGAAATAACTAAATGATAAGAAAGTTGAATATCTTTTGCATAACCTCCACTCTGTATGACTAGAAGCATACACTAGAGAAACTAGCTAGAAGCTAGCCAAAAGTTCGCTAGAAGCTAACTAGTATGAGCAATTACTCATTATATTACATGACCGGTTGGGACACCCATGTCAAGGTACATATGCCAGGTTTGCTCGTTAGAGAAAAAAAAAAATCGAATATTAGACCATTATATGCAAAGATGAGTACAGACTTCACCCTTTGTTGTATAGAATACAAGGGGAAACGTTGTGGACTTTCCAACCACCATGCGGACCGTTCTGAAACAAAAAAAAAACTTTCATGGTTTAGGTTGAGATACCGACAAAATGGTCACATGCTATCCTTTTGTACACACACGTACTGCGTTTGCTAAACTCTTAGCCCAGATAATTCAATTGGGGCCACACCACCCGGATTCTCTTATATAGTCTATAAGACTCGATAATACCGGAGAGTTTACATCAACATAATTCGATGACTATTGCATGCCCCTTGGAATTGCTGATGAACATTTGGTTCCCCATGTTCACACCCATAATGGTCTTGCAGAAACACTACTTCACCTTGGTAATGCGCACCAAGCTTATAGTTTCTAGCGGGGGCAATGCAATTTTGCATGCAGTATTATTGGTCCGGTTGAGGTCAATGTCACCCAATGACGTTTTGCGTTACAGCTGGTGGCTGGGTACGAACCAGATGTTTCGTACTTACGCATTTCTGGGTGTGCAGTTACGTGCCAATTGTGCCGCCACAACGTACACATACGGGACCTCAACAAATGAGGGGCATACATGTCGGTTATGACTCCCTCTCCATTATTGCTCTTTAGAGCCCTTGCCAGGCGATCTTATTACCGCTATATTCGTGGATAGTCACTTTGATGAGACAGACTTCCCGTCGTTAGGGGGAGATAAAAACGTCAAACGTTCCTGAAAAACGACGTGAATTGACGTGGAACATCTCCACTATGTCTCATCTTGATCCCCAAACCACACAAAGTAAGTTTGATGTGTGATTTACAGATTATAGCTAATAATACACTAGACGCTTTCTCTAATCTAGTTAAAGTGACAAGATCACATATACCTGCTGCAAATGTGCCTGCAAGGATAGACGTCCCAGTAGGACGCATCGTCCTAGACGGACGAGGTACGGCCATGGCGGTTAACCAGTCATATGTCCCTTCCTAGAAGCGAGGTAGACTAATAGGTTCGAAGGATTCTCATCCCCGGAAGAGGATAAATTTGGCACAATCGAATCCCTTCTAAATATCATCTGATCCATCTCATGAGATAATTCCGGATTATGGGTCTGTGATGGCGTTGGGGGACGCTCCAACGTCACAACCCACTCCCGAGAATAAAGAGATCTCGGTAAATCATGCATACTTATGTGAGATAGGGAATCAGAATGATATTATCATCGATGATTTATATGTATTCGCGGTAGCTACCGAAATAATAAATAGAAACGAAATCGAACCTTACTCCATTGATGAATGAATTTTAACGTAGAGAAGACTGGCCAAAATGGAATAACCAATCCAGGTCAAATTAGATTCCTTGACAAAAAGGAAGGTGTTTGGATCTGTAGTTCTCACACCTCCCCATGTTAAACCTGCAGGATTTAAATGGGTAGTTATAAGGAAGCGTAATGAGAAATATGAAGTTGTTAGATATACAACTCATTTAATGGCGCACAGTTTCCTCAACGCCCTGAGATTGATTACGAGGAGACATATTCTCCCGTAATGAACGTCATAACGTTCTTCTACCTTACCAGTTTGGTAGTTTCCAGAAAAACTGAATATGCAGCTTATAAACTTGGTTAATGCTTATCTCTATAGGGATACAAATAAAGAGATACATTTGAAAGTTCCAGAAGGACCCACAATATCTTATGCAAATAGTTCCAGACCACGAAACACGCTCTCTACTCCTTTGAGGTGTCCACTTTATGGATTGAGATAATCTGAACAAATATGGTATAACCGTTTAAGTGAGTATTTAATTAGTGTGGGATAACGAAGAATACCCATGCGTGTTTATTAAGAAAACAAGTTTCAGGTTCGCTATTGATTGGTATTCCAGAAGAAACTAATGACACTACTTAGCACCTGAAGTTGGATAAATAAATGAAGGATCATAGGAGAACGAAGTTTTGTCTCGACCTGAAGCTCGAGTATTGAGCATATGAGGTTTCAGTCTATTGATTAAATCACACCTAGAAGATGTTGATATTAGACCCATAAGATGTTGAAATGCTTTAATGAGGATAAAAGCAAAACATTCAAGCACGCCTATGATCATCCGTAGTCTAGATCCTATAAAGGATCGGTTTCGTCTAGCAGATGATAACGAAGAGATAGTGAGACCATAAGTTTCATATCTAAGTGCAATAAGCGCATTATTGTACTTGATTCAAATGCACTACACCAGACATTTCATCCGATGTGAACTTGCTAACTACATTCAGCTTTATGCCAACACGCTGCCATTAGAATAGCATAAATGACATTTTTCAATACCTTAATGATATGTGAGATATGGGCTTATTCTATCCCTATGCATTGAGAAATGAATAAACCTCATTGGTCCTTGGAATGATGCAGTGCCTTATTGGGTATACTGATGTATGCTAACTATCAGACCCACATAAGGAATGTTCTCAAACTAGTTATGCCTTTACCATTGGGAACACAACAATATCTTGAAGGCCTAAGAAACAGACCCTTATTACTACTCGTGAATGTATATGGCTAAAAACCATTACGAGGAGTATTCGAAGTACTTGTGGACTGAATTTCACCAATAATGAACCGAAGATTATCCACTAGGATAATCCTACCTCCATCAGGTAGATGAGGATCAGTTTCATTATAGGAGAAACAACAAGCCACCATCCAATGCAACTTTCCAGAAGCATGTTCATAGTATTGGCTTGGGTAGACTAGATGATCTACCAAGTCCTTAATTTCAGGGGGAGTCAAGATCAGGGGGAGTATCCTGAAGTATACCAAGTATCCGGAAGTATACTGAGTATCCCGAAGTATACTCGCATGATCATCGTGTACTCTTTTTTCCTACAACCAGGTTATTTTGTCCCACTGGGTTTTGTTACATGGATAGGTTTTAACGAGGCACATATTTTGGTATGATCACCCTGCTAACAATGCATCCTGAAGATGCCATGATTTGACTCATATGTATTTGCTCATCTTTTCCCTTCGACCACGGGTTTTTCCCATTGGGTTTACCGGACAAGGTTTTGGTGAAGCAACACTGATACATTTTATCTCAAAGGCGTACTATCTACCCGTATTCCAGAATAGGCGACATCAACTACCTCAGAAGACTCCAATGTGATCACTTACACAAACGTTGCACTCTTTTTCCTTCGACCAGGGTTATTTTTGTCCCATAGGGTTTTTGTTACCTGGCAAGGTTTTAACGAGGCAACACATAAGTGTGTAGCTCAGCGACACCATTACATGAAATATCCAAGGGGGAGTGTTGTAAATATATTTATGTATGTGGCTATTTATGTAATATTGTGAAGGATAATTTAGTCAGATGTAAAGAGGGTAGATAGGTAATTTGTGTTTTGTATTTAACCCTAACCCTACTTCTATATAAGTGAGTTTAACTGAATGAAATGGGTAGATACGATTCTGATTGTGTTCACAACAAAATTTAAATTATATTACTTGTTGAAGCACGTAATGTTCTATCTTAAGATTACTTTTCATTGTTCGAAACCTGTGAACTAAGAAGAGCGATGGGTCTTCTTAGTAACTTTGTTTGAAAGAGGGAACAGTAAAAGTAAATTTGATAGTAATAATGAATAGTAAGGGATGAAGACTCCTTATTTATTGGAAATGACCTAAGTGTCGATTATGGACACAATAGTCGAATAAAATAAAACACAGATCATGTTATAAGTGAAATATAAATACCATGTATTGATGTTTCAAATACATATAAAAACTTCATGGTAATACGTTTTTTTGTAAAATTATTTCTACATGGATTTTGTGTTATGGCCTACGTGCTTTCAAACTTGGGCAAAGGCTGCTTGGGAAAATCTGAACCTTTTCCTTGGTGGGCTTAGATCTGATTGATTTCTCCTACTTTTATAAATCTAATTCGTAGGTTAGAGGAGTTAAGAGCCTTATGTGCTAATATAAATTACAGCTTAAACAACTGCACAGCATACATAAATAGATCAAGTTTTGAATCTTTTGATTGAAATAATAAATGAAATCTGACAAGAGTCGCCGAAAAAAATACTGAATTCCGCATAAGAAAAACATATTAAACATAAGTAGTCATAATATTATACAGTAATATAGATCAAGAGAGTTAGAAGATAGAATAAGCCGTGATAATTGATCCTCCATGAGAACTCAACCGTGTGAAGGTGGTCGATGCCAACATGTTACATATCTTCCAATGACGTTTGTCATAGGAAGAGGTCCCCTGCTCATAACATACATAGAACAGATTCACAACATGAGAAGAATAAATAAAAATCAACAGTCTCAAATGTTCATAATATCATATATTACTTGGATCTTATCAAACTAGAATACTAACCAAACATGGGAATCAAAGCTATTGTTACGATTGTCACCAAGCACATACACATGTCCTTCAGGCACATACTGGGGAAGTTCAATAGAAAGTTTTTTTAAAACAAATTTAAAGGAGCAATGGAAAGATTGCAAGCTCAAAGAGAACAAGAAATACTAGGTATGATTCTCACTGTTAAATTGGATACATATGTGGGTGGTTCTGCGATAAAATCTTCCTTCTGAGCAATGCCATTGACATGGAGCCATCCATCACGAACCTGCATGAGTTAGACCGAGGAAGATGATATGAACTCAGAACTCCTCCATCTAATGGAAACAGCCTAGCGAATTGCATTCGAAGAGGTTAAAATGTTAAATGGTATGTACCTCAACCAAGTCTCCTGCTTTTGCAACAATCCGTTTTATGAAAACAACAGGTTCCAGCCCTCCAGTTTGCTGCAGACGAATCAAGAGAGAATGATGTTTTCCTAAAAAGTTAAAACCATTGTAAGTTGTATATCATATGAAGCTATGAACAAATTACCTGTGTGGGGTCTCGGAATGTTATGATATCATGCATAGCAGGGCTTCTAATATAATATGAGGCCTGAGAAAATTATCAGGTAATTAACCACAATTATAATCAAAACTAAGAGTATAAACAAATGGTAGATAGATTAATAACAAAATTTATCAACAGTAATCATAAAGGGGAAGATTATAGATTCTCATTGCAGACAAGTTCCCAAGTTCAAAATGGTAGAAATTCAGAAAACTAATGAAATTCGGGTTTCATATTCAAGGGAGAGAATAAAAAAGTTACCATTTCAATGAAACGTGTTTCTCTAAGGAAATTTCAATGGGATTTCCAACTTCTGTGTGATCGTTTCAAAGCTCGAATTACTTGCATTATTGGTTGTTCATTCTATAATGTTGTTACTGATAATGGCTACCGATCATTCAAGTTACACTTTTTGCTGCATTTTTATAACAAACATGTACAATGTAAGGCATCAATCGACTACAAGATCTCCAGAAACGATCACTGAGAGTGAGAACATAACCCCATGAAACATATAGCTTAATTATATGGTCAGGTAACACATAGAATCCATAAATTGCTCATTTTCCAAAATAAAACATTGCAACCAACATAATCATCTATGGCCCCGAAATATATGATATCGTAAAATCAATTGAAGCAACTCATCGATCGAATCATACATATTAAGGTTTAATAGTAATCAACTGTGACAACATATTTAAGTTGGCTAGAGCGGATGATATACATAATACTCTTCAACATTAGTTTTCGATGGACATTATATTTCATTCCGTAGTTTAGATTAGATTAACTCAAAATAAAATGTATTGGAATTTGGTAACAACTGAAAGCAATCGTAATGTATGAAATGGGGTGATGGTTACTAAATAAATAAATAAAAAAGAAACTTTTTTAGACGGAAGTGGAAAAGGACTAACCTTTTCGACGAAGACTCGATCACCAACTCGGAGAGTGGGGTACATAGAAGAGGAAGGTATGAATCGAATCTCAGAGAAGGCCGTCCAGAGAAGCACCACCACCAACAGTCTAAACAACCCATCAAGCCCAGGCCACCGCAGAAACTCCCAGCTCTGGCATGGCATCCACCATCGGAGCCAAGGGTACGCAATGAAGCACTGCGACAGAGCCGACGGCCGCAAGAAGCTCATTTCCAAGATTGGATGCAAAAATTGACTTCCGACAAGGATAACGTCGGAAAAAAAATGTGGGCTTTATATATTTGAGCTAGCAATTCAACGGGCTTTAGGAGAAAGGAGAGATTTCGATTGCGATCAACTGAACAGCGGCGTGGCGACGACTGAGATCTCTGGTTCAGGTTCGGAGGAAGAGAGAAACAGAGAAAGGTAAGCGGAGGAGAAAATGTGTGGAAATGTCAAATGGGGGTTTATATATTTGAAGGAATCTTGCTCGAGAAGTTTCTATGTTTGTGGGTGTGGGACAGCTAGTCTTTACTAAACGACTCACTATTTTACAGTAAAAGAAGGTAATAATTAGACATGTTAAAGGAGAATTCAAATGTTTTCATGTTTTTAATCCATGCTCAACCGAGCAGAAAAGGGAATAACGAAAGTAAAAGGGAAAGATAAAAATAAGAAACTTAAACACCAACTGAGATAGGGGAAACATCCTTCGGAGGGCAAGACAAATTATCACGAGAAAGCACATGCACTAAAGATGATGAGAGACGGTTAATTTAAATCTGCTATTGCATCAATCATCGTGTCCAATAAGTAAAGACACGAGTTGTCATATTAAAAGATTTTCGAGCCCAACACAAAGTCCATCGAATCAAATTGAATGGAGACCTCCTTAATTCGAGATAAAATTGGATAAATCTCTCATCTAACACGCTGAATATCACCCATAACCACATCAATCAGTTCTTTAGAATCATCCTCAAAAAATAACACCATGATAACCTTCACTTACTGCCAGCTTCACTCCCTCGAGCAGAGCCTAAGCTTTAATCTCAATTGCAAATCCAACGGAGCATTCCGAGCAACATCTTGCCACAAAATTACTATTTGAGTTACAAGCTACAACACTAAGGCTAGCCCTACTCATGCTAGAGAGCATGGAGGCATCCGTATTGATTTTAAAGAGCTAGTTGGTAGGTGGCACCCAAGGTTGAGCCATCACATTCACATGCTCACTCTCAGGAATTAAACCATAGCAGTGATCAGCAACAACTTAAAAATTTAAGGCACAGTAATCCACCAGCTTCAATTGCCTTTATAGAATTGAACGCCCTTCCTTCAAACATCAGACAACATGTCTCTTTCCATGTTGCCCAACATAATGCAGCAATTTGAGACAGAACGCGCCCAGATCCAGCACACTCGGCAAGGCCATTTGAAATGGTACAAGTGAGCCAAAATTCAAACGAGGTGATGCTAAAATGACTTACTACAAGGCCCATATCACTCTCAAATCAAACACATCTTGCTCCCCCACATTGCAGAAGTACGTGTTCCACAGTTTCGGAATTTCACACAAATCGTACAGAAAAAGGATGATCCTAAGTGGCGTCGGAAAAGATTAACCTTGGTAAGAAAACACCCTTTAATGAACTTCCACATAAAATTCTTGATTTTTGGAAGGTTCTTGATGTTCCAAATCATCTTCCAAGTCGCTCCCCGGGATTATATTTAAGGAGGTTTGGCAGCCATTTACATAACTAGGAGCACAAGATCCCTACCAATGAATTCTAAGTTTATTTTTCTACTTAGTCCTGTACATATGAAATTGAAATATCGAAATTATACCATTAGGAATAAAATCATATTTTAAAAAATACCGAATATTTGTACTAATGAAACATTGGTACGGTACTGAAACCTAACTGGATTGATTTGGTACAATTTCAATTCTGAATTTTAAAAAATGGTAATCAATCTCACAATTAATATTCATGTGTCTAATTCTAATTTTATGAGGGAAGATGTCTTACCATCATCTATGTGCTCAATATTCTTAGCATATCTTTGATGTATTTGATGTATAATGTATTATATGTTGATATGGAAACAGGCTTTTATTACAATCTCGGCTAAGCGATGTATTTACTGAAGCAGGTTTTTATTGGAAGGATTGATGTCAGCACACATTGTATTATGTTGATATGGAAGGATCGTATTATATGTTTGCTTTGATATGTCGGTAGAGAAGATTGTGTTACTAAAATCATTATTTTATAGTTTCATAAATCAAATTCAATAAAATTTTGGTTCAAAAGCAAGCCAAATTGAAATCGTACGCAATACAATCAATATAATATGATCTATATTCATTTTCAAATTGTGAAATATCGAATCGTATCAAACTGGTAAAAATTAAGTAATATGATTTTGATATCAATCCAATACCAAACCATATTGATCCATACCCATAGCTATTCTCCTACTAACAAATTTATCGATCCAATACTGAACCATATTGATCAGTTAGTCTATAAATAAATACTTTTTTTTTATCGAACAATTAAGATTTTCATTAAATAGGACAAACAATTACAAAGTCAACAAATGCCTAATAACGAAAAAACTCAAGAGGGACATAGAAAAAATACATAGATAATACAAAGGTCATATGCATCAAGTAAGTCCAAAACATAAAATTTAAAAAACCCAAAAAAACATAGATCTAAAAATTGGATAGCCTCCACCCGTCCAAATGCAACCATATCCAGCTACTCAAATCGCCACACAACTACAAATAGATCACCACCATAACCGAAAATAGTGAAGATGATACTAAAGCAAATAGCGGAAATTAGGCGCTCTCATAATCCATTCATCGAAAGCAACCCAAATAATCTAGGTTGAAAGACAGAGGTTAGTAATGGAAAGTCTAAATAGGTATAGCAAGAAGAACCACCATAAAGGATTAAGAAGGAGATTGAGGCAAGATGAATGAAATTTAATGTGGAGATGGGAGTGTAGATCTGAGAAAATGTTGGGAGTCTCCATAAAGGAGAAACAAACCTCCACAAAGGAAGGGCCGGATAAAATAACAAAAATCAACTGAAAACAAGCCGAACGAAGAAAAAAGAGGAAGGAAAAAGGAGAAAGGCACAGGGAAGCCAGTGAAAGCAAGCAGAAAAGAAGAAAAAGAGAGAAAAGAAATGGCACAGGAATGAGGAAGAGGAGATAGGAGGGGATGGAAAGAAAAGAAGGGATGTGTTAGGCTGCTGCCATTTACCCCAGTAAAAACTAGAACCCACGGCTAGATCTCAATTTTTCCTTGGCGCATGAGAGAGAGAGAAAGAAGGATTTGTCTATAAATAAATACTCTAACAAAGCAATTGCTCACCCTTTACTTTCTTATTTATATTTACAAATTAAAGTTTGAACTATAAAATAAAATAGCGTGAGAACAAACTTTACTTTATTTTTTTTTCTTAATTTATAAATTTTGACCATTTACAGTTCATTAATGTTGTTTTTCTGTACGAGTCATGGTTGGTCAATAATTATTTTTATAGGAGAAAAAGAATATAGCTTCAATTATATTTTGTTTCTACAAAAAAAGATTAGTTTGTCAATTTTATTTCGGGAAAGCAAATTGCTACCCAATCATTTTGAGTTTATATATTATGTGGAATAAAAGGATTTAATAAAATAGGTTGAGTTGTAAACATTCGTAAATACTGAGATGATGCTTAATGTACGTGTATATATATATATATATATTTTTTTTTTCTCTCATTTTCACTATTGTTGTATCAAAACAAATTGAGTAGTAGACAACCTCCCATTCTCAAATGTTTAGGTTGGGATAGTCTTATTTTGCGGAAGGGATACAATAACCCATCACACTAAGTGCATTATGTTTTTTCAATAGGATATAATAATAAAAATAAAAATAAAAATATATCCCCTTATTTTTTAACCGTTAGATTTTGATTTAAAGAGATTTAACGATCTGCATGCCGCATCGCACTTAATGTGGTGGGGTGAGGTAGAAATTCCATTTTTTTTTTATCTTTTGTAGTATTTGGTTATTGTAAGAATTGTAAGATCATGACACAAATAAGTTTCCCACCAATCAGACTAATGAGATAGAAAATATTATATTTGAGAAACCGCTCAATCTGCATATGACGACATGTTAACAGACTAATGAACACGAGAATCTACCATATAATTGGTTGTATACAAATTATATGTGGTGGGGTGCGGTAGAAATTCCACTCTTTTTTTTTTTAATCTTTTGAAGTATTTGGTTATTGCAAGAGCATGACACAAATAAGTTTCTCACCAATCAGACTAACGAGAGAGAAAATATTATATTTGAGAAACCGCTCAATCTGCATATGACGACATGTTAACAAACTAACGAACACGAGAATCTACCATATAATTGGCTGTATTCTATCATGTACCTTTTATTAGCACGTGATAAATCAGAGTTTAGTAAGACATGCTAACATTCTAACATGTTTTAGGTTCGGATAATCTTATTTTATTAAGTAGATGCATTTGGAATCCAAATAGGTTATTACCCTTCTGAGTGCACCTAGGTTATTATTAGTAAAAGTTAATTTTTGGATAAAACCCTAATTGAACACCAAGCAAGAACAGAAGCTTATCACATCAACTAGATTGAGCTTTTGTTAACTAAAACACTAGTCATCAGAGATACAAGGGAAAGACAATTTACAGTGTCGGAAAACAGATTGAACTTCACGACATGGAGGATTGAAACTAGCTATCTCATCTGCCTCTGAAGTTAAAGTCGCCAGAAACATGTCCATCTAACAGAACATTGGAACATGAAAGTGTAAAACCCTCCCTCAACTTTGGTACTCTGAAGGGATCGTTTTCGGGATCGACTTCTTCGCCACATATTTGTACTGAGTCAGTAATAAACGAAAACAACATGTGAGTCATTCTTGGCATAGGACTTTTATGTACAAGCAAGAATGATAAGAGATTGAGAGAGCTAACTGTGTTTACCTTATGCTGACTGTATTTTTCTCTGATAGCAGGTAAACTAGAAGTTAGGTTATCGCAGGCTAGACGATGAAGATCTTTGATGCAGTCACGCAAATCCGAGGGCTGGTAGAGTGTGTAATGTTGCAAGGTGGAGTTCTGCTTCAAGAACAAGAGTGCAAATGAATATAAAGTGTAGAAAAATCGGAGCTTTCGTTTATGAAAATGTATGACATGACTGACATACCCATGGTCTCTTTTCAGGTTCAAGAATGTAATTGGCCAGGAAAATTGCAGATGCAGCTACAAGTGAGGGAGCGTAGCAAAGCATACTGTACTCTAGAAGTGATAATTCCGCGACATAGTTTGCTAAGCACTCCAATTGCATTGATGTAACCTCGTTGGCCCCTTGAGCAGCACGCACAAATCGCCTAAATTCAGGTCAATCAACACATTTAGAAGTCAGAAACACAAATATAATATGTGAAGAGCAAAATTTGAGAATTATAAGGTAGTCATTGCATTACCTTAGGAAACATTTGGTTGTTGGGGCTGTCATTTCGAACTTCAAGTAATTCAAAACATTTGATTCCATTTCCAAGACCTGCAGAATTTAAAAGTTAAGGCTTAGAAAGAGTACGAGTAATGGTACCAAAAATCGAATATTTACAATTCCGGTTTAGAAGGGTAAAACCAACCTCTTCTTTGAAATAGGTGTTGTCTGTAATGTAACAGAACTCTTCCACCTGGGGTGCACATATCTCCTCATATTTTCTGCAAATGCATCATTTTTCTTGTCAAAAAGCGGACATTAATCATATCATACGCAAGTTAGCACACTATAAATCGAGACGGGCAAGTTTCTTACGATGCAATCATCATACAGGCAACACCAAGTAATTGTAATCGTTGTCTATTCATTGGATTCCCTGAGAGATATCGGTCTATGTAGTTCACAGTCAAATACAATGTATCGGGTACAAGCCGGTATTCTTCAGCCACCTGCAGTGAGAATTAGAATTTCAGCCTTCAGAAGATCACCAAAAAAAAAATCTATTTTAAGTGAGCATATAGCCGAAATTATGTTAGGGTACAAAAAGAACATCATTTACCTCCACAAGCCAATCAACTAGTACTGCGCGCATGCTGGGATTTATATCTTTCTGAGTTTTCTCCATGAAATCTGTAGAAGGCCTCTTCTTTACCTGGAATTCATGGTCAGAACAAATTCAGAAAATATACACAGAAAATAAAGTTGTAGTTTTGCACTTACAAATTGTTCTCAGTTTCACTAACTAATGATATAAGATGCGAAGCAATGTCGAACCTCAGATGCACGCAAGTGCTGGTAAATATCACAAGCAATGGTTGCGCAAAGCTGTGGATCCATGAAACTGTTATCCAGATCAACGATTTTATCATCTGCTTCCAGCTCCAGAAGTACTTCTCTTTTGCAGGCAACTACTAAGTGTGCAATAAACACTATCTTAGAAGACGAAGCAATACTGAATCACTGTATTTAAAAGCCATTACAATGGAAATTCAAAATTCTGGTAGAATAAGCAACCTGATGTTTCTGGGTGGTCTGAAATGTAGAGATTACTGAATGTTTTCCGGTTAATAGAATCAATTGCCGGAACATCGTTGTTGTCTATATATTCAACATCAGGACTCTTAAACGAATCGCAAGTTGACATTGTCTCATCCATAGAAACTGAATTCCCATCTGATTTACTTGGAGAGATATCCATGCTGCACGGAACAGGAACGTCGAAAGTGCAAGGGACGGCTTCGTGGGTTCTCGGGCAAGATGAAACCTTTGGAAGAACACCTGCACTTGGTTTAACATTTGAAGATGTAGGTTGGTTGCTTACTGAGATGCTTTTTTTTCCAGTGGAAGCAGGAGAAGGCCCCTTTTTCACTTTGGCAATCTTATTTGCGTTTGGTACCTTCAGATATAAAATTCAGTAAATTAAACATTGATACTACGAACAACTCAAATAGGAGTTTAGCACAGTAAAAGAATCACATTGCACGCCAATTCAATGATTAAACTTTCTTTCCAATCATTGACAAACAGACTATTTAGAGTATTATGATTAGGAGATCAAATGCGCAAAAAAAGCAAATAAATATATACACGGCAACTCTGATTATAAACAGCATCTATAATGCTTTCAATCCAAATGATGGTTTCTTCTGCGTTTGGTCATAATCGAAACGATGATTTGTGTCCTGCTTAGTTTATGTGCTAAGCAAATAAATCAGTTGATTTCATACTTCAAGCTCAGTTTGTTGGATTTTCCAAAATTTCTAAGCAGAGATCACAAAATGAGTGCTAAAGAAACCAATCACTTACTCCATCAAATTTGAATTACCTAGAATTCAAATTACAAAAGAGGGGAAAAAAAGGCTGAATCCGGACAAACCCACAAGCAGGAAAAGACCAGAAAATAGCAGTACTGACAAACAGACCACAGATAAGATCAAATAAAGAGTATCAAAAGCTTCAGAGACGGTCTCTTTTATTTCCATAATTTTCTCATCAACAAAACATTAAATCAAAAGCCCAATTTTACATACCAAAGTGCACGATGGCCTCCCTGAGTTCCGTAAACCGCTGTTAGCCACATTGCTCCGATTCGTGAGGTTAGTGAGAGGCGCTCGCTTCTTGGGCAAGTGCGGGTCCGCAGCCACTACCTTCCCAAAATTCCCTAACGCGGAAGACGAAGACGACGATGACGACAAGGCCTGCCGTTTCGCCACAGAGGACGGAAATGCTGAACGGCGGTTCTGGTTCGACATTTCGGATCAAACCCAATTACAGAATTCAAATTCTGGTCCTGTTCAACCTTCTTGGCCCAAACCCAAGAATCAAAAAAGAGTCTTTCTCTGGGTTTCAGCAGAAAAAAGTGTGAGAGAGACTGATGAGAAAGGAGGGTTTTGTGTATGTGAGTGAGGGATTTAATAATTGGTTGATTATACTTTTAAGGCGGGGAGATTGGATAATTTGAATTCAGAAGAGATCGTGGCCGTTGGTTTTGCTCGGTATTCGTTAGGAGCGGACAAGGTGGGGACCACGTGATTTTGAACCTTGGACTTTTTTTTTTTTGGATGGACCTGATTCGTCCGTTATTTGCGTCATAAGTCACAGGCTGTCGAGTTTAGGTTATGTTTGCGTTTTTGAAAATTCAAATTCAAACGGTCTTTGCGAGTGTCTTTACTCTACGGCAACAAATTAACATAAAGACCTAAAAAGTCGCCAGCGTCATGACTCATACGCATAGATGGTCTGTACAGTCATAGTCTTATAGACACTACAATATTCTATTTTCGTAAAATCTCTATTTTAGTAATTTTGAAATATGGATCATAGATTTTAAATTTTGAAAATAAATATTAACTAAAAATAATAAAAATACATTCACCAAAAGAAAATAGTACAAAAATATCATTAATACAAAAATTATCACTTCACAATCATATTCAATTGAAATACTCATTTATTAAATTCCGTTAAAGAAATCAATGTCACAAACCCTATTGCAGCCTAAGTTGCACCGAAACGGATATGGATACGAATATACGATACGACAAGATACTCCGATATGCCAAAACTAAAAAATCAAAATATACGATACGAAAAGGATACGAAAAATAAATAATATCAGATAGACAAATGAATAATAAAATGATAACAGATTCAAGGGGAATTCACATTCTAAGAAAAATCAACACATCAATCTATGAAATCATAACAATTAGCGGACATCACATACTGACACTGACATAGAACTTAAGCTAAGCTGAATCCACATCTATGGACTCTTCCATTTCCTTCCTGTCCACCTTGCTTAATCCTACGTTTTCCCTTTTTTTCTTACTGAAAAAGGAGTATTCTTCGAAAACCAAACCTTCCATATACATAAAAATATATAAAATAATGTATGACTATGGTCATCAAGCCACATGCTTAAGTATTCATACATGAAAAATAGAAATTGGTTTAAAATCCCACTTTTAAAAAAGTAAAATATAAAACGGCAAAAAGAAAATTGAAATAGAGAATAAAGACATTAGTAGATCCACATCAAATATCATTATGATCAAATAGACAAATACTGAACTCTAAATCAAATATTACTCGTATAAATCCACTCACCAGCCTTTTCACCTTTCAGTAATTCGTTCCACTTCCATGATCCCAAAATGAAATAAACTAACCCTCTAAATTATTGCAACTCCGAATCGAATCGAATCGAATCTCGCTAACCCTAGAAAACAATCATATAAACCCATCCCCCTAAAGTAAAAGAAGCCCACATGCTTATCAAAGAAAATAATACCAAATAACCAATAAATCTTGATAATCTACAGAACTCTCATTAGAAATCCAAACTCTAACAAAAAATCATGAAAGAGAGAGAGAGAGAGAGAGAGAGAGAGAGAGAGAGAGAGAGAGAGAGAGAGAGAGAGAGAGAGAAGAGGAGAGAGAGAGAGAGAGAGAGAGAGAGAGAGATAGAGAGAGAGAGAGAGAGAGAGAGAGAGAGAGAGAAATTACAGGGTTTTAAAGGTATCCGAACTATATCCAAACTATATCCAAATCGTATCCAAAGAAGCCCACATGCGTATCCAAATCGTATCCAAATCTCGATACACATATCCAAATGTATCCGAGCATATCAGACGCGTATCAGACCGGTATCGGTATCCGAAACGCGATACAGAGGCCCATGGACGTTTCGGTGCAACCTAGATTGCAGCACTAACGCATTACCATAACAGTAATGCTTCACTAGCTAGAGTGGAAATTTATGAACATCAAATCTTTTCATTCTAAGAAAAGGATCATACTAATTATATCATGGAAATAAAGCTCGCAAACTAACAAAATTGAAACGTTTTTGTACGTGTTTTTGATCGTTGAAGTAGACCTATCACCTAAACAAGAAGGGCACTGCAATTTGCCACTGTACAAGTTGTACAAGATTGTACCTTTTGGTTTTTGAGGAGATTTATAGGATCTGTAACGGGTAAAAAGAGACTTACTAGTTACCACTCATCAAAACACTGCATACATCAGAATGAATAGGGGCAGCAGAGCATTCAAACAGTGATGAGAGCTTCTTAGTCGCTAAAAAATCCAGGAAGAAGTCCGGAGGTATTGACGGAAGACAGTACTTCTTCGCCACAAACTTGTACTAAAGCAAAAAGACAGGACTCAGATTAGTCGGGGGATTGTTTTCAGAAATGAATATGGATAAAATATATTCGCTTTTAAGTTTAACAAATGCCATAAGGTTAAGTCCGGCAGAATCACGTTCATCTAAAGTTCATTCTAAACATTTGTTTTCTCTTATTGGTTCCTTAATCTCACTGTTGGGTACTGGTTTCGTAGAAATGCAATAATGAAAGGAAATCTAATCAAAATGAAGTTTGTGTAGTGTTCAATAGAGGCTATGATGCATGTTCTAATTGCTACTTTTCACTGGAAGAGTAGCACTACAAGAGAAAGAGAGAGGTTCTTCGTACCTTATGTTGACTGTACTTCTCCCTAACTGCAGGTAAGTTCAAACTGCAGCCATTACAACACAGGTGATGCAGCGCTTTGACGCAATCAGACAGATCAGAGCTTGGTAAAGTGTGTGGTGTCTCAGTGTAGAATTCTGAATCAGATTACAAAAGTTATAATCCGTTCGTAAATGTCCAAGAAGGAAAAAAAAGATGTCTAACAAGAAAAGAGAACAAAATCTCTCTAGCGCATAACATACCCAAGGTTTCTTCGATGTGGAAAGCATATACTTGGCCAAGAAGACAGCAGAGGGCAGCTGTTAGTGATGGGGCATAACAAAGCATGCTATATTCTAGAAGAGACAACTCTGCAATGTAGAAGGCCAGGCACTCGAAATGCATGGATGGAACCTATGAAAAGTTGCAGATTTATCAACACAACGCATCAAGATTAACCAGAACAGCGAGGCAAGACGACTCAGTGGTCAGTAATATAAACACGATAACATCAAATGACATCAGCATACAAATATAAATTATCCTATTTTTGGAGTAGAAAACAGCATCCATTTTCATTAAATAGCAGTTATGAGCAAACTAAGATAATAAAAAGCAGCATAGTCCAAGACAGATACCTCACTGGTTTGTTGGGCAACATAACAAAATCGCCTGAAAACATGAACCAGAAATCAATATCCATAGGAACAAAACGCAAACTCTGTTTTGTTCGAGTTTATACTAACAAAAGTAAACATCACCTCAAGAAGCACATAGCTGTTGGAGCTGTCATTTCAAACTTCAAGTAATTCAGCACATCGGATTCCATTTGCAAAACCTGCATCCATTGTGTTCCTCAGTACTTTGGATAAAAAGCCAACTCAGACATACAAAACTAAGAATAGCAAAAATCAATTTCACCTCCTCTTTGGCGTAAGTGTTGTCCGTGAGATAACAAAACTCTTCCACCTCAGGGAGAGACAATCTCCTCATATTTACTGAAAATATTGTCCGTGCACTTTAGTCAAATGCATCCACACCTTCATATACATTCATATATTAGAGGCAAACATATTCAATATCACAAAGAAAAAATGAAATACATTAGAATCTTACGCTGCAATCATGATACAGGCAACACCAGCAATTGCAATTGTTTCTATCCATCACATTGCCAGAAAGATAGCGGTCCAAATAGTTGACAGTAAGAAATAGTGTATCTGGTACAAGCCTGAACTGTTCAGCAACCTGTATATCAAAATCAGAAGTTAGAATCATCGCCACCAAAAAGAAATTTCTACACATCCTAGTAGCAATTTGATGTTATTGACTATGATAGATTTTATCATGCAGGAGAAACCCACTGTTCAGGATACGTAACTTTTGAGATAATCCAGAGAGTGAGTGGTGGAGTGGGGGGGTGGTGGATTTTTTTTCTTTTTCGTTTTTTTTTTTTTTTTTTTTTTTTTGGGTTTGTGGGTGGGGGGTTGGGAAGGATGAAATGCTTGGATTTAAATATAATATCATCGGCCACCAAAGTTTACCTCCACTAACCAATCAATCAAAATCGCACGCATGCTGGCACTAATATCATTCTTGGATTCTTTCCATAAAGTCCACAGAAGGCCTTCTATTTGTCTGGAACCCAAGAATTGAAACAAATCACATGACAAAAAAAGTGGATGAAGAAAAGGGGGAGTGAGAGAGGAATAATAGGAATTAGCTTCTCCTCTACCATGTGATCCTCTCTCTACCAGTGAAGACTCCAGATTGTGGAGTTTCAACATTAAATTGAGAGGTTAGAATGCAATGATTTGAAGTGAACTCAAGATCTCCTTTCCAGTAACAGGTTAAAAACCTTGTGAGGATGTGAGACGATTATGATTTTAGGTTGCACTAGATGCTGCCTAAAAATTTAGTACAGCTCTAAAGGAAGAAACTCATTGCACAAGAACTCATCGCACACAAGTACACAACCAAGCACTTCATATTCCTGCCTTACAAGTCAAATCACGTCACTTCACAAATAGCTCTTCCCACAGACATGCTCTAATAATTTTTTATTTCCTATTTCGGACATCTATAACCATAGACAAATTTGACCTCTGAGATGTTGGCTTCAGGCAAAGTAACACTGATTATCATGGCTGTTAACCCTGATTACCTTTATATCCAGTCTGATAACTGTGAAGAACTGAGTAATCCAGGTGGTAGTAAAATTGCCAGAATGAAAAATTTATATTGCTGAACTAGAGAAATCAAATTTTGTAAAGCATTTACCAGACTGTTGTACATCACTTCCATACATGCCATTTCTAAACTCCACAAGAAATACTGACAATTCTTTTTAAAAAAACAGAATTAATGCTCTCAATACATCATAAGAATGTAAAATTTAAAGTGTGAAGAAGATTGCTAAATATAAAGGAATCATGGAATATTAAATGCAATGTTTACATACAAGAGCATTCATCCTAGGTTAGAAAATATTTGTCAAACCTCAGATTTACGCAGGTGCTTGTATATGCCAGAAGCAATGGTTGCACAAAACTGTGGGTCCATATTATTGTTATCAACATCAACAATTTTATCTGTCGTCTCCATATCGAAAAATATATCTTCTTTCCAGATACTTCCTGAAATCAAGATTGGGAAAGATATTTTAGGAAGGACAAAAGATAATATTCGCTTCAAAATAGAGAGACAGAGAGAGACTAGGAAAAAATTTACCTTCTCTTTCTGAACAATCTGAACTGCACAGGCTGCACAGGCTGTTAACTGTTGAAATGTCCACATGGTCAATATCATGTACTGGACTGCTCAAAGAATCACAAGTAGACATGCTCTCATCCAAAAACACTGAACCACTGACTGATCTGCTTGGAGATACATCCCTGCTTCTGAATGCGTGAATTAGGCTACTGGGAGCAGGAAGAACATTACTACTGACAAGGAACCAAGACACTTGATTTCGCACTCAAGGATGCAGGGAACACATTACTTGCGGAACTAGAAATTTCCTTCGTCTTTTTAGCAAACTTAGTTGGACATGGCACCTTCAAGTACGAAAAAAAGTTAATCCTTTTCTTGAAACTATATACCTGGTAGAAAGGCCAAAAAACAATGCCTTCTCCATGTCGATAGGAGGTGAAATATCAAATGCTTCACTAGTTCTTGATCACATAAATTTAAGGCAATTTCTTGTAACCGCCCCACTAACATTTGATGTCAAATGTAAAAAAAAATATAGAAAACTACAGCAGAAAACAAACAGAACCAAAGAGAGGAAATCCTAGTCATAGAACTCCTTAAACATATTGACACTTGCATTGTAAATAACTTTGCATTAGATAAGAGGTAAATCAATTTTTTACTAAACAGCAATCGGTAGTGTAACAAGGTGAGTTCATAATTTCTTCATAATGTATACATTACTTAAATTCCATAACAAAAAATAACCCTTGTGTTCTAAAACTATTCAAACTATGTGACTGTGACAGCATTCCAAAACTATACTTGTAGAACAGTAAATTAACCAAAATAAGTTCAACTGAACCACACCAATATTAGATTTGGAAACCGAGATACATGAGGTGCAGTTAAAATTGATTAGAGATGCAGTTAAAATTGATTAGAGATGCAGTTAAAATTGATTAAACATGCAGTTAAAATGAAGCTCTCCAATAGCCTACACATACGATAAAAAGCATATAATATAATTTAAAAGAAAAGGCTAAATGTTGATTGTTGAATAGCACAATTATTTTCAAATAAATAATGCCTAAAAAGGGTGTCTTCCCCATAATCTTCAGCTTGCCATGGGTTGTTAAGATTAATCTGATTTTCTTTTCTCGTAAAAGTTTTTTATGACTCAAAAGTGAAAGAAATCAAAGAAACCCATTCTAGTAGATTAATGTAATAGCCCCTAATTGCATGATGATTTTGAAAACCACTTCAGTCGAGCCCTTGGAAAGGTAAAAAAATCCAGACAAGTAAAATGGTGGAAATGAATTCACATAGTTCTCCAATTGTTTGGGCATAGAAGTTGATTATTATTTCTTAAATTTTTCGGTAAAGAAGAAGTTCATCATTTCAAGAACAATAGTAGTTACTATTTGTCCTATTTTATTATTAGATCGGAACATTCACAAACAAAATTAAATCATCAACATAAGGAGAGACGAAGAGTAGTCGAACCATAGGCTTCGGTGGGGCAACGACGGCCGGATAGTTTTTAGAGCCATTCGTCAGGTTTGTAACGTCAGCGAGAGCTGTTCGCTTTTTGGGTGCTTGGGTCTTGGCCACCGCCACCTTCTTCTTCGGTTGATGGGGAATTGAGGGCCTCTTGGTCGAGGACGATAGTGGTTGGGTGCGGCAGTTTCTGGTCGACATTTTCAGGGCAAACCCTAATTGAATTGCGTTGCAAGAAAGCCAAGGTCGTTTTAACTTCTGAAGGAAGAAACAGAGTGAGTAAGTGGATGTTGAAAACTCCTAAAGAGAGGGAGAGAGATTTATATAATGTAAGCGCGAAATTTGTACGGATTTTGAAAGGCAGCGATCGTGGCCGCTCGTTGAGTGTTGGAGGTGGTACGTAGACGATTATGATTTTTTTTTTTTTATCCAAGACGATTATGATTTAGGGACTTTATTTTAGCTATACTTGGAATGCAGTCTACACCAACAGAGAAAAAAAAAAACTAATTAGGTCTAAACTTGAGTTCAAAATCGAATATTAACTTTGAGGATTGGGTAAAGTTTGATTATGACGTACAATCAGTGGTGTAGTGTTTATACTCGAAACAATCCTCTATGTGCCTAAAATGGTGGCTCACGGAAATTAAAGGCACTAGACAAATACAAATCCAGTTCAAACAACTTTGCGCGTGTAGAGAAATAAGGCAATGGTGTCACTAACAGAATGTGAAAAAAATTGAGGCATGATGAGTATTCCAACAAAAAAAATGGCAAAGTGGGACCTGTGCGGGATCAAATTCAGCAAGTTGAGAGCTCTTTCATCGTCTATAAGTAAAGAACGACTCAGCTTCTCAAAGGACATATATCAACCAATCAAACTCAACAAAATGATTTTCATCAATTCCAGAACTTATGAACACCTTTATCAAACATTTCATGGTTTAAAACAACTGGCCCTTGTGGAAAAAATTGCTTCTTTCGACTTAGGAAATCAAGATGCAGCTTCTCTTCTCACCCCTTTGAGGCATTTATACAACTACCTAGTTATCTTTCCTACTAATCCAGTAGCAATGTCATAATGGTTGGCTTCATTTCTTTGCACAAACCTTTTTTTATGATCGATCGAGTGTCATAATGGTTGCCCTTTTTCCGACTAATCAGTTCATGAACTTTCGGTTGAGGTTATGGGGAAGATCAACCTTCTTTCTGACCGTTCAGTGTTATAAATGTTGAAATTATTGACTATCAACTCACGAAAAGTCATTATGACTACCTACTCATCGACAGTCTATGACCATCGTTTCACGAAAAACCATCCCGACTACTGATTACACAGAAGGTCATCCCGACTTCCAACTCATGGCTGGTCACTCAGGAATGCAAACCTCATTTTCGGCGTCTTACGGTCGCATTTGAGTGCTCTGCCATCTCATGACACGATTTCTGACTGATATTCATTTTAATTGATGATTTCCGAAATTTCTTACTTGCTACGGGTTTGAAATGCAAAGGAAATAATTTACTTTCTTGTACTTGTAATTTCAATTTTTATTCAATTTCAATGCTTTTACATTTATGTACTTGTGCTTCCATTTTCATTTTAATACAAACCAGATTTTCTTAAGTAAGTAATTGGTGTTCGGGATAAACCATTAAAGTGTGGCTCGCGATTTACCAAGTCTGGATACCACCTTTGTGCATTGGTTTGAGAACTTCAGTTCCGATCTCGAAACAACCTGAGACCATCGTTCATTTAACTGCTAAAATAACGTCGTTAACTTAAATATCATGGAAAAATAAAATTTTGATTTGGGCATCGCTAGAAGGAAAATATTTAAGTCCTTGAAAAAAGTATAGAAAATAACAACGCAGGATAATTATTATCCGCCTGTCTCACAATCGTATTTATCAGAAAAAAATTCTTTGGCCGAAAACGAAACTCATTTACACTGTCTAGTAGAAATTTTTATTAGTGTCACACCTACACATGAGTTGAAATGTATGTTTGCTGGTTTGCCCATCTAAGGATGGATTGTAGCTGAAGACTCATCACACTTAGTGATAGGTCTTTAATTGAACAATATTTTATATTATTTTATACCCTTTATGCTTTTCTTTTAATGTTAAAATGCCAAAAAAATGAAGAAAATAATATATTTTGTGAAAAATGTGCATAATTGGATATTGCTTGAAATTATGAGAATTTTGGCGAAAGAATAATCTCAATCGGAGTTTTAATGAAAAAATTATGACTAAAACAAGGACAGCCACCAAAATTTGCAAGCAATTTTGGTAGGAATCTACTGATTCCATAAAGAAGCTCAGCCCGATGCTCTTCAATCCAGTCCAATCTCCGTGTTTCCCAAACCTATAATTGTGAAGCTTATATTAGCCCGCGAACCCAGGCCCACAACCCAATCCTCGAAAATCCAGCCTAAAACCTCACCACAACCCAGAAGATGGCTTCGGCGCGCGCTTGCCAACCTGGCCCTGACAATTTTGGTGCACACGTACCAAAAGAAAAAGCCCACTCCGCGTCTGATCCGCTGACGCTTCATGAGTTGTACTAACCATTATTTAATGTCCCTAATTTCTCCAGTGAATAATGACTCATATTTACCAATATTAGATCTACATAAAAGAGTTTTAAAATAAGTATATACTTGAATTACGTGTTATTTAAATGCGAAGTTATAGTGTATCACTCAGCCCAATCCAGCATCTCTATACCTTTCATAGTAAAAGAGGTCCCGATGAGTGGTCCGCCTCCCACGCTTTGCATAAAAGGTTTCATGCGGAGGTCCAGTAAGGATTGCCTCAGGACATTTCGGGTCTTAAAACGAGCAAAATATTTTGGACAGGAACACGTAGCTAGAATTATAATCATGTGGGGGCATTTCTAAAATACATAAAAGATAAAAATTAAAATTTGATGTAATTTAACACATAATAGTATTCGAATAATTTGTTTTTGGTTAAAGGGGGTCAATATAACAAAATAAAACCCAATAAAGATATGAAAAACCATACTATATTTTTAATACTTCATTATATAAAGATGTATTAACTAACCAAAATCTAAATATAGAATATAATAGAAATAAGAAATTATAAATAAAGAGTTCAAATGTGCCATATTTAATTTATTTATTTATCTAATAAAATTAAATTTATAAGAAAAGTAAATACTTTCTTAAAATACAATCAAATGTGTCATATTTTTAATACTTTCTTCACCCAGACTGTCTCTCGCTTCTGTCTTTCCAATTTATCTCCAACGGCTCAACCTCTCATTCATTTCTCTTTCCTACCTTCGGCGGCTGCAGAATCTCGAACAAAATGGCACTGGATTGACCCGCATCGACGAGAACCCATCCTTTCCAAAATCATTGAATAAAACTTTACCCAATTGGGTACCTCAAAGATTGATTTACTGGGTTTTAGGGAAACCTAAATAGGTGTCTAAACTTGTTTGGTTTATGGGAAAGTGAGTTGCTTTTGTGAAGAAAATTAGTGGGTCTTTGAGACGAAATCAATTTTAGTGAAAAGCCCTTTTATAGTTATTTTTTTATCTGTGCTGTGTGCCTTTATGGGAGTTGTGATTTGAGGTCCAAAATTCTCGCAAAATCAGAGTCATGACGGTCCCAACAATAGCTTTCTACGCGAGCCCGCTGAGCAGTGTGTACTCAACGACCCACCCTTGCTAGATCAACGCGCATGTCGCGCATGATTTTGAATGAGCTCTCGATCTTCATCCTCGGCGGCTTCCATGACTTCCAGGTCCCAACATCTGATGACTAGTGGGCTCTCGTGCCGGTTCTCATCGAGGTTTTTTTGGTGGAAGAGTGGAATTGGGCTCGTTATGGAACGATAGAGGCGAAGAGTTGAAAGAGTTTAGCAGCTCGTTTTGGTATTTTCCTAGCAAGTTCAATCAGGCTTCGTTGAATCGGGACCAGAGCCACATTTTTTGTGTTTCAGGGCGCGATTTCGTCTTCCAGTAATGAGGTTTCTAGTTTGCCTTTTTCTGTAGAAATTTATTTATGGGTTTTGTACTGAGGTAGAAAGAGGATGTAGGTTTTCTTGTTTGGGTTTGCTCGTCTGGGTTTTCTTCGTCCGCTTCATGATCTCATCTGGGTTTTCTTCATCCGCTTTATGATCTCATCTGGGTTTTCTTGACTTGTGGAGACAACAATCTTGAATCTTACTAGGGAGGATTTATGGGTTTAAAAAATCAATTTATGCATTTTGCTTGGGGGTTTTGGAACTGGTTTTGCATCTGGGTTTTAAAGAGGATGGAGAAAAAGGAGGAAGGAGACGGATTTGATTTTGATTTTTTTAATTAATTAATTAATTAATTTTTAATATAGTTAAATTATTAATTTTTTTAATATAATATAATTTTTAATTATTTTGTATCCACATAGAGTCCAACTCAGCATAAAAAAGATGTCCCATAAATGCCACTTGGACACTTAACATATTTTTTTAACAGACTACTAATATTGTGTATTTAGATGTTATATTTCAATAGTTTAGATACAAAATTGAAACTTTTTTAAGTTTGAGTAAAGTTCGAGTAACTTTTGAAATCGACCTTATAGTTTGAATATTTTTATATAGTTTGTCTTTTTTTTTCTCGTGACTCGATATTTTATAGAAGTTAAATTCTTAGATGAATTATACAATTCATGATTTAAAAAATTTGTAATTTTTGTTCATAAATTATAGTTGCAATAGAGAAGATATACATTACGTATTAATCTCACTTTAATGAAAATTAAATCCAAAACCATCAATTTATGCTATAGTGTTTATTTTTATTTTTTTATTTTTATCAATGTTTATGCTGTAGTGTTGGACTGTTGGTGATAGAAGAACAAAAGGAAGTTAGAAGCGAGTAAGAAAGAAAAATGAAAAGAAGCGTTTTTGGGTCGGAAATTGGGCCAACATGAGCCCAGCCCAAAAGCCATAGTTTGTTTTATCTTTTTCTTCCTCGTTATTTATTTATTTCCCAAAGCGGGAAAAAACAAAGCCCTACTGGAAGTTTTTCTGAAAGCTGGAAGAGAGAGACTCTAAGGCGGGAGTTTAGCAGAGAAAGAGATCAATGGCGCCACTGGTCCACAGCTCTCAACAATGGGTTGAAAAATAGTATATTCTCATTCATTCACTCACGCTCTCTCAGGCTTTCTCTCTCTGCAATTTAATTTGATTTGAATATTGATTAGCTGAATTTGATTCTAATTTTGATTTTGATTTTTGTGGGGTTTTTCAGTCGGCCGAGGCAAGTGAAAGATGTGGCTCAGCAAGACGAGGTGGTTCGCGTCTTGACCAACACCCTCGAGACCTCAAACGTAAAACATTTGCATTGCTTCAATTTCAAAACCCTACTGCTCTTATTTCCAATTTCTTCATAATTTATTTTTTTGAATTTTGGATTTATTTTTTTGTTTCTCAGTGTCCTCACATGCTCTTCTACGGCCCACCCGGTACCGGAAAAACCACCACCGCTCTGGCCATTTGTCACCAGCTTTTCGGGTTTGCCTCCTACCCCACTTAAATCATTTATTACCAATTTACAATTACAATCATTGGATATGTGCTTTTAATTCTTCAAATTGGTTGTGTATTTGTGATATTCTTTCTGGGTAATTAGGTTTAGTCGATACTAGGCTGGACTTTGGTTACTTCATGGTTATTTTATAATTTCTTTTGTGGTAGTTAAACTAAATATGTTATTTGGAAGGATTGTATATGAATAATAAGTATACTTATATCAATTTACTCAGTTGAAAATCGTAAAGCGGGGCTTACACAAATACACATTTGATATTACCATGAAGATTTTGCTTGATTTAAAGTTTTTAACTATGATCGTCTTGCAGACCTGAGCTCTACAAGTCTAGAGTGTTGGAACTCAATGCAAGCGATGATCGTGGCATTAATGTCGTTCGGACAAAGATCAAAGATTTTGCGAGTACGGCTGTGGGTACTATTCAACGTCAAGGGTATATACCGTATATTGTCGCATTTGAGAACCCGTATTTCCATTTTCAGTTCATATGTTCTCCATTTTCATTTCCTTACTGACATGCTTCTCTCTTCACTATATCAGAGGTTACCCTTGTCCACCATATAAGATCATTATTCTCGATGAGGCGGATTCAATGACAGAAGATGCTCAGGCATATTTGTTATCTTCTCATTTCTTAAGCACTTTTAAGAATTCCCTCTCACATAGTTTCTGCTTTGCAGAATGCCCTTAGACGTACAATGGAAACTCACTCCAAGGTCACCAGATTCTTTTTCATATGTAATTATATCAGCAGGTGCACCTTCTCAACACTTTATTTGTTTAATTTGAAACATAGTTTCTGCTGAAATTTCGTTTTGTTTGGAGGGTTTTGCATGATCTGAAACCAGTTAGCGCAGAGTGCTTGCTCATTCCACTCCATCATAGCTATGAATTTTTCTGAGACGGCTGAGGGAATCTGTGAATATATTTTATGATAATGTCTTCTTTATTAACTACTCCTGTATCATAATGTCTCTGTACGAAGGGCCCGTTGAGATGATCTGACAGGAAGCTTTCACATCATCAGAGTGTATCTAGATTGTCTTTATCTCTGTCATTGAATTGAAACTTACATGAATGAGGAGCACGCCTTCTACATGGTGATCTTTGAGGTTGTCATTTTGTAGGATCATAGAACCACTTGCTTCAAGATGTGCAAAATTTAGGTTTAAGCCGCTTTCGGAAGAGATCATGATCAGTCGTGTATTGCACATTTGCCAAGAAGAAGGCCTCAACTTGGATCCAGAGGTGTGTACGTCACGGCTAAGTTAAAAGTTGTGATCTTTGCTTGAGTTTTGGGTTTTTGACTTCATCGCATGAAATGTATGACTTACGTTGTAGGCTTTGTCAACACTCAGTTCTATCTCACAAGGAGATCTTCGTCGGGCTATTACATACTTGCAGGTAAGTGGGGTTTTCAACGAATAATTCCCTTTAATTCTCATTGATCTGTTTCTTCTTCGACTTGATAGATAGCCACCAGCTATCCAAATCTTTTATTGATACAAGCATGTATGTTAAATGGGTTAATGGTTTTGTAGCCCTTTTTTTTTGTCAGCGTTTTCTACATTTTTGGGGTCTTAATTGATGATGCATTTTTCATGAAGCATGTTAAATGAGTTAATTATTTCGTACTCTTTTTATTGTTAGTATTTTCTACGTGTTTTTCTCCCTAGTTGATGATGCATTTTTCCTGGAGCTTCATGTTAGTCAAAATTTTAATGAGAAATTCTGTGTCTTTAAGCGTCTCGAATTTTTAACACCCCAAATGTTCCCCATATTATAGGCTTATTAATATTTCTTTTGATGCATACTTTTTGGTGTGTGGGAATGATGTTATTCAGAATATTGATGAACGGATGAGGGTATCAGTACAGGAAGTATAATACTTTCTTTTGTTTGTTGAAACCTTGTAATTTTGTGAACTTGGTCTAGCAAAGCCCAATATATTGGTTAATTTGTCAACTACAGCTCTTCTTTTTCTTTTTCTCCCGTTTAAATCTGCATTCAACTGAATTAGACCTTCAAATCTTTTTCCTATTTTATTTTTCTTGTTACTTGTTCACATTTGGTGAAACTTTAATTTTTGGTAATCCTGCTAAGCTTCTGGAGTTCTAAATTGTACTTTTGAAATAATGCAGTCTGCTGCTCGCTTATTTGGATCTTTTATTTCTTCAAAGGAGCTGATTAGCGTCTCTGGGGTAAGTATCAAGATAGTTTTGATGGTTATTTTATCACTGTTTCTTTATTTTTATTATCATCATGTACTCACCTAGATGTTATAGCATGCAAGCATATGTAGTTGCGGTAGTGGGCAACTAGTGTGTTTTGAGATTGAAGTTTGAAGTTGCATCCATGCTCAATTGGCTCCTCTAATGCCAATTTTTTGCTACGTTTATCTTACGACATATCATTGGCAAGATAACAAGTATATGTCTGTTTTCTGTTCAATATGTTATATTTTCTTCTTTGTCATAACTTAGAACTAGAGCAACTGATTTCGCGGGGACATTTAAGTTCTACAGTGGGGTCCTAGGCGCAGTGAAATCTCAGGATGGAAGATTTCGGCCCTAGGTTTGACATTTAACATGAAATGGCCCCTCTTAAGATCGATTCCGGACATGTGCTTGACTGACCAAGTTCACTCCTCTTTTGTATCAAACCCTTGCCTTATCCTGATTAATCTAATATTTGTGTTCTTCAGGTAATCCCGGAGGAGACTGTCCATGCCTTTTTTGCTGCTTCCAGGAGTGGTAACTTTGATTTAGCAAACAAGGAGGTCGACAATGTAATCGCAGAGGGATATCCAGTCTCTCAGATGCTTTCACAGGTTTAACTTCTCTTAAAAATCGCGCGGTCCATTTAATTCATTGTGATTGTTATCGATATGTGATTAAGTATACTAAGACAAGGTTTTCTCTAGTTATTTGATATGGTGCTTCAAGCCGATGACATATCAGATAAACAGAAAGCCCGAATATGCAAGAAATTTGGCGAAGCAGATAAGGTAATATTGTGATTTATACACACTTTCTTGATTACCAGGTTTGATTCATCAACATCAGAACAAATTAACGCATCCCTATCGTTCAAAAATTTGAGCTTCCACTCCTGTTTATGTACAGTGTCTTGTTGATGGAGCTGACGAGTACTTGCAGCTGCTGGACGTTGCAAGCAGTGTGATGCGAGCGGTTTGCAACATGATGCCTGAAGATTTCTCTTAGGTATGTTCCTCTGGTTTTAGGTTGTTTTCAGAACCCAAATGCAGATCCGTATGCTGCTATAGATCTTCTAGACACAACTTAATTTTTTTTTTAAAAGGCTTTGTGAAAAACCTTGTTTTGTGAAAGAGACCAAACACTTCTTATTAGTTTACTTCATTTTTAGCAGATCATTACGTGGAAAGCATGGCTAGGGGTTATTGTTTAGGATTATGATTTCTAAAAGAAACATGATAAAATCCCCTTCACGTTTTAGTTCATGAAACCCACCCTTGTCGAATATGCATCATTGTTTTCCCTCAGCAAAATGAGACAGATTGGAGACATTTTTAGGTCTACTTGAATGCCGTCATGCAGTGGACGACATTATTGGTATGTCCTCATTTTAGGAGATGGTAGTGAGAAATGAAGGTAGGTATATGAGTTAATAATTGACACGTTTATTAAACGAGTTAATATATAGTTCATTATATAGGTTAATAAATTGACTCGAAATTGACTTATTTATTAAATGGGTCATTGTACGGGTTAACAGATCAATTCAAAATTCACCCGTTTATTGAACATGTCATAACGGATTAACTCGAAAATGATATAAAATTTTAGTTGTGGAAGTTGACCTGCATAAATTTTGTAGTTTCAAGTCATGTATTGAGTCGTCTCGAAAATTTCCACATTTATTTTAGATCATGAAACCCATCCTTGTCAAATATGCATTATTGTTTTCCCTCGGCAAAATGAGACAGATTGGAGATATTTTTAGGTCTACTTGAATACCGTCACGCGGTAGACGACATAATTGATGTCCTAATTTTAGGAGATAGTAGTGAGAAATAAATCTCTATCATCATAAAAGCGAAAGATGTTTTATAATGAATGAAATATGAATACAATTTAAGGTATTTTCAATATACTTGAAACGGGCTCGTAGGTTGGGGGGGAAACAAAATCATGCTTTGATATGATGCAAGGGCGCACACATTTGAAAAGCCCGTGAAGGAGGAGCCAAATTATTTGTGGAATCACGAGCAGGAAATTCATACAAATTTTGGCAGCTTCCATGGCAATTTGGCAAACTGTGAACCCGTGCTCACCAAGCGTAAACATCAATAATTTTATTTCTAAATGCCATCATTTTACCGTCTGCCCGTGAATTTTCTTCTTGTGAGGGGACATATGATGTCAACCTTGAGACCTGAGTTTCTTTATTTTGATATTGATACAAAATTTTATTAATAAAATAAAGGTAAATTATATTGCAATTGTTTGACGATAAATGTAGGTAAGTACCTCCCGTAATTATTCTCAAGCATAAATCGAATGAAACTTGTGAACGATAAGGTTTAATGATTCCCCGAACTCTCGATACCTAGCTTCTCTGTCTTGTAATTGAGATCTTTTGTTGTTGGAGCTGTAGTTATTAATTTTTCAGTTGCATGCGAAAGCTTGTAGTAATAAGCAATTTTAGCAAAGCGGGTTCAGATAGACGATGAAAATTCTCTAGATAGATCAAAATGATTTTAAAGGAAAATAATACGTAAAATAATATAACTTGTCAATATCAAAATTGACATTTTCATAAAATTAATTGTCCGTATTTCAATGATAACTACATTACAATATGATATCTACGAATTGTTCAATTTAAAACAGAAAATTGAGATAAATTTTTTTATATTACGATTTAAATTATTATTATCAATAAATATTCGTTCATATTATCGTTCCGTGACTCATCGAAGTGAATGGCGGCAGCCATGGCCACCAAAAGATGTAAATAGCCCACGATCGAAATGCTAAATTTTTGGCATTTTTATTGTCTCCGAGGGTTTAGTCAAGTGCGTAATTGGACCCGTCTACACAATGGGCCCACTTACCCCACTTAATGCCCTCTAATCCCGCCGCTTCCACTAAGCTTTGAATTTTCTTCCCTCCATCTATAAATTCCATACGATCCAATTCCAATTACAAATCCAATTCCTCAATTGATCAAACAAAATGCCAATCGACGATTATGATTCTGACGAAACTTTCACAAAACCAGGATCCATCCCATTCAAATGGGAAATCCGACCCGGCGTTCCTAAAATCCAACAAAAACAGCAACCGCAATCGCCGCCGCCACAGCCGCATTTCCTCAAACCCCTTAACCTCAAGCCCCCGCCATCCTCCTCGGCCTTACTCTTCCCGCCTCCCCCGGAGCCCCAGACCCGGAACCGATCCTTCCGCTCCTGTTCTGCCTCTCGGACTCGGTCGGAGCGCTGGCGGTTCGAGCAGCGCAACAACATCCTTGCCCGGCGATCCGAGACCGTTGAGTCAGCCGGGTGCTTCATGTCCCCTCTTCTGAAGCGAAAACAGATGAGCAAAAGGGGAAGCGGTGCCAGGACAGTACCCGCACTTGTATCCGAGTGCGAACCCGACTTCACCTTGGACCTTGAAACACTCGCCCGGTGGTCGCTGTCGTCGCGAAAATCGCTGCTCTCTCCTTTCCGTGACTCTCCCACATCCACGTCCACGTCGTCTAATTCGTCCTACAAGTCGTCCCCGCGGCCCGTCTCAGACGTAGAATGGGCCGGGTTCGGACTTTTTTGAAAGGGCTCCTAGTAAAAGATGTTGCGGAAAATAGTAGAATGGAAATAATAACTCAACCCACAAAAAAGGAAAAATATGCAAGGAAATAAAAGAGCAAAGAATAGAGAACACCGGATATAACGTGGTTCGGCAATATGCCTACATCCACGGGGCAACAACAACAAGAACCTCCACTAATGAAATTAGGGATACAAAGAGATGCACAACTTCAAGAACACTACTTGAAGGAAACTCTCTCTCTCACACTTGTTTTGCTACCAACACTACAACACTCAACACTCTCAACTTAGAGTGGGCACTCTTCACTCTCTACTTGGAGGAAGATGTTTCTCTTGGATGAGATTGATGGAATGAGCAAATGACCTCTCCTTATATAGGCCAAGGAGGAACCATCTAAATGCTTTCATTAATGCTTCACCCACCCACTTACTTCATTTTGGATCCCACTTACCTACAACCACCTACTACATTTTGGATCCCACTTACCTACAACCACCTACTACATTTTGGATCCCACTTACCTACAACCACTTACTTCATTAATGCTTCAAATAACATTTTGTAGATATATTTGAAATTTGGGCCTAGATATTTTACAATCTCCCCCTCTAGGCCAACTAGGTCAAAACGACGTGACTTCTACTTGAAGTCCACTCCAGCGGATTTGCTGCAATACTCCAACTTCTGTTGTGTAACAACTTTTGTCATCATATCTGAAGTGTTCTTGTTGGTGTGAATTTTCCTCAACTGGAAAAGCTTCTTTGATACTGCATCTCGAATCCAATGATAACGGAGATCAATGTGCTTCGTGCGAGGATGGTACACTGAATTTTTACTTAAATGAATAGCACTCTGACTATCACAATGTACCACATAACTTTCTTGCTTCACACCCAATTCTTGAATGAACCTCTGCAGCCAAATCATCTCCTTGCCTGCTTCATTTGCAGCAATATACTCAGCTTCAGTGGTGGATAAGGCAACACATTTTTGTAACTTAGACTGCCATGAAACAGCTCCCCCTGAAAAGGTGAATAAGTATCCAGAAGTGGATTTTCTAGCATCAAGGTCTCCTGCCAAGTCTGCATCCGTGAAACCTTCTAACATCGGTTTCGATCCACCAAAGCACAAGCACAACTTTGAAGTGCCTCTCAAATATCTGAGTATCCACTTGACTGATTCCCAATGCTCTCTGCCAGGGTTAGAGAGATACCTACTAACAACACCAACTGCATGTGCTATATCTGGTCGAGTACAAACCATAGCATACATAAGACTACCAACAGCTGATGAGTAGGGAATACCTGCCATCTTGTCCATATCCTCTTGTGTAGTTGGGCATAAACTTCTGCTTAACTTGAATTGATTACCTAGAGGTGAGTTCACTGGCTTAGCTTCTTTCATGTTGAACCTCTCAAGCACTCGTTCAACGTACCTTTCCTGTGACAACCATAGCTTCTTCGCCTTCCTGTCACGAGTGATCTCCATGCCCAAAATCTGCTTAGCTGGACCTAAGTCTTTCATATCAAATGATTTTGACAAATCTGACTTCAACTTGTGAATCATAGCAACATCGTGCCCCACAATCAACATATCATCAACATAGAGCAATAAAATGATGAAGTTACCTCCGGTGAACTGCTGGATATACACACATGGATCGGCATCTGTTCTCTTGTACCCATGACCCAACATGAATGAGTCAAACTTCTTGTACCATTGCCTCGGTGCCTGCTTTAGCCCGTACAAGCTTTTCTTCAACTTACAAACCATGTGTCCTTTTCTCTCAACTTCAAAACCTTCTGGTTGCTCCATGTAAATTTCCTCTTCCAAATCACCATGCAGAAATGCTGTCTTCACATCCAACTGCTCCACCTCAAGATCCATGCTAGCTGCCATGCCCAGAATAACTCGGATAGAAGTCATCTTAACCACTGGTGAGAATATCTCGTCGAAATCGACTCCTTCCTTCTGCCCAAAACCCTTGACAACCAAGCGAGCCTTGAACTTTGTCAACTGCTCATTCTCGTCCCTCTTCAACTTGAACACCCACTTATTTTTGAGTGCTTTTCTGCCTTTAGGAAGCTCCACCAACTCATAGGTGTCATTCTTCAATAAAGACTCCATCTCAGACTTCATTGCCAACATCCATTTGTCATTGTCTGCATGAGTCTTTGCCTCCTCAAAATTTTCAGGCTCTCCATCACCAGTCAACAGAATGTATCTGGAATGCGGGTCATCCCCATCACTGGTCGTGAGAATATACTGTGAAGAAGGATACTTAGTATTCGGCTTCGGCACTCTGTTTGATTTACGAACTGGTACTTGGGAAATCTCCGGTTGCTCCTCCTGGCTTGGCTCCCCCTGAATTTGATCGTCCTGATCATCGTCTTCAGGTTCAGACACTATCTCAGCACCTTCTGCTTCAGCCATGTCAGGAACGTCTTCATGTATAACCTCTTGAGCTCTGCCACTGGGTTCTTGTTGCAGCGGTGATGAATCATAGGTGAGTTGGCCTGCATTTTTAACTGTCTCCTTATCAAGATCTGCCACGGTCTGATCTTCAAAGAAGTGTACATTTCTGCTTCTGAATAGCTTGTTGGTCTTTGGATCCCACATGCGGTAGCCCATTTCTTCATTGCCGTACCCGAGAAAGATGCACGGTGTGCCTTTGTCATCTATCTTCAATCTTTTCTCGTCAGATACACGTGCAAATGCTTTGCACCCAAACACTTTCAAGTGTGAATATGAAACGCTTCTACCGGTCCATACGCATTCGGGAGTCTCAAAGTTCAATGGTACACTTGGTGATCGGTTGATAAGGTAACAAGCGGCTGACACTGCTTCGGCCCAAAAACGCTTTGATAGATTGGCTGTCTTCAGCATGCACCTGACCTTCTCCAGAATGGTGCGGTTCATCCTTTCAGCTACACCATTATGTTGTGGGGTGCCAGGAATTGTCTTTTCATGCCTAATGCCATACTTCGAACAGTAATCTCTGAACTCGTTCGAAGTGTACTCTCCTCCATTGTCGCTGCGGATACATTTGAGGGCTCTCCCAGTCTCCCTCTCCACCATGACATGAAACTGCTTGAAGGTTTGGAATACCTGACCTTTTGATTTCAACAAATATACCCAAACCTTTCGTGAAACATCATCAATAAAGGTAACAAAATATCTATTACCACCTAGTGATTCAACTTCCATAGGGCCACAAACATCAGAATGTACTAGGTCTAATATTTTTTCTTTTCTTGTGAAGGTACCAGAAAAACTGACTTGATTTTGTTTGCCATATAAACAATAATCACAAGAGTCGAGTGAGGTACCTTTGGCAAAGGGAATGAGAGACTTCTTTGCCAAAACTTGCAATCCCTTCTCACTCATGTGGCCTAATCTTTTGTGCCATAGATTTGGATGAGAATCGTCCGCGACATTCAACTCTCCTTTGCAAACCTTCCCATATGTCTTGTAAAGGGTGCAGCACAACTTCCCTCTAGCGATGACTAGCGATCCCTTGGTAAGCCTCCACTTTTGATCTCCCCCATGATGATGGAACCCTTGTTTATCAAGCACACCGGTTGACATTAGATTGAGACGTAAACCAGGAACATGTCTCACATCTTTCAATAACAGCTTGTTGCCCAAATCAGTCTCGAACAAAACATCACCTATTCCGGATATCTTGGAATAGCTATCATTGCCCATCTTCACTTCCCCAAAGTCTCCAGCTTTGTATGTGGTGAAGAACTCCGAGTGCGCCGTGGCATGGAAAGATGCTCCAGAATCAACTACCCAAGAAATGTTTTTATCTTCATCAGCATGTAGGCAATCATTGTCAAGAGACAACAACTCACATGCTTGACTGGACACAGTAGCGGTAGCTGCAGTATTGGTTGTGTCCTCCTTCTTTTGGTAGGTTGAGCCATCTTTCCCATCCTTCTTGTTATTCTTTAGTTTGTTGCAATTCTTCATCATGTGGCCATAGAGATTGCAATTATGACACCTTCCATTGAATCGTGTCCTCGAACGGCTTGCACTTCTTCCGCGATCTCGACTGGGAACTTTACTCTTGCTCCTTCCTCTATTCTCCGTCACAAAGACTTGACTATTATCGGAACTAGATGACTTTCTCCTAGTCTCTTCATTGAACATGTTGTCTTTAACATTATCCATAGATAACACACCATTGGGAGCAGAGTTACTTACAGTAATGACAAAGGTCTCCCAGCTGTCGGGCAAAGATCCAAGAAGCAATAACGCTTGAAGCTCATCCGCGATCTTCATGTCCATCGTGGCCAATTGATTGACAGTGCTTTGGAAGTTGTTGAGGTGCTCAGTCACCCTTACGCCCTCCTTATACTTCATGTTGACAAGCTCCTTAATGAGAAACGCTTTCTTCGATGCGGACTTTTGTTCGAACAATGACTCCAACTTCAACCAAAGAGCATGGGCGTTAGTCTCGTTGGACACATGGTGGAACACACTATCATCCACCCATTCACGAATATGGCCAATAGCCTTGCGATTCAACTTCTTCCATTCAGCATCTCCCATATTCTCAGGCTTGCCTTCCTCTCCTTCTATGGGCTCATGCAGATCCTTGCAATAGAGAATGTCCTCCATTCTCGGCTTCCATGTAATCCAATTGGAGTGGTTGAGTCGAACCATGGTACTCCTTGAGCCTTCCATTCTCAACGAACCTAGAGCTCTGATACCACTGTTGCGGAAAATAGTAGAATGGAAATAATAACTCAACCCACAAAAAAGGAAAAATATGCAAGGAAATAAAAGAGCAAAGAATAGAGAACACCGGATATAACGTGGTTCGGCAATATGCCTACATCCACGGGGCAACAACAACAAGAACCTCCACTAATGAAATTAGGGATACAAAGAGATGCACAACTTCAAGAACACTACTTGAAGGAAACTCTCTCTCTCACACTTGTTTTGCTACCAACACTACAACACTCAACACTCTCAACTTAGAGTGGGCACTCTTCACTCTCTACTTGGAGGAAGATGTTTCTCTTGGATGAGATTGATGGAATGAGCAAATGACCTCTCCTTATATAGGCCAAGGAGGAACCATCTAAATGCTTTCATTAATGCTTCACCCACCCACTTACTTCATTTTGGATCCCACTTACCTACAACCACCTACTACATTTTGGATCCCACTTACCTACAACCACCTACTACATTTTGGATCCCACTTACCTACAACCACTTACTTCATTAATGCTTCAAATAACATTTTGTAGATATATTTGAAATTTGGGCCTAGATATTTTACAAAAGAAGCTTATTTACTGCTGTAGTTAATTACTGAGTAATTACCGCATGGCCCAAAATGGTTAATTACTCAATGGGCAGCTTAGCTCTCTGGTCATCAAACGAGAAAATTTGCATGCAACGTGGAGACGTACATTATTTTGAATCAAGTTCGTAATATGTACACGAAGTAATATCTTTATTGCATACATACATTTCTCGATTCAAGGACCAAGAAGAGTACTTCGATTTTTTTTCATCGTTAGATGGTAAAAACAACTAGATGAGTAAACTCCTATGGTCTTGTTGATACTTGATCTTGGATGTAGTTATGTTTCGTGGAATGGAAAATGGGAAAGACGAATCTTTTCTGCTATGAAGTCCATAAAGAAATAAAGAAAAAAGATTTGCATGTTCATAAAGGTGATTACTATTTTTCCTCCATTGACTTGAAGTTCAAAACAATTGAGATTTTTTGGAGATTGGATGCAATTACTAATTGATGATCTGGCATTTACAGAATGAAAAAACAACAATTTTGTATAATACTACGTAATATAAAAATACTAAAAATAGTCTAAGTTTTTACGTATAAAAATGTGTTTATTATCAAGTTGATGCCGATATTATGGATAAGTACTCTTTTATTTGAATAATATATTATACAATTTTAAAAAATATATTCTTCATTTTATTCAAGTATATAATAAATTAATTGAATATATTATAAATACTAAATAAGACTATTTTTTTTTTTATTAGCAATTTCAGGTTGGCTGAAGCTCACCCTAACCCATAAAGTAGGTCTGTGTCTGAATAGATAGTTATTCACTAAAATAATTTTGGTAAAAATAGCTTTTAAAATAATATTTTTAAAAATTGTTGTGTAAAAAAAAAATCCATTATTTTTCAAAAAATTAAGAATTCTCCTTTTTTATCTATACTAAAAAAAAAAAATATTACCAGGCCCATATTCTAAATTTCAATTTCCAATTTAAAAGCGAAAAGGGAAACAAAATAGAAAATATTTTTTGTCGTTACTCGGCCCGAGCCCAACTTGAACCCAAAACACACTCCAACACATCAAAGATGGGCCTATCCGCTTATAAACCGAAAGCCCAATTAAAATCCTTTTTTTATCAATGCCCAATTCAAATCCTTTCTTCAAATTTTTCGAACTTTCATCTTCAAATCACACCACCACCCTCTTCCCTCCCTGAGTCCCCAACAGCACCTGAAACAACTCCAACAATGGCTTTAGCAAGCTTAGCCAATCCAGAAGTCATTTTTGCCTTATGATTGATTCCTAAATTATATTTTCCAGAAATAAAACAAATTTACGAAACATGAACCACTCGAAACCTCTGTGCCGAAATCACGCACCGAATCTAGTGGACCAAGTCCTCACTACCATGCTCGAAAACCAGTCCTTCGACGCCAAGCTTGCAGCCTCCTCCACCTCCACTGCCTCTCAATTATTGACCCATGACTCAGTTTCGCAAGTCCTCAATTCCATACCCAGATTCTTCTTCCAGTCCCCACGCTTCGTCGGGCGCCAATCCGGTTTTCGACACCGAGCTCCGTTAAAGCAACGCAATCTCAAACAAGAGTCTTATAAATTCTATAGAAACGTGCTCGTACTTGGCCCGGCCGCACACAGAGACCCCAACAAGGTTCAGCTGGGATTGGACAAAGCACTTGAATTTTACTACTGGGTGGAAGCCCATTTTGGGTTCGTCCACAATGAGCGAACTTGCGGGGAGATGGCTCTGGTTTTAGCTAAAGGGAACAGGGTGAAAACGCATTGGGATTTTCTTAAAGACATGTCAACGTGAGGGAGTGGTGGGCTTGTGACTACGCAGTCCGTTACGTGTTTGATAAAATTCCCAGGATTGATAAAAGTCCCAGGAGAAGAGGGCTTGGTTAGTGATGCATTGGCTGCTTTTTATAGAATGAAGCAGTTTCATTGTAAGCCCGATGTGTATGCTTACAACACTAGTATTTATGCACTTTTCAAAGTTGGGAATTTTAACAAGGCCAGCTTTTTATTGGAGCAGATGGAGTTGCCGGGCTTTAGATGCCTGCCAGACGTATTCACTTATACAATTTTAATCAGCTCTTATTGTATGTGTGGTTTGGAGACTGGTTGTAGCAAACCACATGTTTCGGAATATGCTTTTCAGAGGTTTTGTTCCTCATGGTGTCACTTACAATGCTTTGATCAATGGCTGTTGCAAAACTTACCGGATAGAGAGGGCTTTAGAATTGTTTGAAGATGTGAACAAAAGGAGTTGTGCCCCCAACCGGGTTACTTATGATTCATTTATGAGATACTATGCTGCTGTAAATGAGATTGACAAAGCCGTGGAAATGTTGAGGAAGATGCAAAAAAAGAAACTTGGAATGCCTACTTCAAGTTCGTATACTCCAATCATTCATGCCTTGTTTGAATCAGGAAGGGTTATAGAGGCCCGGAATTTCTTGTCGAGTTGATTGATGGAGGCTCGGTTCCTAGAGAGTATACTTATAAATTAGTTTGTGATGCACTAAATTCAGCTGGAGAACTCAGTTGGCTTGATGATGACCTGCGTAAAAGAATTAAAGATAGTATAGAGAGAAGATATAAGCACATAATGAGGGAGAAGCTAATTATGACTATGAGGGTGTGTTTGGTATACCGTATTACGGTCTGTATAGGCTAAATAATCCGAAACCTGTGTTTGGTATCAGTCGTATTAATTAGTCACCGTATAAGTTAATACGGTTAAATATTTTTATACGATCCAGACACGCTAAAATAATACGCTCGAAATTGTCCGTATTAAATAGTCGGATAACTAGTAATCTTATAAAATATAATAATAATAATAATAATAATAATAATAAAT
Source organism: Prinsepia uniflora (assembly GCA_032719365.1). Taxonomy (NCBI): domain Eukaryota; kingdom Viridiplantae; phylum Streptophyta; class Magnoliopsida; order Rosales; family Rosaceae; genus Prinsepia; species Prinsepia uniflora. The sequence continues at coordinate 1,357,977 of CM064872.1, read as the reverse complement.
AGTAATATAATAAAAATAAAATATTAATTTAGTAAATATTAATAATAAAAAGTAATAAAGTAATAAATACTACTAATAATAAATTAATAATTAATAATTAATGATATTTTAATAAATAATTAATGATATTTTAATAAATAATAATGATAAAATTAAAAATAATTAATTAATAAAAATGTAATAAATAGTAATAATAATTATTATTAAAATAAATAATAATAAAAATAATGACATACATAATTAATATTTAAGATATAAGTATTTCGTCAATTACTATAATATAATCCGGTCAGTATAATATAGTCGACATTCTAATCCGGAAAAGTACCAAACGCCTGACTAAATAATCAGTCTATCCGGTGGACATATTAGTCTATCCGATTGAAATAGTCAGTACAGTACGACATACCAAACGAGGCCTGAAAGGATACAGAGGCATAGTGGATGCATGATGTTGTGAATAATCTCAGATATCTTACAATTTCCCACATGAGCTTATTTGGACTAACTGCACAAATCAGATTGGATAGGTCATCACCATTAATATAAGAACACGACCAATCAATCACAACATCAGTTCATTGTATCAAATTAGGATAATCCATATACCATACAAAAAGAAACTCCACATATTTGATATCTTTCTTTTTGAATGAGATCTCAATTTCAACAACGAGTTTATTAGATAATGATTTAATGTAAGATAATCCACATTAGCATTCTAAATCGCATATGATTTACACAACTATGTATTAGTCATCAATATAGAAATCTCGATTGAGAAGATTATTGGCACCAAACAAATATTCCCACATAACACAAGTCCTAGAACATATAGTCCCTCAACATAATAACATTCATGTCCAAAATCGAGATGATAGTCATATATTGATAGTTCAGTAACTTAAAAGTTTATTACTTCGTCAAGTAAACAACTAACAACAATATTTATTCAAACACAGTTTAATAAGATATTTTCTCTAATTACATTATCAGTGATATACATCAATGCATTCCCACATTCAAAACATCAGCTGAGTTATAAAAACCCATTTCGGTAACCAATCTATGAAAAATAGGACCATGCAATGCTTTAGTGAGGGGATCTGCAATCATTTTGCAGGTGTTGAGATGCTCAATATTGATTAGACCTTCTCTTGCCTTGTCTTGAACAGTAAGGTATTTGATGTCTATGAATCTAGACGATTCTGATATCTTATTGTTGAGATGTGAGGAAAATGTCTCATATCGGAAAAGCACAACTATATTTTGTGCCGTATATAGTATTGGGCTACTTCCTCCATTGTCAATTAGTTTTGGGGGGAACCTCAACTTTTTACATGGTATCAAAGCGGGGTTATCCCACGTGAAATTTTAACCGACACACGTGTCACACGTACCCATTAAAGTCATCACATCATACGCTGGAAAATTTGTCACACGTAAGGGGGCATGCTGAGATATGAGGAAAATATATCACATCGAAAAACACACAACTATAATTTGTGCCTTATATGATCTTGGACTACTCCCTCAATTGCCAATTAGTTTTTGGGTGGAACTTCAAATTCTTACACTTATTATTCTTGGCAAAGAAGATTGATGTAGTGTTATCACAATACAGCTTTAAGCGTCTTTCAACACTTTTGACAACTTCCATGCTGAGCATCATGTTCTTGATCGAGGCAGTCTGTCTGGTTACTTCAAAACAACCAATATTCAGATTCCATGGTAGACGACGTAGACCTAGTTGTCTGTTTCTTGTTTCTCCCTGAAAAAGACCCTCCTACTAGCATGAATATATATCCACTTATTGACATACGATCATCAATGCATCCATCAAGGTCAGAGTCAGTATAGTTAGTTAGTTCCAAGCTTTCAACTTGTTGGTAGGTTAAAACATGAGATCTTGTCCTTCTCAAGTACACCTAAGTACTTTCTTTCCAGTATTCCAATGTGTTATCCCAGGATTTGATTGAAATCTTCCTAGTACATTTAGGGAAGAGGAAGTCAGGTTTAGTGCATACTTGTGCATACATTAGGCTTCCCAAAAGTGAAGCATAAGACTTATCTTTCATGGCTTCAATCTCAATATTGGTTTTAGGACACTGTTCCTAAGAAAATTTATCACCTTTAGTGATAGGCACATCATTCCCATTACAGGTGTCCATGTTAAACCTCTTAAAAATTCCGTCCACATAGTTCTTTTGAGAAAGTCCCAAAATCATTCATTGTCTGTTCCTTTCAATCTCTATTCCTAAAACAAAATGAGCAGGTCCTAGATCTTTCATGTCAGAACTTTTTGACAACATTTTCTTAGTGTCACAAAGAAGTTGTTGTTGGAACAGGAAAGAAGGATGTCTTAGAAGGATGTCTTCCACATATAGAACAAGAAAATTGAAGTTTGACTTCATTGTTTTCATGTAGATGTAGTTGTCAAATCCGTTTTCCACAAAACCATGAGATGTGACAAATTCATCAAAATTTAGTTACCATTGCCTTGAAGATTGCTTCAGTCCATAAATTGACATGTTGATTTTACAAGCCCAATTCTCTTTCCACTTAGTTCAAATAATCTCACATATCTTACATGACTTTCATCTTATATGTTTGGGGTTTTAGAGTTAGTAGGTACACATTCAATTATGGCAGTACTTATTTTAAAATGTATTTAATTGGGAAAACTATGACCTATTCATACAATTATAATTTATTTGGGTACTTAAGGGATATTAAGATGGTATAAATATGGACATCGGCCGTAGTAATGGAGGGAGATGAGCATCTAATGTGATAATTAAGATGGGTATCCAATCCCAGTAACTAGCCATCAATAACATGGAGTGTGATGTGTGTAAACTGATCAGAATGTGATTATAAATATGGACAATGTGGAGGTAAGAATCATAAACTTGTTCAAAGGTTGATTAGACAATCCGAAAGTACGATCGAAACGGTCCAAACAAAGTTGGACTACCACAATACATCTACATGCTGGCGAAGGACAAAGGCCGAATGTCACCTATATGGCATGAATGAAATGAATATGAAGATATCAGATTAAACATGTGAGAAGGTGAGGCACACAGTGAGGTCGGAAAGAAGAACCATGAAGATCGAGAGGCTAGAGGCACATATCGACATTGAAAAGAAGGAAGGTGCGACAAAGTACAAAAATCATGTGAGTACTTTGATACCCTAAAAAAATCCAAGAGTGAAGGATTTGCTTTGTTTTAAGAATATCCTACGTTCAATGGTCTGGAAACGATGATAGGATCCGTTAAGCAAATGGAGGTGGATGAAGTTGGAGGATTTGAAGATCCCACTACCCATAATCTTGTGGCTCAAGCTAGAAAAGTAGAAACAATATTGAAACATACCACCTTTATTCTAGCTATACAATTTAGGGTATCAACGTTCTAATTTGTGTTTGGTGTCATAGTTCAATTCAATATTCTTGTTATGTGTTACCAACACTTTTGATTGTTGAACTCGGTGGGTGTTTATTTTCAAGGTCTGTTTAATTGTAATATACACTAAGTATTACCAAGTTGTCGTTTGAAGCCCTATCCCATGGTTGCTCCTGAAGATCATCCAGTCACATTCCTTATGATCAGCTGCATTCTTATCGTGGTTCGCGATCGCGCCAACCGATCCTCTGACCGCCCCAGAAGTATAGACATGGAGAAATGCACCCCACTGGCCATTTTTGATCCTTTGCGGGTAGGGGGTGTGTCCAATGTGACCAGACCAATTGTGCGTGGTGGCAAATGTCATAGGGTCTCCAGTTGCATTGTAGATAACAGTGAGTGTCAAGCTGACAAAGACAAGTCTCACAATATTATTAATGCAGGACTATAATATTCATCTCAATTTATAGTAAATTCAATACAATTGTAGAAAATTTAGTTATTCATATATATGACCATTTAATTGTTAATTTAATGATTAAATTAATGGAATGAGTAAATTGATGTAATATCAAAATCATATGGAGAAAAATGATGAAATTAAAACTTTGTAGTTCATTTTGAGAATGACCCTCAAAACCTTAAGGAAGAAAATGTTTTTCTTCCTCCTCGGCCTCTATGTATGCATTATTCGTTGGGATTCAAAGGAGAGAAACTAGTTCCTTACATATTGTTATTTTTTTTTTCAATATATATACACACACATATGCACACACATATTGTTTTTCTTCCTCCTCGGCCTCCATGTTGTTTTTGCCTTATTGTTGTGATCAAAATGGATGGCTAGAAGGTCCTAGCCGACTAGATATAATCGGTTAACTTTAGTCAACTGAGTATGACTTGTGTGTTTGCTCAGCCTGAAGAGTTTCGGAATTTCTTAAGCAGGCCTATCTGGCTTTTAGTCAAGCCAGCCAATTTAAGTACGAACAAGCATAAATATAAGTATAATATCACCTATAACCATATCATCTTGGTGGGCATTTTACACATGGGTGAAGTAGACCAATTTGTCCTAATTCAACATGTGTTGGTGTTCGATTGGTAGAAGTGACAAAAGAAAAAATATTATCGTATGTATCTTATGTTTCACTACATACTATATATAAACACACTTTGTACTTATATACATATATACTAGCTTATATATACTAAGTACTATATATAAGATAGTACTAAGTATAATAGATATATATACAACAAAATAGGGGAAAAAAAACATCACTAAATTATAATAATTATAAAATAGAATAAATCAAAGATAAGAACTCTCCCATGCTTTATTAGCTAGAGTTTGTGTCCAGCTCATTATATATTTTCAAGGATGTCATAATCATGCAACCTATAGCCATGCTCGTGAGGCATTTTACACATGTGTGAAGTAGACCAGTTTGTCCTAATTCAACATGTGGTGGGAAGTGATAAAAGAAAAAATATCATCGTATTTATTTTATGTTTCACAAAGAGATAATAGGTATTTTATGTGTCACACAGAGATTTGGGTTTCTTTAATTTTGTTAGAATAGAAAAGTGGTGAGCAAAATAATAGAGTCAAGAGACGGTAAGAAATTGAGGTTCCACCCTATAACCAATTGGCAATGGGGAAGTAGCCCAAGATCTTATAAGGCACAAATTGTATTTGTGCTTTTCCAATGTGGGACATTTTCCTCACATCTCAACACGTCCCCTCACGTGTGGCGGTTTTTTCTAGCCTATCACGTGACGATTTGATCGGTACGTGTGACACGTGTGACGGTTAAACCTCCACGTGAGATAACTCCACTCTGATACCATGTAAGAAATTGAGGTTCCACCCCATAACCAATTGGCAATGGGGGGAGTAGCCCAAGATCTTATAAGGCACAAATTGTAGTTGTGCTTTTCCAATAGACAACATTAGTATACGTCGAACACGACGACACCTACAAATGTGGCCAACCCAACATAAAATAATATTAAAAAAAAAGTAACGAAAGAATTCCAAAAAGAATTGTCACATGAACAAAAAATAATGCAATACACAAAAAAGACCAATTCACAAAAGAAAATAAACCAAAATTACACGTAAATTAAATCAAATTAAACTCATATATTGATGAAATAAAAATTTTTAAAAAAGAAAAAGGAGTAAGGGCCAATGCATGAAAGGAAATCAATTAAAGCAATGTGAAAATCGAATCAAATAATAAAAGCGACGAAAGCATTGCCAGACAACCAAAAATACAAAAAAATCATTGTCATTGGCCCATTCAGTAAGTAGCAGGACAAACAAATAATGAAAATTCCACACAACTCGTGTAATAGAAAATGTTTAAATATTAGACAATAGATAATTTTTAAGTTAACAACTATATGATTGAAGAGGATATCAGCTTGGAAATATTCTTATCATGGCCTTACAACAACAAAATTAAAGCTACGTGTGTCAACTAAGCGGAAAATTTGTACCTGCCTTATCATCCTCTATAAATAGGCTTCGTGTCTTATCATTTTTAAGCTAAGCTAATAAGCTAGAAAGCCATATCCTCCTCCTCCTCCTCCTCCTCCTCCTCCTCCTCCTCCTCCTCTACACCCAATCGATCGTCAATTAATTACATATAATAACTAATAAGTAATAATTGAATATGGCAGGCAACAACGTGATTAGCTTGTTGAGCCATGATCAGTTGTACAAGCTTGCTAACATAATTTACAGGCAAGAAGTAGACGCCATTAAGAATCTGAGATTCACTTCGGAATTCGAACTGGCAAAGTACCTGAGGGATTGCAAAGCTGGTTTCGAATCAGCGGTGGGTCTTTTGGACCAAGGGCGTGACATTGAACAACGTTGGTTTAAAGACCCAGACAAAGATCACGTAGCCATTGCTCACGAAATCTACGATTTCATTGTCAACGCTGCGAACCATGCACTCCAGACGGTGAGGAACTATACACTGCGACTCAATTATGTAAGCAAAATCAGAGCGCATGCCAAAAGCCTTGGAGATGCGCTCGCCAATCTGGATGGTGACGCTGAGAAAATCAAAGAGTTGGCAGAGGAAGCAACTCAATACAGAAATGCCATGCTGGAGTACACCAGGAAGCATCAGAGTCCGGCGTCTCGCCAGTTCTCAAGATGGCTCAAGGACACTGGCATTGATTTTGACAAGCTAGTCAAAAGGTATATATATATATATATACACACACATAAACGGTGGCGCCACCACCGCAACCACCAGAATCTATATATTTTGAATTGTTAGTTATAATCCACATCGCTTGTAAATGAACAGATATCAGGCCAAGCTCAAATTCGAAGGGCCTTTTGCAGATCTAGACGAAATACAAAAGATACAGGTAACAATTATTTTTATGATAAATCATAATGATTGCTTTATACTATTATACGTGCATACGTGTATGATATTTCATTATTTTGGGTGGTTCAGGCTATTAAATGATCTTTTTTTTTTCAAAATTTTATAGAAAATATGAAAGTGATCGATTATTTTCATGCGGCAAATATGATAAGGACAATCCTTGTATCTCAAGCTGATGATACTTTTTTATATCCCATTTTCTCTTATCAAATTGTCTTTGAATATATATTATAATAATAATTATTTATTTTTTAAATCATTATATCAAAATCATTCTCAGAAAATATAGCATCATGTTACTTGTAAGGCCCCTGTTTATATATACATGCGTATGTAGGTGTACGAGGCAATTATAGAGGCATCTGGGCGCGGAAATATTATAGTGAATACATTATCCAAGGTGTTTGGAGCCGCTGGCATAGCGGTGCTTCTATTCGCAGCGGGTGTGATGGTATGGGACATATTTTCAGCTGACCACAAATTTGAAAGGGCAGTGCATGACGCTGTAGTGACCGCAGCATCCATCGGGGGTGCAGTGCTAGGAGAAGTTGTCGGAGTTGCTATAGCAACTCATATATCAGTCGCCGCCGAGGCATCTGCTTTGTTTGTGCTCATGGCAGGAGTCACATTTAGCATCGTCGGAGCTTTTCTAGTCGGTGCATTCGCTGGGTGGTTGGTTGACTTGATTATCGGGTCCGGAGGAACGGCCCCCTTAAGCACCCAGGGGCATCGTTGTTATGTCACCCCTTTGCCCGATGGCATCGTTCTCGCACGTCAAATTACACACCACTCTTAATTAATTACTGTGCTTATAATTAATATCACATAATAATGAATAAGTTTGGGAATAATATCAATCTTCGGCTGTTTCAAGATTGACGAATTGCACAACAGTTTGTGTGGTCTATCTTTCAGTGTGTTGGATGCATCTTCAGCGTCATGTATGTAACCTTTAAATAATAAAGTCCTATATTTGTATCGTGCAAATCTCATATTTGCATAGTTGCATACATCCCAATGACCCCCATGTGTGTCTTTACTATGGAGGTTAGACTTTTAAATCTTATTAAGCAAAATGACTACAATACTACACTGCATTCAGTACATAGTGTTTTTCCAATATAGTATATAATAAAAATTAAAAAAAAATATCCACTTATTTTCTAGCCATTAAATTTTGATTTAAGAAAATCTAACGATCAACATCCTGCTCCGCACTTAATACGGTGGGATGCTGTAAAAATTCCGGTTATTAAGATTATGTCCCAAGTTTCACTTTTATCAAAGTGTGTCCTCTTCACTGGATCTCCTACAAACATCAAGAACGAATCCAAAAATAGCTGGTCACCCCGTAGAAACTTTGATGCAATTTTGCATTAGTCCAATAATCACAATAATAGCATAATAGTGCACATGTCTACAATTTATGGCTTAATTTAAACAAAACCAGTGAGCATCACGGCTTTATTGCTCCCACATTTTGGTCTCAACTAATAAGTGAAACATAATCTCGTTGCCAATATAAAAAACTAGCAACTTACTAAAGAAAAAAAAAAACATGATCTTAACTTTGAATTCCAATGAAGGGGAAGAAATTAACCTGAATAATAAAGAACAACAAAAAAATAAAACATCAACATGAACAACAATGATGATAAGCAAGTTTCGACGTGAAAACATCAACATAATAATCAAAACTAAAATCTTATTAATTTATAGACTAACGCTTAATTTGATTCCTAAGGAACAGTAGAGTCAAAAGCTAAAGGTTTAATCATTTAACTGAGTTTCAACAACCCAAACCAACCTTAAAAGGAATTTGGGAGAAAAGTCTTCATATTAAAATGTAGGTTATGTGATGTAAACAATGAATTGTGCCCCTATTTGTGCTCAAAACAACTTTCTATTGATCAGGTATGATCGGTCTATCTTGTTGCTTTGAACAAAATGGATGGCTGAAAGGCCCTGGCCGACCAGATATATTCAATTAGCCTTAATTAGTCGGCTGAGCATAATTTGTGAGTAGACCAATTTGTCCTAATTCAACATATGGAGGGGTTCGATTGGTAGAAGTGAAGTAGACTAATTTGTCCTAATCCACATTAAACTCTGTTCTGTTTTATTCCATTTATTTTTCTTCAATTACAGCTTGTTTATGCTTAAAATATTTTTATTCAAGCCATTTATTGTAGTACCAATACAATATATTCTTTTGTTCCGTACTTTTTTTTTATTCTAGTCAATTGAATATGTTGAATTATTGTTCAGTTCATATTGAAATGAATCGAAATTGATAAGGAGTTGTTCAATGATGCTCGAACATGACTTGTTTTGAGTGCCTACTTATTTTCTATCGGTATCTATGGGTTGATCACGAGCCGAAATATGGTTAGAGCCCTTATGTGTCTTGAACTTATACTGAATGCGGTTAATATAAATTTCGTAACATTTTCTGATTTTTTTTATAGTCGCCAATTAAAAGGAAATATTTTCTCAATTTTTGTTATAGCTATATATATACACACTACACTACATACTATATATATAGTGTATATACATGTAGTATTTATATATATACTCTGTACTTATATACATATATACTAGCTTATATATACGAAGTACTATATATAAGATAGTACCTAAGTATATAGATATATATACAACAAAATAGGAAAAAAAAATACAAACATCACTAAATTATAATAATTATAAAATAGAATAAATCAGAGATAAGAACTCTCACATGCTTTATTAGCTAGAGTTTGTGTCCAACTCATTATATATTTTCAAGTATGTCATAATCATGCAATCTATAGCCATGCTCGTGAGGCATTTTACACATGGGTGAAGTAGACCAGTTTGTCCTAATTCAACATGTGGAGGGGTTCGATTGGGAAATGACAAAAGAAAAAATATCATCGTATGTATTTTATGTTTCACAAAGAGATAATATAATTTTATGTTTCACAAAGAGATAATATATATATCCTTTGGGTTTCTTTAATTTTTTTAGAATAGAATAGTGGTGAGCAAAAAACAGGCTCACCATGTGGTATTCGATTGGATCATTTCTAGTGTCGCCATGCTATACATATTTTCCATACTTGAGTACGCGGGTATTCGAATGGCTTTTGGTGTATTTTAAATTGGTGCAATGTTTTGTTTGAGTATTGAGATTATGTGAGTCTATAAACTATATATTTTTTTATTATGTCAAAACTATCAGTATTGATTCAAATCATACCATTAGAAATAGTTTGGATTGAAACGGTTTCATTATATTTCACCCAAAATTTTTGCATATAGCCAAGTTTGTAGGGTTGAGTAGTTTCGGGTGCTTTATTTCACCTTTTTTTTTGTGAAGACTAAGGTATTCTTCGCATGTAGGTGAGGATTAACACTCGAGCCGTGTAGCACCCAATACGGAGGGAGCTCTCCTTAATATTGGCTGTTCCGTTCACAAGGCTCGAAGTCGAAACCTTATTTAAAAGGAATAAGGTATTTTACACTTCAATTACCAACCGTTGGCTTTATTTCACCTTTCAATACATCGCTGTTATTATTCTATGTACTCTCAAATAATATAGGGTTCTTTTCATCTTCAAAATAATTTAATGTACCTCACATCAATCAAATAACATAATCAAGCCTATGTAAGGATTGCTCGTTTGCCATGTACGAAATAATAATAAAAAAAGTTATCACAACTCATGCATACAATATAAAACAATATCATACGTAAATAGGTGAATAGATGAATAGATCATAGAGAAGAAAAAAAATATAATTAAGGACAATCCACCATAAAATAATATCAAACAAAGGAATCGAATGACATAATCCAGGCTATGAAAGCAGTGCTTGTCTGCCACGGACGAATAATAAAAAATATTATCACAACTCATGTAGACATATAAAACAGGTAATCAAGATATTATTAAGGACTAATATTATATATATATATATATATATAATAAATCAAGCATTTAGATGCTTAAAGACAGAAAAATAAAAACTCACACTACTTAAACATGCTCACACATCAAACTAAACATAAGTTAAAGACGTGAACAAGGGGGATTTTTGAGTTTTTTCGTTCGTTTTTAGTACCAAAAGTGCTATGTAGGTAATGGGCTATAGTTATATATGCTGTATCACCACTTAACTATGATTTAATAGTTGAATTAATTAAATGAGTATTTTGATGTAATATTAAAGCAACATAAAGAAAAATATCGAAATTAAAACCTTGAAAATACCAACCAAGAGTGATGACGACGCCAACAATGAAGATGAAGATCGATGGTGAAGTAGGCTAGAAGCCCAACCTCTACCACGCGACCTTGAAAAAGACCGACCAAGATTAATGGTGACATCGACGATTAAGATGAAAATCGATGGCGAAGAAGATCAATGACTAGGTTTAGGTGCTCGTAATTAGGGGGCAAGGAGTTCAATTTGATTTTTAGGGTTTCAGGTGAGTCTTAATTTGGTCTTTTTGGAATTTCGAAAATGGCCATCTAAGTTTTGTCATATCAATCGCTGGTTGGATAAAGTTTCTGACAAGTTGCATTTTAGTAGTCAAATTGATAAAAATCTTGTCGGGTTTGGTTTAGTTATCCGACGAGAATTATGTCGCCGTCGGGTAACATTATCTTTTTCAGCGCGGGAATATTTTTTTTTTGCACTATAACATTACTCGACGATGTAATGGAAGTCTTCGAGTAACACTGTTTGTAACGACAATTCCTTAGTCGTTGGGCAAAAAATTGTCAAGTCCCGAAAATTTTCTTGTAGCGTGAGAAACCGCTGTGTATATCCTTATATATATATATTTGGTTATATAAATTCTTATATATATAGTCATAAATTATTTCATTTATTAAATACTTAGTTAATTAATAATATAAGTATTAATTAAAATAAAGATAATAAATTAAAAAATATAGAATGTTGTATAATAAAATTAATAAAAAACTTATATTTTCGACATTTATGATTCTCAACTCAATTTATTTGTCTAGATAAGTAATTTTTATTCTGAAATTATTTGATAGTATTCATTATATTATTAATTTGTTGAATGTTATCTTTAAAAAAACCGCATAGGTTCCCGCCTAACCACTTAGGCGCTAAGCACTTATTGACCGTCTTAAAAGTGCCTAACGAACATTGGAATATATTGTCCATACTTAAGTAGGCGTGTTATTCATGTATTATTAATAGTGAAGCACCTTCAGTATAAATAGAGATACGTATTGTAACTCACTCACTCTTGCACTTGGGGTGGCAGAGAGAGAGAGAGAGAGTAATTAAGCAGATCGGGATATATCCATATGGCGAGTAATGTGTTTGGAATCCCCATCACCGACTCAACCTTAGAGGGGATGCCAGAATACGTAGGTAAGACGATAACGAAAGTAGACAGAGCAGATGTCGCTCTAAATATGAAAAATTCTGGAGATAAAGATGTGAATGTCCGAACTTACGTGGAGAATTTGAAGCAGCAATATGGTAGTGGTGTGTCCACTCTTTTTGTTTTCTACAATGCAACTGGTGACACCATAAAATACCATACTAGCCACAATTGGTCTGGGCACATTGGAGCTGCCCCCTACCCACAACTCATCGCAAATGGCCAGTGGGGTGGCTTTCTACATGTCCATACCTCCGGAGCAGCCACTGGATCTGTAGCAAGTGTTACTTTTAGTGGCACGAACGCAGCTGATGTAAAATCAGATTGGTGCGTATGCTGGAGCAACCCTTTTGATAGGAATTTATATGACAACCAGGTAATATTAATTGGATACCCTCTGTTGGAATAGTAGCCTAGTCTTTATTAATATATGGAATCCATCAATTTAATTAATTATATATGTGCATGGCATGCAGGTGTATACTGAGGTCCGACCCTCTGCGCACTATGACAACGGACCTTGGGCTGATCTGTATGATCTTTTGGGTAAGTCTGGCCTCTATAGCAGCGACACGGTGAGTGGGGCCGCGTCAACTATAGCAACTGGAAGCGACACTTCTCCAGTAGTTGAAGCTATCTTCACTTTGGCAGCCATCTAATCATTATACCATCATATATACTTGGACCTTGAGTTGCTTTCATTTCTTTTCTGTTTTGGTGAATCTTATCCTACTATGTACTATATCCACTATCCAGGTCGGCCTTTAAATAACTCGATCAATAGGCACTTGTATATAAATAAAACGGACCTGCTGTTGTATTTTTATGCTTCACTTGTGTGTGTTTAAATTAAATATTATGTATAATAATATGTAAGATCAATAAAGGAAAATATTATATATTTACACGTTTTAATTGGTGCTGAGTATATACGGAGACGAAATTTCCCATGCAGCATGCATGCACTAGCGCTCAGCCTCGGCATGCATTATCTTGGTTTTTTCTTCTTCGGCAAATTGAAATTTCATTAGAATAGATGAAGATAAATGTTTACATATTTAATTAGAATGTTAAATAATCAAAGGAGCTTAACAGAGATGGAGCCAGTAAAAGCCCCGGGAGAGGACCTGGGTCCCACTTTTTTTTTCTATATAAAATATATAATATATATATAATATTTTAGATATATACTATAGTGTAATAAAATATACAACATATAATATATAATATATTTTATTATTATAATTTAGAATAGGAACTGAAACCAACAGTTGCAGACAAACAATCTAACAAACCTAGCCTAGTGTAGCAACGTACTAGGCTAACAATTCAGCATGTATCGATGGTTGTGAATGGCTCTTTGTGCATTTTAAATTGGTGCAAGACATTTGAGTATTGTGATTATGTGAGTCTATAAATTATTTTTTTTTTATTGTGTCAAAACTATCAGTATCGATTCAAATCATACCATTAGAAATGACTTCGATTGAAACGGTTTCATTACATTTCACCCTAAATTTTTGTATATAGCCAAGTTCATAGGGTTGAGTAGTTTCGGGTGCTTTATTTCAGCTTTTTTTTTTTTTGTGAAGACCAAGGTATTTCTCACATGTAAGTGAGGATTAACACTCGAGCCATGTAGGACCCCAATACGGAGGGAGCTCTCTCTAATATTGGCTGCTCCGTTTACAAGGCTCGAAATCGAAATCTTATTTAAAAAGAATAAGGTATTTTACACTTTACCAACCGTTGATTCTATTTCACATTTCAATATATCGCTGTTATCATTCTATGTACTCTCAAATAATATAAGGTTCTTTTCATCTTCAAAATAATTTAATGTACCTCACATCAATCAAATAACATAATCAAGGCTATGTAAGGATTGCTCTTTTGCCATGTACGAAATAAAAAAAAAAATTATCACAACTCATGCAGACAATATAAAACAATATCATACTTTTTTATGCCACTCCTTCGTCTCATTATGTTTATCGAATTGTTTTTATAGATATATCAGAATCAGAACTGTTTATTCTCTAAATTATTATGTTAAGATTATCTATGTAAAAAATCAATAAGATTGTAAGTCATTTAGTCATTCATATATATCAACTAAATGGACGGTTTACAATGAGGATAGTAACTTTTACCAAAACCGTTGGATTATTTGATACATATGAATGACTAAACGACATTCAATCTCGTTGATTTTTTATGCAAATGATTTTGACATGATGATTTGGAGAATAAACACTTCCGATTATGATATATGTACAAAGACAATACAATAATTGAAATGATGGTATAAGTTACCATTACAGTAGGATGCAAATATTTTCCTTGTTAATATGAGAAGCTAAGTAACCCTAATCCATATTTATATATGCAGCATGTGTTGGGAAAGTCAAGCAAAGTCGTTTATGCCATTGCACTATTGGCCTCAGGCCAAAGCTCAACAATCACAGGAACTTATGCAGGACAATTTGTCATGCAGGTTCATTTTCTATTGTTTTCATTAATCTAATTATGTGAAGTAATCACGAAAGGTGACCCAATCGGCATAGTCACGAGCTTCGGATGTTCTAAGTCTTGCTTCTGATTCTTCTTGGACCGTTCTTGTGTTACTGAATTCCTGATTAATCACCGAGGGTGGTCCAATTGGCATAGGCAGGAGCTTGGAATGTCCTAAGTTTTGAGCCCGATTCCTCTTGGACTGTTCTTGTGTTACCGAATTCCTGATTAATCTCCTCGTGCCCTGGGCTGTGGTGATATTTACAGGGTTTCTTGGACATCAAGATGAAAAAATGGACTAGAAACCTAATGACAAGGTGCATTGCCATTACACCAAGTCTCATCGTTTCCATCATCGGCAGTCCCTCAGGCGCCGACAGACTCATTATAATTGCATCGGTTCGTTATGCCATTTTTCTTAATTATGATTTCATATACGCTAATTTAAAAAATCTAATTGTTAATTAATTAAGCAAATTTTTTAATTCGCGATTGGCAGATGATACTGTCTTTCGAGCTCCCATTTGCTCTGATTCCTCTCCTCAAATTCAGCAACAGTGCCACCAAGATGGGACCTCATAAGAATTCAATCTATGTCGGTCTTTCTTTCACCTCTTTAATTACTTTTCGCTTCATCTTAATTAGTCAATCTACGTAATAAATTATTGATTTTAAAAGAGACGAAATTTCATTAATAGAAAAATAGTCTACAAAATTAATAATGAAACTTATCATGGATACTCTGTTAAGGAACTGAGGTCTCATTTGGTACGCCGTATTGTACTGAATGTTTCAGTCAGATAGATTAATCTGTCTATCGGAGACGGATAGATTAACTATTTAGTCGGGCGTTTGGTGCTTGACCGAATTAAAATACCTATTATATTATACTGGACGAATTATATTATAGTAGTTGACAAAAAATATTTATATATAAATATTAATTATGTACATTATTATTATTTTTAATTGATCATTGATATATTATTATTTCTATTTATTAAATTATTATTATTATTATTATCATTATGATACTTTTCAAGATTATTAGTCATCCGAGGATTTAATATAGATAATTTAAATAGTATTATTTTAACGTGTCGTCTAGATCGTATAAAGACACTCAATTGTATTAATTTATACGGTGATTAATTAATACAAGCAGTACCAAATACTGATTTCGTATTTTATTATCATATTTAGTCTCTTATACGGCGTATCAGATGTAGCTCGAGCATTCGTTGATACCCAGTTTCGAAAGTTCTTACGGATTGAATAATTTTTTCGTTTCTCACACCTACCCCCTAGTTGATGCTAAAGAATATACCGTCATTTTGTTGATGCAGGTCATTGTGATATCGTGGATTCTAGGCATGGGGATCATAGGCATCAACATCTATTACCTCAGCACAGGCTTTGTTGGTGGATAATCCACAGCAGCCTACCGAAAGTTGCGACTGTTTTCGTTGGGATCTTAGTGTTCCCTCTAATGGCCGTTTACATCCTTGCGGTCATTTACCTAACTTTCAGAAAGGACAGTGTTGTCACATTTATTGAGCCCACAAAGAACGATCCAGCCGCCCAAATCCAAATGGAAAATGGGCCCACCCATTCTGATGGGACCCCAGTACCCTCCAGAGAAGATATGGCCGACGTTCCCTAGCCAAGATAGAGGAGGGTTCTTCTTGTTCGACGGGTTACGGTTAGGGTTAGAAGCCTGTCAAAGCTTTTTCATTTTCTTTTTTCTTGATATATCAAAGATAAATCTTCCTCACTTACACCGTATCCTTGGAAGTATTAGGGTTTTTTAATTGGTTGAATCTTGCAATACTGATGTAGGATGTATTTGGTTGTATTTTATAAGATGATAATTAATAATTATGTGTAAAGGTAGAATAATTCTCTAAGTTATCATAAATAAAATAATAATTCTATTTAAACACTAAATTGACCATATTTAATGATTATATTAATGTAGCAATGAATGAATAAGTTTTCCGACTCAAGAAAAAAGGAGTTTACTTATGGAACTGAGTTAACTGAAGTGGCCAGAGATCGAAAGGCACACCCTTACAGGGCTATACCTAAACACAAAAAGGAACGTCAGGTAATTAATTTTTATTCTGAAATTATTTGATAGTAATATTATTTATTTATTGAATTTTGTCCTTGTAAAAAAAAACGTCTAGACCTCCGTTTAAGCCCCACCTAACCACCAAGTACTAGACTATCGACTGTTTTAGAAGCGTCTAGCGCCGTTTTGAAAATTGTTTAAAACTAAAAAAGGAAAAAGAAAAAAACACTTGATTTTCTGGGTTTTGGTAGGATTTTCAATGCAGGTGGTTTTCAAACCAAACTAAGAGAGTTGCAACTTACAAGTACATTCAGCCACCTAATATTTGGAAAAACCGAATTCTTCATCCTGCAGGAAAATTCAATCTCTTCCAAACAAGGTAAACAAAAAGGTGGAATCCACGACGAACATTTTACAACACCAGTTATTTTCGGATGAATTGATTTTAATGATCAAGGTATGAACATATGAGACCTACAATCTGCCAGAAGCTATGTTTTCTATATAGAACAACACTAAGAATGTGAGGCAGATTGATTCTGAATATGGCATCTACTTTATCTCTTTCTTTCGGTTTCAGTGCAGAAGCAAGGACCAAAAGGAGTAATCATGAACCTCAAATCTACATCATTATTTCTTTCAGCCTAGGCCAGAGCTAGTACCTGGAACGGGCCTCAACATTGGATGATTTAGAGTTGGCTGGGCAGTCCCTGTGGCGTTGAACATGGAATTAGGAGCTGATGAGGATGGCTGGATAGATGTCAAGGGCATCCTCGGCCCCAAACCCAACATTGATTGGCGCGGTGCAAATGGCATATGGGGATGGACTGGTTGGTTGTTGCTGTACCCTGACACGCTTGGCTGTGAAGCTGAAGGTGGCCTATTGTTAACGGTGCTATTATTGGACATGGAAGGACCAATACCTGATAAATTCATGGATGACGGGACTCCAGCAGGTCCAAACCGAGTTGACAAAAGACGGGTACGCTCAGCAGCCATCCTCTGCCTTGTCTTCTCCACTTGTTCGCATTCATTCATTAGAAAGGTTTCCACTTCTGCAAATTGCTTTAACTTCAACTCCAACCTCTTCAACTGTCACAAATTTCAAAGTAGAGATAAGAATTCTCCTTCAATTTAATTAGAGTATGATTTTCAAAGGAAAGCAAATAAAAGCGGTTTACTGGAATATAGGGTAAACTACAGGCAGTGGTAATCATGGTTCAGACCAAAAAGACAATGAGCTAACCAATATGAAAAAACTCCAGATGCAGAAAATGTGGATATAAGCAGGTATTTATTTGGCCAATTCACAGAAATTATCCATCGTGGGAGTGTAAGCCCAGTATTCCCATTCATCATCAATTGAAATACTATTCACCGAATGCTAATCAGTGGGCACTATACATGAGTGGTGTTTCGAATGATACAAGACTAAGAGAAAAGACATAAACCCGGCTTCTATCCTATACACACAAAAGTTCTCTAAATCTTCAAATAACAACACATAAAAAAATAAAAAATAAAAAAAGGATTTTCATTAAGCTGCTAGAATCAGATTCTAAGACAACCTTCTTTCGTAGCCCGGTCAAATCTTTCAAGAGGTTCAACTCCATCTTCACTTATCATGTTTTGTTTTATTCCAATACATAAGACTCCATCTTGACCTACTAAACACTAATAGCAAGCAACTAATAACAGAAAAGAAAATGGTTCAAGCCCTTTCTCTATTTTCTCCAACTAATTGAAGAAAAAAATTATGGTATACCTGATGATTTATGATATTAGCAGATAGCCTCTGAATTTCCCGTTCTTCATGATCAGCAAACAATTTTGCCTTTATTGCAGCAGCAGCAAGCCCAGCTTTGGCAGCAGATTGAGCTTTTTCTGCACGTATTTGGATAGCCCCGGCCTCATTTTTGTTGGTGTATAGACCTTCTCATGCTTCCCTCACACTTGATCATTATCTCCTAAAGGTTAACTGGTGACTTGGTGCAAAAGAAAGAAGTGTGTGTGAGAGAATAACAAACTTCTCTCACCTGGTGTGTGTGTGTCAGTTTCTAGAAACTAGGTGCCACATGGAAGAATGTAATAGGTCCTTGATGACATCACATTGTCATGCAAAGAGTGTGTAACGGATTGTGAGGTGTGTGAGTGATGTGTGTGTAAGAAAGAAAAGGAAAAACTGCAAGAAATATATGATGTACACAGAAAACAAATCAATCAATGAAGAATCTGTAGTCATAGCTGCAGAAATCAGAGAAATTCCTCTGCTGGCATTTTATCAAACAGTTCATGCGCATTTCTATGAAATCACAATTTCATACAACATAAACCAATCCAATCCGATCCTATCATCATATACAATCTCTCATTCTCTCTTCTATCCTAATCCAATAGAGATAAGCTCTATAGTCAGCTAGGAGCTTAGAGATAGAAGAACTTACCTGTAAAACCATATTCATCCTTCCCCTGCAAAACAGAAACAAAGTGTTGATCAGATTCAACCTTGAAGGTTTCAAACGACTGATTAGCTTGAAGAATTTACCTGGAGTGAAGCTCTGCTTTCTGATTATCAACATGGTATCAGAGCTTGGTTACTGATCTAGTAGCTGGGCGTCTGACTGTGAAGGAGGAAAAGAACAGCATCACATTGCTGTGACAGGGTTGATCACTATGGCAGGATCATCTGGAGGTGCTGAAATCCGAGTACCTGTGTTTACAGGGGAGAACTACGATTTCTGGAGCATCAAGATGAAAACAATCCTCAGAGGTCATGATCTCTGGAAGATTGTGGAGCAGGGAATACCTGAACCTGAGTTAGATGAAGATGAAGTGGAGATAGAAACACCACAGACGAGGGCTGATCAGATCAAGGATGCAAGGGCACTTGGTCTGCTGCAGAATGCAGTCACAGAAGAGGTCTTCATCAAGATCTCAAATGAAGAAAGGGCTAGTGATGTCTGGGCTTTGCTAAAGCAGGAATATCGTGGTGATTCTAAGGTAAGGTCTGTAAAATTGCAGTCCCTTAGAAAAGAGTTTGAATACACTAGAATGAAAGATGATGAGAACTTGTCAGCTTATTTCTCTAGATTGTTTGGGGTAGTCAACATGATGAAAACATATGGGGAGGATGTTTCTGAGCAGAGGTTGGCTCAGAAAATCCTGATTAGCCTAACTAAGTCCTATGATGCCATAGTGTCTATCTTGGAAGAAACTAAGGATATTGACAACATAAGCTCACAGTCTATTGTGGCCTCCATTAGAGCTTTTGATCAAAGATTAGAAATGCATTCTGAATCTGTTGAGAAAGCATTTTCTAGTCTACACATTAATCAGTCACAATATGGACGTTTTAAGGCTAAGAAACCTTTTAAAGGAAGCAAACCCTGGACAAACAAATTTCAGGGTAATAAACCAGAGAAATCAGCTGAGAAAACATCTGTAAGTGTCAAAGCAGAAGGGAGTTCTAATGGAGAGAGGTGCAAAATCTGTGGTAAATTGCATTATGGCAAGTGCTGGTTTGAAGGGAAAACCAAGTGTTACAAATGCAACAGGTTTGGCCATATCTCAAAGCACTGTGGAAGTAAACCAGCAGTGAATATTGCCAAGCAAGTTGAAGAAGAAGAAGTGAACATGTTCTTTGCTTGCAATGCTGCTTCAGTTGAGCAGAGTTCAGAAATCTGGTATGTGGACAGTGCCTGCAGCAACCACATGACAGGTCATGAGTCCTTGCTGGTGGACATTGACAGGGATTTGAAGGTGAGAGTGAAGATGGGAACTGGAGATCTTGTGCAGGCAACTGGAAAAGGAACCCTGGTTTTCCAAACCAGAAATGGCAAGAAGCACATCAGAGATGTAATGCTAGTTCCAGGCCTTGATGAAAACCTGCTAAGTGTGGGACAAATGGTCGAGCATGGATACTCACTAGTGTTTGGAGGAATGGCAGTTGACATCTATGACAATATGGACAGGACACACAAAATTGCCAACATCAAGATGACAGGGAACCGGTGCTTTCCTTTGACACTTGATTCTGTGACTTCAGTGGCAAGAAAAGCAACAGTAGAAGGAGATGCAGAGCTATGACACAGACGGTTTGGACATCTAAACTTTATAAGCCTTAAGATGTTGCAGAGCAAGGAAATGGTAGTTGGATTGCCTAGCCTAACTACTGAACTGGAGGTCTGTGGAGGCTGTGCAGCAGGAAAGCAGCATGTGGAGGCTTTTGACACTAAAGAAGCATGGAGGGCATCCACACCACTTGAGCTAATACATTCAGACATTTGTGGACCAATGCAGACAGAAACAGTTAGTGGAAACAGATATTTTATCACATTCATTGATGACTACTCAAGGATGTGTTGGCTGTATTTTCTGAGACAGAAATCAGGGGCACTAAATGTGTTCAAGAAGTTTAGAGCAATGGTGGAACTTCAAACTGGATACAAGGTGAAGAAGCTAAGAAGTGACAGAGGTGGGGAATACATCTCAAATGAGTTCCAAACCTACTGTGAAGAGAGTGGGATTGAAAGACAGTTGACAGTTGGTTATTCCCCTCAGCAGAATGGTGTTGCTGAGAGGAAGAATAGAACAATTGTGGAGATGGCACGTTCTATGCTGCATGAAAAGGGAATACCCTACAGGTTTTGGGGTGAGGCAGTAAGTACTGCTACTTATCTTCTGAATAGGTGTCCAACCAAGGCAGTCCAAGGGAAGACACCTTTTGAGAAGTATAGTGGGAGGAGACCAGGTGTGAAACACTTAAGAGTGTTTGGTGCACTATGCTATGTTCATGTGCCAAATCAGCTTAGGCAAAAGCTGGATGAAACAGGAGTTAAAGGAGTGTTTATGGGGTATGGAACTATGGAGAAAGGATATAGGGTCTACAATCTTAAAACTAAAAGGATTGTACTCTCTAGAAGTGTGGTGTTTAATGAGAAGGGAGCTTGGAACTGGGAAGAAGGAGATGAGGGGGATTTCACTGTTCAGTTTGACAGTGAAATGAATTCAGTCACAACTGGAAGTCAGGAAACATCAAGTTCCTCTCCTATATCAAACCAGGAAATCAGTCCTGGTCATGTCCCTAGTCCAACTAGTCCCACTACTTCTGGACCTGGTTCAACACCTGTCAAGATAAGATCTCTAAATGAGATCTATGCAAGATGCAATATGTGCATTGTGGAACCAGAGAATTACCAGGAGGCTGCTCAAGACAAAGCATGGCAGAATGCAATGCAGGCTGAGATGGAAATGATTGAAAAGAATTCCACCTGGGAGCTTGTGAACAGACCATCAGAAAAGAAAGTGATAGGAGTGAAGTGGGTGTACAAGACAAAGCTGAACTTAGACGGTTCAGTTCAGAAGCATAAAGCAAGACTGGTTGCTAAAGGATACTCACAGAAGCCTGGGATAGACTTCAATGAGACATTTGCTCCTGTTGCTAGGCTTGACACTATAAGAGTCCTGATTGCTCTTGCAGCTCAAAGAAGCTGGAAATTATATCAGCTTGATGTCAAATCAGCCTTTCTTAATGGAGTTTTAGAAGAGGAGGTTTATGTGGAACAACCAGAGGGATATGAAGTCAGAAATGAAGAAGAGAAGGTGTATAGGCTTAAGAAGGCCTTATATGGATTGAAGCAGGCCCCAAGGGCCTGGTATGGTGAAATCGACACATATCTGGGACAATGTGGCTTTCACAGAAGTCCTAGTGAACCTACACTCTATCTGAAGACAAACAGCAAGAAGGAGACACTAATTGTGTCAATCTATGTAGATGACATAGTTTACACAGGAGACAGTGAGGAAATGATCACAGATTTCAAAGAGGAGATGATGACCAAATATGAGATGACTGATTTGGGGCTTTTACATCATTTTCTGGGAATTGGAGTGATACAATCTGCAAGAAGCATCTTCATTCACCAGAAGAAGTATGCATTGACTCTCCTAGAAAAATTTGGTTTGAAGGGATGCAAACCAGTCAGTGTTCCCTTGGCTACAGGTGATAGATTGTGCAGGTCAGATGGATCAGAAGAGGCAGATGAGGGACTCTACAGGCAGATCATAGGTAGTCTTCTTTACCTAACTGCTACTAGACCTGATCTAATGTTCTCTGCTAGCCTATTGTCCAGATTCATGCATAAACCATCCAAGAAACATCTTGGAACAGCCAAGAGAGTCCTGAGATATGTTCAAGGGACGGTTGACTTTGGGATTGAGTACACTAAGGGAAATCAAGCCACTCTAATAGGGTACTGTGACTCTGATTGGAGTGGAAGTATGGATGACATGAGAAGCACTTCAGGTTATGCTTTCTCATTTGGAGGAGGTGTTTTTTCCTGGGCATCAGTTAAACAACACAGTGTAGCCCTATCTACTGCTGAGGCAGAATACATCAGTGCCTCAGAGGCTACAACACAAGCTAAGTGGCTTAGATTTGTCCTGGAAGATTTTGGTGAAGAACAAACAGGTTCAACAACACTGTTTTGTGACAACACATCAGCTATTGCTATGAGCAAAAACCCTGTGTTTCACCAGAAAACTAAGCATATCAGCAGGCGTTTTCATTTTATCAGGGATGCTATTCAAGCTGGGGAAGTGGACCTGGTTTACTGCAGATCAGAAGATCAAATTGCAGACATTCTTACCAAGGCATTGCCAAAGACAAGGTTCAACTACTTAAGGGGATTGCTAGGAGTGAAGTCAGTGAGTGGTCTAGAAGGGAGTGTTGGTGTATAGACCTTCTCATGCTTCCCTCACACTTGATCATTATCTCCTAAAGGTTAACTGGTGACTTGGTGCAAAAGAAAGAAGTGTGTGTGAGAGAATAACAAACTTCTCTCACCTGGTGTGTGTGTGTCAGTTTCTAGAAACTAGGTGCCACATGGAAGAATGTAATAGGTCCTTGATGACATCACATTGTCATGCAAAGAGTGTGTAACGGATTGTGAGGTGTGTGAGTGATGTGTGTGTAAGAAAGAAAAGGAAAAACTGCAAGAAATATATGATGTACACAGAAAACAAATCAATCAATGAAGAATCTGTAGTCATAGCTGCAGAAATCAGAGAAATTCCTCTGCTGGCATTTTATCAAACAGTTCATGTGCATTTCTATGAAATCACAATTTCATACAACATAAACCAATCCAATCCGATCCTATCATCATATACAATCTCTCATTCTCTCTTCTATCCTAATCCAATAGAGATAAGCTCTATAGTCAGCTAGGAGCTTAGAGATAGAAGAACTTACCTGTAAAACCATATTCATCCTTCCCCTGCAAAACAGAAACAAAGTGTTGATCAGATTCAACCTTGAAGGTTTCAAACGACTGATTAGCTTGAAGAATTTACCTGGAGTGAAGCTCTGCTTTCTGATTATCAACAATTTTGACCCCAAGGACCATGACCTGCTGTGTTCTCTTCTGAAGTTTAATCCATGATAACTGGAAGTGAGAGAGAGAGAGAGAGAGAAAGAGAATATGGAGGAAAAAAGAAAAATGAAGGTCTACCCTTCTGCTGAAACGAGTTTGCAATATTTCCGTGAGCACCACCTTCTCTACCATGTACACTCTCAGGGTTCATCCTTCATAGATGAAAAAAAAAAGCGAGGAGAAAATTTGAAATATCATTGAAGAACAAGCAATAATAAAACTGAAAAGCTTTTATGAACTAATAATGCCACTTGACAATTAAAAAGGAGGGAAGGGGGGAACTGTGGATGTCTACCCTGTGAGCATGTCATGAGCAAAAACCTTCTGGGGATTTATGCTGATACAATTAACATAAAAAGAGGGACTGTAAAAAATATAACTTCTGCAGTATAACAGTACAACATAGGAAAATCACCTTTGTCCTGATCCTTCCATCTGCAAGATACTTCCAGAGGCAGATAAACCATTATCCTCAGATAAAACCGTCAAGGCTGCGTGAGCACAAGATGCAGCAACTCTTGGCCCAACAGAGGAGGCCAGAAAAGCAACCTACAAATATTTCCCCTGGTTAGCAGTGTAAGATAAAAGTTTTACCTTTATCTATCTCATTGTATTTGCATATACAAATCAAGAACACAAATGAAGTGTGGAAACCTTTATCTCTTCTGTTAAATTTGCATTTATAACTCAAGAACACAAGTTAAGTCTGTGAAAACCTTTATCCCTTTCCTCAAATCCTGCATTTATAACTCTAGCTAGAGCTCCTCTACCCTCTTTTTCAGTGCATCATTAGTCAACTCATCAAATTCAACAATAACTATAATATGTTAAGAGACCCCACAACCATGAAACTACTTATACAACAAAGCACTCACGCCTCTTTCAATTTTTATCTTCTAGTCTTCTGCTTTCAACGTAGGGATAAGATATCCTCTCGCCAGTACCTATCTCAAGAATGCAGAGAAACTATGATTTAAATGCTAGGCAACCTTGAAATAAATGTCCATAATGTATGGTCCTAGTCCCAATCACACAATATGAAAGAAAGTACGACCAGGCACCCACAACAATGTATGAACTCATAGTCCGAGTTGGTAACTTAAGACTCAAACACATTCAGTTTAATCCAATAATTGGCAGTATTTTATAAATTGGTTATCCTGATTAGACAGTTTGTCTGCATCTCTTTGAAGCCTTTCTATTTCCAAATGAATGAAAAAGTTGCATGATGCAAGAAATCATAATGGACCATAATGCAAGTTAATTATAAGAAAATAAAGGACCATAATGCATCAGATTAGTCACCTACCAGGGACATGACTGGATTCCCAGAATTTGCAAAAGGAAACCTGCTTTCAGAATCAGCATCTCGTAGGCAGAATCCTAAAAATAAATTGGAAAAAAAAAAAATTGCCATGTAATGTCAAAAATACATCAGGATTACTTGAAGGATAAGAACCATAAGTAAATAAGAAGACCTGCTGTATCCCCATTTGAATTTGAATGAAATCCTCCATGACCATCCCTACTTGACCTGTTGGGAGGGAGGGATACGCTTGGAACTTCAATATTTTCCAGCAGACCATCCTCCACAGGCAAACGTAAAAAATGAAGGATGCATTGTGCTTTTGACTTGGTACCAACATGTTCCGCAATTTCATTCCAATTCTCATTGTATATTTCCATTGCCTCAAGCAGCAGTAGGGTTTCTTGATCAGTCCAGCTTTCGCCATCTAGATCACCATAATCTTTTGTTGAATCAACCCGTACGAAATCTATGCTTGAATGACCAACCACAAATCTTCCCTCGTGGAAGCAATTAGAGCACATCAGTACATCAACCTGAAATAAAAGAAACCAATTATAGAATAAGAATTCAACCAAACTGTACTAAGCATCCATCAAATTATTGGGGTCAGCTACAAAGGATCCTTTGTCCCCCTTCAAACTCTCATCTAAGGTGACAAATTATATTTTAAACATATATTTTTCAGTTTGGTTAGTATTTTAGGGAGAAGAACTATTGATTTATGTAATTTGGTTAGATTCAATCTAGAAGAGAAATATCACTAGTTTATATAATTTGGTTAGGCTTTCAAGAAAATAAAAACCAAGAATACAAAAATTTCCAACATTCAAATATATTCTGGGCTTTCAAGTTTCAAAGCTGTTTACACATGCTTGAAACAAATGTGGGAGATAATTAGCAGCTTCTAGGTTATCGAAAGTAAGTGGTTGTCTTTTGGTATATGCCCATCAGGTATCAACGAAGACTGGCCAAATTCATATGTTTCCCATTAGCTAAAAAGACAACAATGAACCTCATTATAAGTAAGTTTCAAAGCACTCATAAAATTGTGAAATTACAACTTAATGACTCATTCTTAAGGAGTATTAGATGCAGACTATAACATTTAAAAAGAGGGCTTTCTAGACCAAGGGGGACTGTTCCTTTTTCCCCAAAAAGGAGCTTTCTAGACCAAGGGGGACTGTTCCTTTTTTCCCAAAAAGGAGCTTTCTAAACCAACATTACGGACATTTAAAACACAAAATTAATTTCCATTTGTAGTAGTAACTTCCTGCAGTTTCATACTGTCATTGAAGAAAGTTTACTATCCATATGATAAAATTGTGGACAGACAAAAAAAATAGATATTGAGATGATAAAGATGTACCTCCTTCTGTGACTGATAGTATACACTGGGAAGAGAACAAGAACAACAATTGCAATGATTTTCAGATAGGCGCTTCCGAAGTTTGTTGTCCAAATCAGAGACACCATCATCATGGCATGGCAATGAAGAATATACGTCAGCTGCCTTAAGCCTACATCGGGGCTTGTCAAATTTGATTAAACTATCAATGGACTTTAAAGCAGCTGATGGCACATGAATCTCACCATTTAGCTCCTCCCTCAAGTAGGAACTGCCATTCCAAGGCTCGCGGCTAGGTGCTGCAGCGCAATAATTGATAATTCCCCAGTGATCAAGAAAACGAACTATTCGAGTCAAATCATCAGGACTTAGACGACCCGCAACTCCTAATTTTGAGCAATCAGAAAATGCAAGCCTCTTCTCTGGATTTTCCATGTATTTGGCAAGAATGTCGTTCCTACTCTGCATATATATCTCAGGTGTACAATCTGATGATTTTCCCGCGAAAAAATGTGGCACCACTTGCCTTTCCAGTCGATGCACTGTAGCTGGTGAGAACCAATCTGCCAACGTGAGAATTCCAGACAGAACCCAATATTTAGTACACATCTACATACAAAAAAGCACAACAAGCTTATCCAAAAATCTTTAACAAAGGACTCTCAAACCTTTAGCACACCCAACTTCAAAGCATTTGAAAAGGAAAATCAGTACCTTGTTGAAGACCTATAAGTGGACAGGAAATCTAAAACAATATGGTACTTCCTTCTTCTAAACCCAAAAATAAATCCTTTTTTCTGGGTGCAAATCAGAAAAAAGCTTCCATTATGTCTTTTCAGTCACATAACTGCTCCAATAAAAAAAAAATTATCACAACTCATGCAGACAATATAAAACAATATCATACTTTTTTATGCCACTCCTTCGTCTCATTATGTTTATCGAATTGTTTTTATAGATATATCAGAATCAGAACTGTTTATTCTCTAAATTATTATGTTAAGATTATCTATGTAAAAAATTAATAAGATTGTAAGTCATTTAGTCATTCATATATATCAACTAAATGGACGGTTTACAATGAGGATAGTAATTTTTACCAAAACCGTTGGATTATTTGATACATATGAATGACTAAACGACATTCAATCTCGTTGATTTTTTATGCAAATGATTTTGACATGATGATTTGGAGAATAAACACTTCCGATTATGATATATGTACAAAGACAATACAATAATTGAAATGATGGTATAAGTTACCATTACAGTGGGATGCAAGTATTTTCCTTGTTAATATGAGAAGCTAAGTAACCCTAATCCATATTTATATATGCAGCATGTGTTGGGAAAGTCAAGCAAAGTCGTTTATGCCATTGCACTATTGGCCTCAGGCCAAAGCTCAACAATCACAGGAACTTATGCAGGACAATTTGTCATGCAGGTTCATTTTCTATTGTTTTCATTAATCTAATTATGTGAAGTAATCACGAAAGGTGGCCCAATCGGCATAGTCACGAGCTTCGGATGTTCTAAGTCTTGCGTCTGATTCTTCTTGGACCGTTCTTGTGTTACTGAATTCCTGATTAATCACCGAGGGTGGTCCAATTGGCATAGGCAGGAGCTTGGAATGTCCTAAGTTTTGAGCCCGATTCCTCTTGGACCGTTCTCGTGTTACCGAATTCCTGATTAATCTCCTCGTGCCCTGGGCTGTGGTGATATTTACAGGGTTTCTTAGACATCAAGATGAAAAAATGGACTAGAAACCTAATGACAAGGTGCATTGCCATTACACCAAGTCTCATCGTTTCCATCATCGGCGGTCCCTCAGGCGCCGACAGACTCATTATAATTGCATCGGTTCGTTATGCCATTTTTCTTAATTATGATTTCATATACACTAATTTAAAAAATCTAATTGTTAATTAATTAAGCAAATTTTTTAATTCGTGATTGGCAGATGATACTGTCTTTCGAGCTCCCATTTGCTCTGATTCCTCTCCTCAAATTCAGCAACAGTGCCACCAAGATGGGACCTCATAAGAATTCAATCTATGTCGGTCTTTCTTTCACCTCTTTAATTACTTTTCGCTTCATCTTAATTAGTCAATCTACGTAATAAATTATTGATTTTAAAAGAGACGAAATTTCATTAATAGAAAAATAGTCTACAAAATTAATAATGAAACTTATCATGGATACTCTGTTAAGGAACTGAGATCTCATTTGGTACGCCGTATTGTACTGAATGTTTTAGTCAGATAGATTAATCTGTCTATCGGAGACGGATAGATTAACTATTTAGTCGGGCGTTTGGTGCTTGACCGAATTAAAATACCTATTATATTATACTGGACGAATTATATTATAGTAGTTG
Organism: Prinsepia uniflora; assembly: GCA_032719365.1. Taxonomy (NCBI): domain Eukaryota; kingdom Viridiplantae; phylum Streptophyta; class Magnoliopsida; order Rosales; family Rosaceae; genus Prinsepia; species Prinsepia uniflora. The sequence goes on along the minus strand of CM064872.1, from coordinate 1,328,683 downwards.
ACAAAAAATATTTATATATAAATATTAATTATGTACATTATTATTATTTTTAATTGATCATTGATATATTATTATTTCTATTTATTAAATTATTATTATTATTATTATTATCATTATGATACTTTTCAAGATTATTAGTCATCCGAGGATTTAATATAGATAATTTAAATAGTATTATTTTAACGTGTCTAGATCGTATAAAGACACTCAATTGTATTAATTTATACGGTGATTAATTAATACAAGTGGTACCAAATACTGATTTCGTATTTTATTATCATATTTAGTCTCTTATACGGCGTATCAGATGTAGCTCGAGCATTCGTTGATACCCAGTTTCGAAAGTTCTTACGGATTGAATAATTTTTTTGTTTCTCACACCTACCCCCTAGTTGATGCTAAAGAATATACCGTTGTTTTGTTGATGCAGATCATTGTGATATCGTGGATTCTAGGCATGGGGATCATAGGCATCAACATCTATTACCTCAGCACAGGCTTTGTTGGGTGGATAATCCACAGCAGCCTACCGAAAGTTGCGACTGTTTTCGTTGGGATCTTAGTGTTCCATCTAATGGCCGTTTACATCCTTGCGGTCATTTACCTAACTTTCAGAAAGGACAATGTTGTCACATTTATTGAGCCCACAAAGAACGATCCAGCAAAGATTTGCGATTAAAGACCTTGGGGTGTTAAAGTATTTTCTTGGGATCGAAATGGCATCTTCTCATAAGGGTTTATTTCTTAATCAACGGAAATACGTCATGGACCTCCTCCATGATGCTAATATGAGTGATGCTAAGCCTGCCCTTACTCCTCTCGATAGCAAGCTCAAACTTGACTTGGGAGGCACTCCACTCTCGGATATCAGCTCATATCAGAGGCTTGTTGGTAAATTGATCTACCTAACGATCACCAGACCAGACATCTCATATTCAGTGAGTATTTCCAGTCAATTCATGCATTCTCCCACCATCGAGCATCTGAACCTTGTAAAAAGGATCTTACGTTACTTAAAAGGGTCTGTTGGTCGTGGCATTCTCATGACGAAGAACGACCACACTCATATCATGGGGTACTGCGATGCAGATCGGGCAGGAAATGCTATCGATCGAAAGTCCACAAGTGGTTACTGCACCTTTGTTGGTGGAAACTTGGTCACCTGGAAAAGTAAGAAGCAAACTGTCATCGCCAGATCCAGTGCCGAAGCTGAGTACCGTGCAATGGCTTCAACAGCGTGTGAGTTGATCTGGCTCAAGGGTCTTCTGTGTGATTTAGAGTTTTCTGCAACCCTTCCTATGTCCCTATTCTGTTACAACCATGCCGCCATGCATATAGCATCCAACCCCGTGTTTCACGAGCGAACGAAACATAGTGAGGTTGACTGCCATTACGTTCGTGAACAGGTGCAGTCGCAAGTAATTCAGACACACTACACAAGAAGTTCCGACCAATTGGCCGACATTTTCACAAAACCCTTAGCTTCTCATCAGTTTCAACGACTTCTGTCCAAGCTTGGATCCATCAACCTTCTGGATCCAGCTTGAGGGGGAGTATTGGAACCCTTAATTTAAGGAGTTATTGGGGAACCCTTAATTGAAGTAGTTATTGGGGAACTCTTAATTTAAGGAGTTATTGAGGAACCCTTAATTCAAAAAGTTGTTGTCCCCTCCCTTAATTCAAGGAGTTATTCCTTTATTGGAACCCTTAATTCAAGGAGTTGTTGTCACCTCCTTTAATTCAAGAGAGTTGTTCCTTAATTCAAGGAATTGTTGTCAATTCCCTTAATTCAAGGAGTTGTTAATTAGCTTCCCTAAACCTATATATAGTTGTACAAATTGTAATAATCACATGAGAGAAATACAATTCAATATTTGAAATTCAATAGTTCTTTTGGTTTCGAAAACCTCTCGTGATCCTAATAAGAAGTTTTGGAAATGCACCCAAACCATGGTACCTTATGAATCTATTAGAATCCTCAAATTCAATCAAATCCAAGTTATCCTTCAACTTATCAATAACAATTGATTTTTCTTTGAAATTAAGAACGAAATTCATGTTATCCGAAGTTTAACAATATGGTATAGAAAGTTAAAGAGATGACCGGTTTGGGTGGGTGGGTGGGTGGGGGGGGGACTGTAAGCTATAAACCTTATTTTTTTTTTAATATCCAGTGATCCTAATAAGAAGTTTTGGAAATGCACCCAAACCATGGTACCTTATGAATCTATTAGAATCCTCAAATTCAATCAAATCCAAGTTATCCTTCAACTTATCAATAACAATTGATTTTTCTTTGAAATTAAGAACGAAATTCATGTTATCCGAAGTTTAACAATATGGTATAGAAAGTTAAAGAGATGACCGGTTTTCGGGGGGGGGGGGGGGGGGGGGGGAGTAAATTATAAACTATAAGCTATAAACCTTATTTTTTTTTAAATATCTGATAATAAAAAAATTATAATTTAAAGTTTAAAAGTATTTTTGAAATATTCTTACTCTTACTTATTTTGTTTTAAGTTGGATTTTTTTTACATAACTCCTAAAAATGAACAAATAAAAAAAAGATTATAGGTTAGAGTAATGTTTTCATGAAATATAAAGAAAACAAAAAAAAAAGGCTAATAAATATACACACACATATGCACACGTTGATTTGAAGAAGAAGAAAAATAAAGCTAATTACAAACTCCAATGGTGAATTGATAATTGATCCTGCACACGGTGATTTGAAGAAGAAAAATAAATTACAAGGGTCATGAGACAACATTAGTATATGTCGAACACGACGACACCGACAAATGTGGCCAATCCATCATACAATAATATTTATAAAAAAAAAAAAGAAATCGAAGAATACCAAAAAGAATTGTCATCACACTGAACAAAAAATAATGCAATACACAAAAAGACCAATTCACCAAGAAAATAAAGTAAAATTACACGTAAATTAAATCAAATTAAACTCTTGTATAGATGCAATAAAAATTAATGTCTTTTATATTTTAGACATGCTCGTGATCATTAGCCCAAATAAAAAAGAAACTCAACCGAAGAAAAAAAAAATTAAAAAATGGGAACATTATTGACACTCTTGTGTGTAATATTCCATAGAGATATTAATTAGAGAGAAAACTCTTCATATTAAATTTTAGGTTATGTGATGTAAACAATGAATTGTGCCCCTATTTGTGCTCAAAACAACATTCTATTGATCATGTATGATCGGCTCATGTTGTTTTTGCCTTATTGTTGTGATCAAAATGGATGGCTAGAAGGCCCTAGCCGACCAGATATAATCGGTTAACTTTAGTCAACTGAGTATAACTTGTGTGTTTGGTCAACCTGAAGAGTTTCAGAATTTCTTAAACAGGCCTATCCGGCTTTTAATCAAGCCAACCAATTTAAGTACGAACAAACATAAATATAAGTATAATATCACCTATAACCATATCATCTAGGTGGGCATTTTACACATGGGTGAAGTAGACCAATTTGTCCTAATTCAACATGTGTAGGGGTTCGATTGGTAGAAGTGACAAAAGAAAAAATATTATCGTATGTATCTTATGGTTCACTACATACTATATATATACACTTTGTACTTATATATCAAAACCTAGATCAGGATGCTGAAAAAATCAGAGGAGAAAAATGGAGAAGAAAGGGACACTGTTGTATTGAGCAGAAAACAAAACGTCATGCTATTTACAATCTGAGGAGTTGAATATATATACCCTATGTGGACTGAAAACAGAGAACAAATATATCAAATGAGCTTGTGACACCTGGCTCTACTTCACAGCTCACTAACAGCTGGAGATTAACCTCTATAACAAAATTACCTAACTACCTAACTGTCCTAACACCCGCCCTCAGCTTGATGGGGGAGAACACAGCATCAAGCTGCTGCAGAAAAAATTATGCTGAGGAGAACACAGGGCTTTTGTGAATAAATCTGCAAGTTGGAACTTAGAGGCAACAAACCTCAATGTAATTGACCCATCTTTGACTTTTTCACGGGTGAAATGGACATCTGCCTCAATGTGTTTGAGTTTGGAATGATGCACAGGATTAGTTGCAAGAGCCAAGGCTGAGATGTTGTCACAGTGAAGGGAAGGGATGGCAGTAAGTTCAATCTGCAGGTCTTTAAGCAAATGCCTCAGCCACTGTAGCTCAGAAGTAGTGTCAGCCATAGCTCTGTACTCAGCCTCTGTGGATGATCGGCTTACACAGTGTTGCTTCTTACTGCACCAAGAGATGGGTGACTTGTTGAGCAAGATAACAAACCCAGATGTTGATCGTCTGTCATTGGGGTCACCAGCCCAGTCAGCATCAGAAAATGCTCTAAGATGAATACCTGTGCCGGCATTGAGTTGTAGATTGGTTTCTAATCCTGCAGCACGTTGTAGAACTATACCATGGTCAATAGTCCCCTGGATATACCTCATGATTCGTTTAGCAGCAACAAGATGTTGCTGTGTTGGTTGCTGAAGGAACTGACACACAGTGTTCACACTATAGGCTATGTCAGGCCTTGTGAAAGTCAGGTACTGCAAACAACCCACCAGACTTCGAAAATAGGACACCTCTTCATCATTCAGCCTCTGACCTGTGTCCTTAAGTAACTTCACACCTACCTGACTTGGGGTAACCTGAATATTGCAACCTGCCATGCCAGCTCTGTCCACCACATCCGTTGCATATTTGGACTGAGACAAGAACAGATCTCCATTAGGCATGTACTTGATCTCCAGACCTAAGAAGTAATGAAGAGGACCTAGATCTGTCATTTCAAATTCCTGCTGAAGAGCAGACTTCACCTCTTCAATTTGGCACTGATTTGTCCCAGTAATTATGATGTCATCAACATATAACAGCAAGTAAACCAAGGAACCAGCCACTGTCTTGATGAATAGACTAGGGTCAGCATATGAAGTATGAAAGCCTAAAGTAGGAAGAAAACTGGTAAACCGTTCATTCCAGGCCCTAGCGGCCTGTTTCAAACCATAGAGTGACTTGGCAAGTTTGCAGACATGAGTAGGATGATCCGGATCAGTGAACCCACCAGGTTGAGTCATATAAACTTCCTCATGTAAGTAGCCATTCAGGAAGGCATTTTTTACATCCAACTGGTGCAGTTTCCACCCAAAATGAGCAGCAAGTCCCAAGACCAATCTAACAGTAGTATGCCGGACAACGGGGGAGAAAGTCTCATCATAATCGATTCCTTGAGCTTGACTGAAACCCCTAGCCACCAAACGGGCTTTGTGCCTAGCAATTGTGCCATCTGCATGTTTCTTGAGTTTAAAAATCCACTTACAACTGACAATATTCTTGTTGGGAGGGAGAGGTACCAGTGTCCATGTTTTCTGTGAGATTAAGGCCTGCATTTCACACTGCATTGCTGCATTCCATTCAGGACATTGAAGAGCCTCCTTGTAGGAATGAGGTTCTGTGAGAGCAGGATCAATGGAAGGATGAGAGTGCACTGCAAGCAGACACTTAGGTTTGAAGATACCTCTTTTAGCTCTGGTAAGCATTGCATGAGTGTTGGAGTCTGTAGTAGATAGACCTGCTACTGGATGCAGGATGTTAGACTCAGAAATAGGGTTAAAGTGATTCTTGGTACCTGGAGCATCAATAGTAACAGAGAGACCCTCTCCTGGGGCAGTGTTAACAGAAATAGCACCTGTAGATTCCCCAAAGTGAATGGCAGTGTGATTTGTGGGAGAGAAAGCACTTAGATCAACTACCAAGTTTGGTCCAGGAAGACTATTCAGAGAATGAGACAAGGGCTCACCGAGAGAGGGATCAATTACCTGATGATCAGCAGAAGAAGGGACTCCAGGATCAGGGACAGAAGAAGGAATGGGAGTATGACCTGAAACAGCTGAAGTGGTGGTAGCAAGAGTAGAAGGAAACTCAGCAGCCACGGTGCAGAAACTTCAGAGGAAGGATGAGAGGAAGATAAGCTAGGCATTACTGTGGTAGGAGAAGAAGTTTGAGTGATCCCAATAATGGGTGCATCAATAGGATCAGAAGAGATCTCAGCATGTGCTGTTGCAACGTTTTCAGAAGACACATGTATAGGTGCTGATAGCACTGAAGGGGAGGGAAAAAGAGCGAAGCCTGAAGGCTGAGATTGAACCACAGAACTGAGGTGTTGAGAAGATGTTTTTGAGGATGGAATAGCAAATGGGAAACAGTTCTCATCAAAGATCACATGTCTAGAAATAATCAGTCTTCCTGATTGTGAATGATAGCAGATAAACCCTTTGTACCCTAGAGCAAACCCAACAAAAACACATTGATCGGACTTGGCCATCAACTTGTGAGAAAAGGATTGTGTTAGAAGTGGATAACAAGCACAACCAAACACCTTGATAGCATCTAAACCAGGAAGTACCTTATACAGTTTCTCATAAGGAGATTGCATCTTCAGCGTGTCAGTAGGCATCCTGTTGATCAGAAAAATAGCCAATGCACAGGCATGATACCAAAACATATCTGGTAGGGAGGCTTGCTTGATCATGGTGACTGCTGTTTCTCTGATATGCCTGTTCTTCCTTTCTGAAATCCCATTTTGCTGAGGGGTATAGGGACAAGAAATGTGATGAAGAACTCCCTTCTCATTTAGGAAATTCTTGAAAGCTAAGCTCATGAACTCTCCACCACCATCTGATCTTAAGCACTTAATAGAGACATGGAATTGATTTAGCACATAGGCAAAGAAATTCTTGAAATGACTAAACACTTCACTTTTATTGATCATGGGGAACATCCATGTATACCTTGTACAATCATCAATAAAAAGTACAAAATACCTGAAACTGTAACAACCCGTTCCGAGAATTGGGATAAGTAGAGTGATTAAGGTGTGATGAGTAAGGTTAATCAAGGGTTAGGTGGTCCCGAGGGGTCCGGGAACTTAGAATGACGATTTTGCCCTGGGTTGGGCAGAAATGTTGACTTTTATTTCGGGGTGGTCAAGTGGGGATTGACCAGTGACCAGGACGTAGTTGAGGACGTCACGAATCCGTAGGCAGGTGGCACGCCTGATTCCGACATCCGTGGAGGAAGTTGTGATGTTCGGAAGGTCGATGGCATTATCGTAATTTTGGTAAAATAGGGGGAAAAGTTGACTTTTTGAATAATCGAGTTTTGGTAGGTTGACCTAGGAGGGTTAGATAGTTCTTGTCGTCCTGAGTTCGATGACAGGCGGCACGTGTTCATCGGACTTACGAGGTGAGAGTTACGGGTCTAGGAAGTTTCGGTAAAACCGTAAAATGAGTAAAACAGGAGGGTATTTTGGTCATTGTGGCACATTGGGATTTGTGCAGAGATAAAAGAATGGATGGCTAGGATTTAAACAGATGGGATGTAGTTGGAAGGGATGGTGACACGTGTTGAAGGACTGGAGGATTCTGGTTGAATCCTGTGTGTTCACGGTCCCAAATAATTGGGGTGCAACCGTGCAGTCCTTCGATACACAGAGAAACAGAGTGAGAGCTTGAGGGGAAATCGACTGATCTGGGTGCAAGGGTGAGTGACTGGTGAGTTGTGAGAGTGACAGTGAAGCAAGGAGGAGCTGCTGGTCGTGTTTTGGCAGTGCAATTGTGCACGGCGGCACGGCGGAGGTGAGGAGAAGAATTGGGGGAAACAGGGAGGCTGTGAACGTTTGGTGGTGGCTACGCCGTGAGGCGGTTCAAATCAAGACAAGGAGAGGCTGAGGAGGTTGTAGGGAGTCCAACGACCACCGTGGTAGGCGGCAGTGCGCACGGCGGAGCTGCAATCGAAGGGTAAGTCTTCCTGCTCTGTTTTCCCGTGGAATTTCATTTGGAAAGTCGTGACTCTGGGCTGAGAGTCGAGAGGATTGGAGGTTAGGGTAGTGATCAGGGAAGTCCTAGGTGTCGATTAGGGTGGTCGCCGTGACGGGGCCGTACGCGGCGGAGCTCAGTCGAAGAGGGGTTTCTTTTACCCTGTTTCGGCAGTGGACTTCGAACGGTAAGTCGTGACGATTGGGGTTGTGTCGAAGGTCTAGGAGAGGTGGTTTAGGTTCAGTGAGGTTCAGGGAAGCGTTTGGTGAAGCCACCGTGAAGGACGGTGAGCTGGGTGGTCGGATCGTGAAACAGAGTTTGGGGAGGTTTGATTTCGAGCTTGAGACGACGGGTAGGAGGCTGTGTCGAGGTGATTGGAGGATGGGGATGCTTAGAGTAAGGTTGGACGAAGCTTTAGGTGAAGAGAGGGAAGGAAATCGTGCAGGCACGGCGGAGAACCGTTGACGCCGGTTCAGCTGTAGCCTACTGTGTTGAACCGGGTCGACGTAAGGTTGAAGGTGCACTGTAGCTGGCGCGTGGGGCCACGCGCAGCCACTTTGGGCGGCGCGTGGAGGCGCGTGCGGCGGTTCTGGGAGAAACGGTCAACATAGTTTTTGGTCTAGGAGTTGTTGTGAGTTCATTGGAGTTGGTTTCGGGTTAATCGGAAGTCGTTTGAGTGTAGTTCCGCGAGGGTGAATGTGTAGGGTCCCGGGGTTTTAAGTCTTTGGTCCGGGGATTTTTGAGGGCTTTTAGGTGAGTGTTCGTAGACGTGCTAGTAACGTAATTTGACGGTGTTTGACAGGATCGGGATTTCCCGAGGAAGCCGAGGAACGGGCTGGACGTTCGGGACGCGAGTAGGGCTCAGTACTGTGAGTGGACCCTTTCTCTAAACTCGAACATGCATAACTGTTTTCTATAATTGTTTTATGGTTTTAATCATGATTATCGAATATGTTTGGTTGGTTTTGCATTATTACACGTTTTTCGAGAAAAAGACGGTTTTGGCACGGTTTTCGAGAAAATGTTGGTTTTCGGATTTTGATGCCACATTTGGGGATTTCCACTGATAAAGGTTTTCTAATAATGATATATGGGTTATGAAATGTGATTTGTGATTACATGGGGTTTTGGTATGAAAATAGATATTTTCCGGATTTGGGTTCGGAATGACGGTTCTGAATGCCGGAAGGGCTTCGGACCAGTGATTTCGGATTCGGGTTTGGATATGGATTGGTAAATGGTTTTCAAATGATTTTGGGATTGGATTTGCTGGATCTGGTTATTGGGTTTAAAGACCCGAATATATGTGACGGGGGGACCGGCCGGATTGGGTTTAAAGACCCGGATTGAGTTTAAAGACTCGGGAGTTTAAAGACTCGGATATATATATTGATTTTCCCCCGTAGGCCTTGAGTTTAAAGACTCGGGAGTTTAAAGACTCGGATATTATTAAGGCCTGGATTGAGTTTAAAGACTCGGGAGTTTAAAGACTCGGATAGGTCCAGCAGGTTTGATCGAGGAAATGATGATTTGGTGGTTATGGTTTTGATACGGTTTCTGATACTCATATTATGGTTTCTTATGATATTTTATAGTGTTTCTGTTTCTTATGATGTTAAGAATGATTCTTTATAAATGTGTTTATAACTGTTGGTTATGCATGTGGTTTCAAAACGGAGGGTTTAACTCGGTTTTCTTATAAAATGGTTTTGAACTTTTGTACCTTTTGGTCCACTCACATTTTCTGTTTTAATTGCCCTCCAGGTTGTGGAGCTAGCGCGGGGTCTTGACGTCGAGGCAGTGTTCAAGGCATAGAAGTGACGTGAGGGATCCTAGAAGAGTTTAAAGGCTTCTGTGTGCGTGTACTTTCTCGGTTTTTTTTTAGTGCTATGCTCTGTAAACGATAAGGATTTTGGGATATTTTATAATTACTCCTGCGTTTGACTGGGTTCGAGTGAGTGTTCCTTAGGTGTTGTGTCGGGGAGTCAGACGGGAGCGGGATTTACCTCGGGTTTCGGGGTGAAACCGGGGTGGGTCCTGACAGAAACCCTCTATAGAAGCTTGAGGTGCAGGACCCCAAACATCAGAGTGTACTAAAGCAAAAGGCTCAGTGGCTCTAGACGTAGACACTGGAAAAGGAAGCTTGGTGAACTTACCTTTGATACAGGCTTGACACAAAGGGGAAGGTGTACAGGACTTATTCTTGTCTAAGAGACAGGCTTTCTGCAACATAGACCTAGTAATATCATTGGAAGGATGTCCCAACCGTTTATGCCAAAGCTCATGCTGAACTTGTTTCCCAAGAAAAGCAGAATGCTGCAACTGGAACTGAACCTGTTGTGAAGCATTGTGTTGAAGACATGGAAGTGGATACAACCCTCCTCTACTCAACCCCCTGAACAGAACCTTGCCCTGCAGTTTGTCCTGCACAATGCACTCAAACTCATCAAGGATAACCCTGCAGGCGTTGTGTTTACAGAGCTGATGAACAGATAGCAGATTTGCTTTGAGTTTAGGAATTAACAGAACATTAGACAGAGCTAATACTCCCAAAGAAGAGTTACCACTGTGTGTAATAGACAAATTCTCACCATTCCCAACAGTCACAGTATCAGTAGTAGGATAGGAAGTGACATTCTGAAGCAACTGGATGTCACTGGTCATGTGATTGGAAGCCCCAGAATCTGCAATCCAATAGGGCATTGTTGGGCTTCCAGAGGAACTGAGATTGCCAGAGGCCACCATTGCATTGTTACCAGCAAAGGAAACACTGCTACCATCTGTTGTAGTATTGCTTAGTGCAGGAGGATTGTGATTTGCAGCAGGCATCCCAGTCAGATCAGAAGGTCCAAACATAGTACCAGAAGAACCAACTTGAGCACCAAACTGAGTGCCATTAGTGTTGTTTACATTATGAAAACTAGGAGGATTTGTGGGACTGAACACAGGTCTGTTTGTGAAGAACCCAAACTGACTTCGTGGAGTAGAGGCACCACCACGTGAATTAGGAAAACCAATCAGATGATAACATCTGTCAGCTGTGTGATATTTCCTGCCACAGTACTGACATTCAACACCACCATTGCCCCTACCTGTTCCTGTACCTCTACCAGTGACATCAAAGACTTGTAGTTTATTACAGGTCTTGGCACAATGCCCCAGCTTATTGCACAACTGACAGGCATTAGAATTTTGACCAAAACCAGAACCTCCTCTTCCTCCTACACTGTTTTCTCTACCCTCAAACTGACCTCCTCCACCTCTTCCAGTAGCAAAGAAAGCTGGTAGACTGTGGTTTATTCTACCATCAAAATAGGTTGGAAGAATTTGACCTCCAAAACCATCACCTGTATAGCCAGGGAAATTCATAGGGTATGGAGGCATGTGAGTAAACTGCGATTGGGAGGACAAGGGTGTTGCAGACATAGACTGCATGTGCTGAGGGAACTGATAAGCAGACCCAGTAGATTGGGAGGTGGACATTCCCAAAGTAGGAGCTGATGAACCAGAAGGCACATTGAAAATACTTGAGGCACCAGAACCAGCCTGAGATGTCAGTGAAGTATTGGCAACCATAGCAGTCAAATTATGCATGGTAGTAAACTGAGAGGCCTGCTCCAGGTCATATTCTGCTGCCTTGAGCAAGGTTTTGAGGTTAATCATAGAACAGGTGGCTTGAGTTCTAATGATAGTTTTGATAGCAGTAAATTCTGGTGGAAGACCTTCAAGAACAGTGACTACAACATCATCATCATCTAAGAGTACTCCCACTGTTGCAAGAGCATCCCTTGCATTTTTGATTTTTTCCAAATAGATTTCAATAGAATCATTTCCTTTCTTAATTCTTTGCAGGTTGGTCTTGAGTTGAAGAATGTTTTGCTTATTGGAATCAGCAAACTTTGACTTCAATCCTGACCACATGGCCGCAGCAGACAAGCTTCCCACAGCACACGACATGGCTCTAGGACTCAGGGTTTGTCCTATCATATTGATAATATTCTGATCTTGACCCTTCCATTTTACAAAAGCATCATTTAAGACCTTGGTGACACCATCTTCTGCTAGTATATACTCTGGAGGGCATTTAGCGGTACCATCAACAAAGCTAAGCAGATGTAAGCCTCCCAAAAAGGATTCCATTCGAAAGAGCCAGGTAGAGTAATTGGACTCATCAAGCATGATATTTGGAAGGAAAATAGGGGCATTCTGAGAACTAGATCCAAAAACTTGAGACTGAGAACTAGACATTCTTGAACCGTGTACACTTCCTTCACTCTAATCGATTTTTTCACAAACCTAAATTTTACTACACCGACTTCGGATTTCGTACTACTACTTGAACTGAAAGAAAACACTGATCACACTCCACTCAATTAACCATAACTCGCACAAACAACACTATATTCCAACAGATGACCGAACAATTTAGCAAGATCAAGATTACTACTGGAATTCAAGCATAAGGTTCTGTTTGATCAATCAGAAGAAGAAAAGAAAAAAAAAAGAATTCGAATGACAAGATACAGAGAACAGAGGGAAGAACACAATTTTTTTGAGGAGAACTTAGCTATGGTGGCGACGAGCTCAAGAAAGACGGACAAGCTCGGAATTGACAGTCATCACGAAAGATCACGACTCCTGCGCAGAGAACTCCTTCAAGATTAGATTGAGGACCGAACCGGAGCTCTGATACCATCAAAACCTAGATCAGGATGCTGAAAAAATCAGAGAAAAATGGAGAAGAAAGGGAAACTGTTGTATTGAGCAGAAAACAAAACGTCATGCTATTTACAATCTGAGGAGTTGAATATATATACCCTATGTGGACTGAAAACAGAGAACAAATATATCAAATGAGCTTGTGACACCTGGCTCTACTTCACAGCTCACTAACAGCTGGAGATTAACCTCTATAACAAAATTACCTAACTACCTAACTGTCCTAACAATATACATATATACTAGCTTATATATACTAAGTACTATATATAAGATAGTACTAAGTATAATAGATATATATACAACAAAATAGGAAAATAAAAATAAAAACATCACTAAATTATAATAATTATAAAATAGAATAAATCAAAGATAAGAACTCTCCCATGCTTTATTAGCTAGAGTTTGTGTCCAACTCATTATATATTTTCAAGGATGTCATAATCATGCAACCTATAGCCATGCTCGTGAGGCATTTTACACATGTGTGAAGTAGACGAGTTTGTCCTAATTCAACATGTGGGGGGAAGTGATAAAAGAAAAAATATCATCGTATTTATTTTATGTTTCACAAAGAGATAATAGGTATTTTATGTGTCACAAAGAGATTTGGGTTTCTTTAATTTTGTTAGAATAGAAAAGTGGTGAGCAAAATAAATTTTTTTTTTCAAGAGTCAAGAGACAACATTAGTATACGTCGAACACGACGACACCTACAAATGTGGCCAACCCAACATAAAATAATATTTTAAGAAAAAAAAGGAACGAAAGAATTCGAAAAAGAATTGTCACACTGAACAAAAAATAATGCAATACACAAAAAAGACCAATTCACAAAAGAAAATAAACCAAAATTACACGTAAATTAAATCAAATTAAACTCATATATTGATGAAATAAAAATTTTTAAAAAAGAAAAAGGAGTAAGGGCCAATGCATGAAAGGAAATCAATAAAAGCAATGTGAAAATCGAATCAAATAATAAAAGCGACGAAAGCATTGCCAGACAACCAAAAATACAAAAAAATCATTGTCATTGGCCCATTCAGTAAGTAGCAGGACAAACAAATAATGAAAATTCCACACAACTCGTGTAATAGAAAATGCTTAAATATTAGACAATAGATCATTTTTAAGTTAACAACTATATGATTGAAGAGGATATCAGCTTGGAAATATTCTTATCATGGCCTTACAACAACAAAATTAAAGCTACGTGTGTCAACTAAGCGGAAAATTTGTACCTGCCTTATCATCCTCTATAAATAGGCTTCGTGTCTTATCATTTTTAAGCTAAGCTAATAAGCTAGAAAGCCATATCCTCCTCCTCCTCCTCCTCCTCCTCCTCCTCCTCCTCTACACCCAATCGATCGTCAATTAATTACATATAATAACTAATAAGTAATAATTGAATATGGCAGGCAACAACGTGATTAGCTTGTTGAGCCATGATCAGTTGTACAAGCTTGCTAACATAATTTACAGGCAAGAAGTAGACGCCATTAAGAATCTGAGATTCACTTCGGAATTCGAACTGGCAAAGTACCTGAGGGATTGCAAAGCTGGTTTCGAATCAGCGGTGGGTCTTTTGGACCAAGGGCGTGACATTGAACAACGTTGGTTTAAAGACCCAGACAAAGATCACGTAGCCATTGCTCACGAAATCTACGATTTCATTGTCAACGCTGCGAACCATGCACTCCATGTTGGTGTATAGACCTTCTCATGCTTCCCTCACACTTGATCATTATCTCCTAAAGGTTAATTGGTGACTTGATGCAAAAGAAAGAAGTGTGTGTGAGAGAATAACAAACTTCTCTCACCTGGTGTGTGTGTGTGTGTCAGTTTCTAGAAACTAGGTGCCACATGGAAGAATGTAATAGGTCCTTGATGACATCACATTGTCATGCAAAGAGTGTGTAACGGATTGTGAGGTGTGTGAGTGATGTGTGCGTAAGAAAGAAAAGGAAAAACTGCAAGAAATATATTATGTACACAGAAAACAAATGAATCAATAAAAGAATCTGTAGTCATAGCTGCAGAAATCAGAAAATTCCTCTGCTGGCATTTTATCAAACAGTTCATGTGCATTTCTATGAAATCACAATTTCATACAACATAAACCAATCCAATCCGATCCTATCATCATATACAATCTCTCATTCTCTCTTCTATCCTAATCCAATAGAGATAAGCTCTATAATCAGCTAGGAGCTTAGAGATAGAAGAACTTACCTGTAAAACCATATTCATCCTTCCCCTGCAAAACAGAAACAAAGTGTTGATCAGATTCAACCTTGAAGGTTTTCAATCGACTGATTAGCTTGAAGGATTTACCTGGAGTGAAGCTCTACTTTCTGATCATCAACATGGTATCAGAGCTTGGTTACTGATCTAGTAGCTGGGCGTTTAACTGTGAAGGAGGAAAAGAACAGCATCACACTGCTATGACAGGGTTGATCACTATGGCAGGAACATCTGGAGGTGCTGAAATCCGAGTACCTGTGTTTACAGGGGAGAACTACGATTTTAGGAGCATCAAAATGAAAACAATCCTCAGAGGTCATGATCTCTAGAAGATTGTGGAGCAGGGAATACCTGAACCTGAGTTAGATGAAGATGAAGAGGAGATAGAAACACCACAGACGAGGGCTGATCAGATCAAGGATGCAAGGGCACTTGGTCTGCTGCAGAATGCAGTCACAGAAGAGGTCTTCATCAAGATCTCAAATGAAGAAAGGGCTAGTGATGTCTGGGCTTTGCTAAAGCAGGAATATCGTGGTGATTCTAAGGTAAGGTCTGTAAAATTGCAGTCCCTTAGAAAAGAGTTTGAATACACTAGAATGAAAGATGATGAGAACTTGTCAGCTTATTTCTCTAGATTGTTTGGGGTAGTCAACATGATGAAAACATATGGGGAGGATGTTTCTGAGCAGAGGTTGGCTCAGAAAATCCTGATTAGTCTAACTAAGTCCTATGATGCCATAGTGTCTATCTTGGAAGAAACTAAGGATATTGACAACATAAGCTCACAGTCTATTGTGGCCTCCATTAGAGCTTTTGATCAGAGATTAGAAATGCATTCTGAATCTGTTGAGAAAGCATTTTCTAGTCTACACATTAATCAGTCACAATATGGACGTTTTAAGGCTAAGAAATCTTTTAAAGGAAGCAAACCCTGGACAAACAAATTCCAAGGTAACAAACCAGAGAAATCAGCTGAGAAAACATCTGCAAGTGTCAAAGCAGAAGGGAGTTCTAATGGAGAGAAGTGCAAAATATGTGGTAAATTGCATTATGGCAAGTGCTGGTTTGAAGGAAAAACCAAGTGTTACAAATGCAACAGGTTTGGCCATATCTCTAAGCACTGTGGAAATAAACCAGCAGTGAATATTGCCAAGCAAGTCGAAGAAGAAGAAGTGAACATGTTCTTTGCTTGCAATGCTGCTTCAGTTGAGCAGAGTTCAGAAATCTGGTATGTGGACAGTGCCTGCAGCAACCACATGACAGGTCATGAGTCCTTGCTGGTGGACATTGACAGGGATTTGAAGGTGAGAGTGAAGATGAGAACTGGAGATCTTGTGCAGGCAACTGGAAAAGGAACCCTGGTCTTCCAAACCAGAAATGGCAAGAAGCACATCAGAGATGTAATGTTAGTTCCAGGTCTTGATGAAAACTTGTTTAAGTATGGGACAAATGGTCGAGCATGGATACTCACTAGTGTTTGGAGGAATGGCAGTGGAAATCTATGACAATATGGACAGGACACACAAAATTGCCAACATCAAGATGACAGGGAACCGGTGCTTTCCTTTGACACTTGATTCTGTGACTTCAGTGGCAAGAAAAGCAACAGTAGAAGGAGATGCAGAGCTATGGCACAGACGGTTTGGACATCTAAACTTTATAAGCCTTAAGATGTTGCAGAACAAGGAAATGGTAGTTGGATTGCCTAGCCTAACTACTGAACTGGAGGTCTGTGGAGGCTGTGCAGCAGGAAAGCGGCATGTGGAGGCATGTGGAGGTTTTTGACACTAAAGAAGCATGGAGGGCATCCACACCACTTGAGCTAATACATTCAGACATTTGTGGTCCAATGCAGACAGAAACAGTTAGTGGAAACAGATATTTTATCACATTCATTAATGACTACTCAAGGATGTGTTGGTTGTATTTTCTGAGACAGAAATCAGGGGCACTAAATGTGTTCAAGAAGTTTAGAGCAATGGTGGAACTTCAAACTGGATACAAGGTGAAGAAGCTAAGAAGTGACAGAGGTGGGGAATACATCTCAAATGAGTTCCAAACCTACTGTGAAGAGAGTGGGATTGAAAGACAGTTGACAGTTGGTTATTCCCCTCAGTAGAATGGTGTTGTTGAGAGGAAGAATAGAACAATTATGGAGATGGCACGTTCTATGCTGCATGAAAAGGGAATACCCTACAGGTTTTGGGGTGAGGCAGTAAGTACTGCTACTTATCTTCTGAATAGGTGTCCAACCAAGGCAGTCCAAGGGAAGACTCCTTTTGAGAAGTATAGTGGAAGGAGACCAGGTGTGAAACACTTAAGAGTGTTTGGTGCACTATGCTATGTTCATGTGCCAAATCAGCTTAGGTAAAAGCTGGATGAAACAGGAGTTAAAGGAGTGTTTATGGGGTATGGAACTATGGAGAAAGGATATAGGGTCTACAATCTTAAAACTAAAAGGATTGTACTCTCTAGAAGTGTGGTGTTTAATGAGAAGGGAGCTTGGAACTGGGAAGAAGGAGATGAGGGGGATTTCACTATTCAGTTTGACAGTGAAATGAATTCAGTCACAACTGGAAGTCAGGAAACATCAAGTTCCTCTCCTATATCAAACCAGGAAATCAGTCCTGGTCATGTCCCTAGTCCAACTAGTACCAGTACTTCTGGACCTGGTTCAACACCTGTCAAGATAAGATCTCTAAATGAGATCTATGCAAGATGTAATATGTGCATTGTGGAACCAGAGAATTACCAGGAGGCTGCTCAAGACAAAGCATGGCAGA
Organism: Prinsepia uniflora; assembly: GCA_032719365.1. NCBI lineage: Eukaryota > Viridiplantae > Streptophyta > Magnoliopsida > Rosales > Rosaceae > Prinsepia > Prinsepia uniflora. The sequence goes on along the minus strand of CM064872.1, from coordinate 1,311,114 downwards.
ATGCAATGCAGGCTGAGATGGAAATGATTGAAAAGAATTCCACCTGGGAGCTTGTGAACAGACCATCAGAAAAGAAAGTGATAGGAGTGAAGTGGGTGTACAAGACAAAGCTGAACTTAGACGGTTCAGTTCAAAAGCATAAAGCAAGACTGGTTGCTAAAGGATACTCACAAAAGCCTGGGATAGACTTCAATGAGACATTTGCTCCTGTTGCTAGGCTTGACACTATAAGAGTCCTGATTGATCTTGCAGCTCAAAGAAGCTGGAAATTATATCAGCTTGATGTCAAATCAGCCTTTCTTAATGGAGTTTTAGAAGAGGAGGTTTATGTGGAACAACCAGAGGGATATGAAGTCAGAAATGAAGAAGAGAAGGTGTATAGGCTTAAGAAGGCCTTATATGGATTGAAGCAGGCCCCAAGGGCCTGGTATGGTGAAATCGACACATATCTGGGACAATGTGGCTTTCACAGAAGTCCTAGCGAATCTACACTCTATCTGAAGACAAACAGCAAGAAGGAGACACTAATTGTGTCAATCTATGTAGATGACATAGTTTACACAGGAGACAGTGAGGAAATGATCACAGATTTCAAAGAGGAGATGATGACCAAATATGAGATGATTGATTTGGGGCTTTTACATCATTTTCTGGGAATTGGAGTGATACAATCTGCAAGAAGCATCTTCATTCACCAGAAGAAGTATGCATTGACTCTCCTAGAAAAATTTGGTTTGAAGGGATGCAAACCAGTCAGTGTTCCCTTGGCTACAAGTGATAGATTGTGCAGGTCAGATGGATCAGAAGAGGCAGATGAGGGACTCTACAGGCAGATTATAGGTAGTCTTCTTTACCTAACTGCTACTAGACCTGATCTAATGTTCTCTGCTAGCCTATTGTCTAGATTCATGCATAAACCATCCAAGAAACATCTTGGAACAGCCAAGAGAGTCCTAAGATATGTTCAAGGGACGGTTGACTTTGGGATTGAGTACACTAAGGGAAATCAAGCCACTCTAATAGGGTACTATGACTCTGATTGGAGTGGAAGTATGGATGACATGAGAAGCACTTCTGGTTATGCTTTCTCATTTGGAGGAGGTGTTTTTTCCTGGCATCAGTTAAACAACACAGTGTAGCCCTATCTACTGCTGAGGCAGAATACATCAGTGCCTCAGAGGCTACAACACAAGCTAAGTGGCTTAGATTTGTCCTGGAAGATTTTGGTGAAGAACAAACAGGTTCAACAACACTGTTTTGTGACAACACATCAGCTATTGCTATGAGCAAAAACCCTGTGTTTCACCAGAAAACTAAGCATATCAGCAGGCGTTTTCATTTTATCAGGGATGCTATTCAAGCTGGGGAAGTGGATCTGGTTTACTGCAGATCAGAAGACCAAATTGCAGACATTCTTACCAAGGCATTGCCTGACTATGCCCAAACTACGCATTAAATTAAACATGTAATTCGAGTGTTATGCAATTTAAACCCTTTTTGTGTAGATGTAGTATTGATAAATAGGGATCGTTCTTAACCGGGGAAATTAGGGAACATTAATAATGTGTTAGTGGGAGATGAATAAAAGAATCATGAATTAAAGAATTAGAGAATTAATAAATTAAAGAATAGATGAATAAGAGAATAAAGAAATAATAAATTAATGAATTACAAAGAATTAATAAATTAACGAATTAAAGAATGAAATAATAAAAGAATAAAGGAATTAATTAATCAAAGAATAAATAAATTAAAGAATAAAGGAATGAAAGAATAAAGGCATCAAAGAATAAAAGAATAAGCAAGGGGGGTTTTGAAGAGGTTTGTAATAAATATGTAAAAGCATAGATGAACTCATTCTATTTCTATTCTAACTTATGCACAAAGTAGACTTCCCGTAAACACAAACTTCACCAACATACTACAATTTGCAAAAAATTTGAATTAATCACGAAATTATACCTTCACAAACTCATATTTCTTCATACATTTTTCATATTATAAATGCACCGACAGCGGATTATTACTTACAATATAATTACCTTAAGTTTGTGATTTAATGCGCCGAACAGCGGTCATACATTAAATCTCTCCAAATCTACTCTAAATGCCCCGAACAGCGGATCAACATTTAGTTTCGAAATGAAGTTTAAGCTCTAGAATGTAAGAAGTAAATGATTTTTAGAAAGTAAAACACATGGAGATTATACTCAATTTTCACAAAAGATAGGAAGGAGAAACCAATACATATATTGCATTATAATTAGAACCAATAACAAATAAAAGAGTTTAAGAGAATGGAGAGCAAATGTTACACTTTTCAGATTGGGTGAGAACAATGGATTGTTTTTCACAAGGAACACCGAACAGCGGCTGGAACCCTATGAAGATGGAAGACGATTAAACAAGGAAATTCGGACTTGAACTCTCAAAATTGTATTGGAACTATTTTGCCAAGATTTCTCCTAAAAGAGGCTCAATTTTGTGCTTCTTGGAAGTGATTTCAACAAGTGAAATCAACTCCTATTTATAGGGGAAAAACTCAAATTAAACCCTAGAAAATAAATAAAAACTAAACAAAAATTATAATAAAAATATTCAAAAGTGAAATGATGAGTATGGGTGGTTTTTGGGGAAGAGAAATTAAAAAAAAAAAAAAGCATGAAAAACAGCAAGCTAGGGAATCTGTCAGAACTGCTGAAAAAGGGCTCAGAATTCGGTGGAGGCGTGCTGGAAAGGTGGTGCATGGCCGGCAGGCGTGCGCTGGGCTGCAGGCCGTGTCTTCGGTAAGCGTGCGCCGAACTCCTTCTGGACAGCTGAAGCAGGCCGCTCGCGTTTGGGCCGTGTGGGCTGCATGTGGCTGGGCCTGCGGGCCGTGCGGATCTTGGGCTGGGCAGCTGTTTACGCGGGCCTGGGCTGCGCGCCTTGGGCTTTTGGGCTGGTTTGTACAAATGGGATTTGGGCTGCAGAAATAACAATTAATTAATTTAACTAAATTAATTAATTCATCGAATTTCGTCCATAATTTATTCGTTATAATTCCGATCGAAACGATTCTTTCGTCAAAATGCACCAGATTACAAACTTTATTTATCTAAGCATAAAAATCACAAAATAATTTATTTTATCAATTTATTTAATATTTTAATACTAAAAGTCAAGTATAAAGGGTATAAAATAATATAAAATAATGTCTTTTTAACGTCCTATCATTGTCAAAGACAAGGTTCAACTACTTAAGGGGATTGCTAGGAGTGAAGTCAGTGAGTGGTCTAGAAGGGAGTGTTGGTGTATAGACCTTCTCATGCTTCCCTCACACTTGATCATTATCTCCTAAAGGTTAATTGGTGACTTGGTGCAAAAGAAAGAAGTGTGTGAGAGAATAACAAACTTCTCTCACATGGTGTGTGTGTGTGTGTGTGTGTGTGTGTGTGTGTGTCAGTTTCTAGAAACTAGGTGCCACATGGAAGAATGTAATAGGTCCTTGATGACATCACATTGTCATGCAAAGAGTGTGTAACGGATTGTGAGGTGTGTGAGTGATGTGTGTGTAAGAAAGAAAAGGAAAAACTGCAAGAAATATATTATGTACACAGAAAACAAATGAATCAATAAAAGAATCTGTAGTCATAGCTGCAGAAATCAGAAAATTCCTCTGCTGGCATTTTATCAAACAGTTCATGTGCATTTCTATGAAATCACAATTTCATACAACATAAAACCAATCCAATCCGATCCTATCATCATATACAATCTCTCATTCTCTCTTCTATCCTAATCCAATAGAGATAAGCTCTATAATCAGCTAGGAGCTTAGAGATAGAAGAACTTACCTGTAAAACCATATTCATCATTCCCCTGCAAAACAGAAACAAAGTGTTGATCAGATTCAACCTTGAAGGTTTTCAATCGACTGATTAGCTTGAACGATTTACCTAGAGTGAAGCTCTGCTTTCTGATCATCAACATGGTATCAGAGCTTGGTTACTGATCTAGTAGCTGGGCGTCATGAAAACATCAACATAATAATCAAAACTAAAATCTTATTAATTTATAGTCAAAAGCTAAAGGTTTAATCATTTAACTGAGTTTCAACAACCCAAACCAACCTTAAAAGGAATTTGAATTTAAAAAAAAACAACTAACAAAATTAATTGTTTTGGAAAAATTAGTAATTCAATTTATCCAAACTCAAACCCAAACCCAAACCCAAACGCAACACCAATTCAGATAGTGGTGCGAGATGCGGAGAGACATGAGCAAATGGCCAAAAAAAAAAGGGTGATGATGATTTATCCAAATGAATGTCTTTTATATTTTAGACATGCTCGTGATCACTAGCCCAAATAAAAAAGCAACTCAGCCGAATAAAAAAAAAATTATAAAATGGGGACAGTATTGACACTTTTGTGTGTAATATTCCATAGAGACATTAATTAATTAGGGAGAAAAGTCTTCATATTAAAATGTAGGTTATGCGATGTAAACAATGAATTGTGCCCCTATTTGTGCTCAAAACAACTTTCTATTGATCAGGTAAGATTGGTTTATATTGTTCTGGTCTTATTGTTTCGATCAAAATGGATGGTTGGAAGACCCTAGCCGATCATATATAATCGGTTAATCTTAGTCGATTGAGTATAACTTTTGTGTTTGGCCAACTAAAAGGGTTCAAAATTTCTTAAATAGGTTTGCTCGACCTTTGACTTTTAATCAAACTGACCAATTTAGGTACAAACAAGCATGAATGTAAATATAATATCACCTATAACCATACATGGGTGAAGTAGACCATTTTGTCCTAATTCAACATATGGAGGGGTTTGATTGGTAGAAGTGGCAAAAGAAAAAAATATCATAGTATGTATTTTATGTTTCACAATATATATATACTGCATACTATATATATACACACTACACTACATACACTATATAGTGTATATACATGTAGTATTTATATTTATATATATACTTTGTACTTATATACATATATACTAGCTTATATATACTAAGTACTATATATAAGATAGTACTAAGTATAATAGATATATATATACAACAAAATAGGAAGAAAAAAATACAAACATCACTAAATTATAATAATTATAAAATAGAATAAATCAGAGATAAGAAGTCTCACATGCTTTATTAGCTAGAGTTTGTGTCCAACTCATTATATATTTTCAAGGATGTCATAATCATGCAACCTATAGCCATGCTCGTGAGGCATTTTACACATGGGTGAAGTAGAACAGTTTGTCCTAATTCAACATGTGGTGGGAAGTGACAAAAGAAAAAATATCATCGTATCTATTTTATGTTTCACAAAGAGATAATAGGTATTTTATGCTTCACAAAAAAAAGATAATATAATTTTATGTTTCACAAACAAGAGATAAATATATATATATCCTTTGGGTTTCTTTAATTTGTTTTAGAATAAAATAGTGGTGAGCTAAAAAGATGCTCACCATGTGGTATTCGATTGGATCATTTCTAGTGTCGCCAGCGGGCATGACGATCATGTTATTCATGTTGAACACAAATGATGTGAATATATTGTACGGACCTGCTGTTGTATTTTTATGCTTCACTTGTGTTTGTGTTTAAATTAAATATTATGTATAATAATATGTAAGATCAATAAAGGAAAATTGATAGTGAAGCACCTTCAGTATAAATAGAGATACGTAGGGGGTGGTTGTAACTCACTCACTCTTGCACTTGGGGTGGCGCAGAGAGAGAGAGAGAATAATTAAGCAGATCGGGATATATCCATATGGCGAGTAATGTGTTTGGAATCCCCATCACCGACTCAACCTTAGAGGGGATGCCAGAATACGCAGGTAAGACGATAACGAAAGTAGACAGAGCATATGTCGCTCTAAATATGAAAAATTCTGGAGATAAAGATGTGAATGTCCGAACTTACGTGGAGAATTTGAAGCAGCAATATGGTAGTGGTGTGTCCACTCTTTTTGTTTTCTACAATGCAACTGGTGACACCATAAAATACCATACTAGCCACAATTGGTCTGGGCACATTGGAGCTGCCCCCTACCCACAACTCATCGCAAATGGCCAGTGGGGTGGCTTTCTACATGTCCATACCTCCGGAGCAGCCACTGGATCTGTAGCAAGTGTTACTTTTAGTGGCACGAACGCAGCTGATGTAAAATCAGATTGGTGCGTATGCTGGAGCAACCCTTTTGATAGGAATTTATATGACAACCAGGTAATATTAATTGGATACCCTCTGTTGGAATAGTAGCCTAGTCTTTATTAATATATGCAATCCATCAATTTATTTAATTATATATGTGCATGGCATGCAGGTGTATACTGAGGTCCGACCCTCTGCGCACTATGACGAAGAAAAAACTTGGGGTTATCTATATGATCTTTTGGTTAAGTCTGGCCTCTATAGCAGCGACACAGTGAGTGGGGCCGCGTCAACTATAGCAACTGGAAGCGACACTTCTCCAGTAGTTGAAGCTATCTTCACTTTGGCAGCCATCTAATCATTATACCATCATATATACTTGGACCTTGAGTTGCTTTCATTTCTCCAATATATCCAACAAGTATATTTCTTTTCTGTTTTGGTGAATCTTATCCTACTATGTACTATATCCACTATCCAGGTCGGCCTTTAAATAACTCGATCAATAGGCACTTGTATATAAATAAAACGGACCTGCTGTTGTATTTTTATGCTTCACTTGTGTGTGTTTAAATTAAATATTATGTATAATAATATGTAAGATCAATAAAGGAAAATATTATATATTTACATGTTCAGTTTTAATTGGTGCTGAGTATTATCTTGGCAAAATATTATATATGCACTAGCGCTCAGCCTCTCAGCCTCGGCATGCATTATCTTGGTTTTTTCTTTTTCGGCAAATTGAAATTTCATTAGAATTAATAGATGAAGATAAATGTTTACATATTTAATTAGAATGTTAAATAATTAAAGGAGCTTAACAGAGACGGAGCCAGTAAAAGCCCCGGGAGAGGACCTGGATCCCACTTTTTTTTTCTATATAAAATATATAATATATATAATATTTTAGATATATACTATAGTGTAATAAAATATACAACATATAATATATATAATATATTTTATTATTATAATTTAGAATAGGAACTGAAACCAACAGTTGCAGACAAACAATCTAACAAACCTAGCCTAGTGTAACAACGTACTAGGCTAACAATTCAGCATGTATCGATGGTTGTGAATGGCTCTTTGTGCATTTTAAATTGGTGCAAGACATTTGAGTATTGTGATTATGTGAGTCTATAAATTATATTTTTTTTTAGTCGATTCAAATCATACCATTAGAAATGGCTTGAATTGAAACGGTTTCATTACATTTCACCCTAAATTTTTGTATATAGCCAAGTTCATAGGGTTGAGTAGTTTCGGGTGCTTTATTTCAGCTCTTTTTTTTTTTTTTTGGTGAAGACCAAGGTATTTCTCACATGTAAGTGAGGATTAATACTCGAGCCATGTAGGACCCCAATACGGAGGGAGCTCTCTCTAATATTGGCTGTTCCGTTTACAAGGCTCGAAATCGAAATCTTATTTAAAAAGAATAAGGTATTTTACACTTCAATTACCAACCGTTGGTTCTATTTCACATTTCAATACATCGCTGTTATCATTCTATGTACTCTCAAATAATATAGGGTTCTTTTCATCTTCAAAATAATTTAATGTACCTCACAACAATCAAATAACATAATGAAGGCTATGTAAGGATTACTCGTTTGCCATGTACGAAATAATAAAAAAAATTATCACAACTCATGCAGACAATATAAAACAATATCATACTTTTTTATGCCACTCCTTCGTCTCATTATGTTTATCGAATTGTTTTTATAGATATATCAGAATCAGAACTGTTTATTCTCTAAATTATTATGTTAAGATTATCTATGTAAAAAATTAATAAGATTGTAAGTCATTTAGTCATTCATATATATCAACTAAATGGACGGTTTACAATGAGGATAGTAATTTTTACCAAAACCGTTGGATTATTTGATACATATGAATGACTAAACGACATTCAATCTCGTTGATTTTTTATGCAAATGATTTTGACATGATGATTTGGAGAATAATCACTTCCGATTATGATATATGTACAAAGATAATACAATAATTGAAATGATGGTATAAGTTACCATTACAGTGGGATACAAGTATTTTCCTTGTTAATATGAGAAGCTAAGTAACCCTAATCCATATTTATATATGCAGCATGTGTTGGGAAAGTCAAGCAAAGTCGTTTATGCCATTGCACTATTGGCCTCAGGCCAAAGCTCAACAATCACAGGAACTTATGCAGGACAATTTGTCATGCAGGTTCATTTTCTATTGTTTTCATTAATCTAATTATGTGAAGTAATCACGAAAGGTGGCCCAATCGGCATAGTCACGAGCTTCGGATGTTCTAAGTCTTGCTTCTGATTCTTCTTGGACCGTTCTTGTGTTACTGAATTCCTGATTAATCACCGAGGGTGGTCCAATTGGCATAGGCAGGAGCTTGGAATGTCCTAAGTTTTGAGCCCGATTCCTCTTGGACCGTTCTTGTGTTACCGAATTCCTGATTAATCTCCTCGTGCCCTGGGCTGTGGTGATATTTACAGGGTTTCTTGGACATCAAGATGAAAAAATGGACTAGAAACCTAATGACAAGGTGCATTGCCATTACACCAAGTCTCATCGTTTCCATCATCGGCAGTCCCTCAGGCGCCGACAGACTCATTATAATTGCATCGGTTCGTTATGCCATTTTTCTTAATTATGATTTCATATACGCTAATTTAAAAAATCTAATTGTTAATTAATTAAGCAAATTTTTTAATTCGTGATTGGCAGATGATACTGTCTTTCGAGCTCCCATTTGCTCTGATTCCTCTCCTCAAATTCAGCAACAGTGCCACCAAGATGGGACCTCATAAGAATTCAATCTATGTCGGTCTTTCTTTCACCTCTTTAATTACTTTTTGCTTCATCTTAATTAGTCAATCTACGTAATAAATTATTGATTTTAAAAGAGACGAAATTTCATTAATAGAAAAATAGTCTACAAAATTAATAATGAAACTTATCATGGATACTCTGTTAAGGAACTGAGGTCTCATTTGGTACGCCGTATTGTACTGAATGTTTTAGTTAGATAGATTAATCTGTCTATCGGAGACGGATAGATTAACTATTTAGTCGGGCGTTTGGTGCTTGACCGAATTAAAATACCTATTATATTATACTGGACGAATTATATTATAGTAGTTGACAAAAGATATTTATATATAAATATTAATTATGTACATTATTATTATTTTTAATTGATCATTGATATATTATTATTTCTATTTATTAAATTATTATTATTATTATTATTATCATTATGATACTTTTCAAGATTATTAGTCATCCGAGGATTTAATATAGATAATTTAAATAGTATTATTTTAACGTGTCGTCTAGATCGTATAAAGACACTCAATTGTATTAATTTATACGGTGATTAATTAATACAAGCAATACCAAATATTGATTTCGTATTTTATTATCATATTTAGTCTCTTATACGGCGTATCAGATGTAGCTCGAGCATTCGTTGATACCCAATTTCGAAAGTTCTTACGGATTGAATAATTTTTTCGTTTCTCACACCTACCCCCTAGTTGATGCTAAAGAATATACCGTCGTTTTGTTGATGCAGATCATTGTGATATCGTGGATTCTAGGCATGGGGATCATAGGCATCAACATCTATTACCTTAGCACAGGCTTTGTTGGGTGGATAATCCACAGCAGCCTACCGAAAGTTGCGACTGTTTTCGTTGGGATCTTAGTGTTCCCTCTAATGGCCGTTTACATCCTTGCGGTCATTTACCTAACTTTCAGAAAGGACAGTGTTGTCACATTTATTGAGCCCACAAAGAACGATCCAGCAGCCCAAATCCAAATGGAAAATGGGCTCACCCATTCTGATGGGACCCCAGTACCCTCCAGAGAAGATATGGCCGACGTTCCCTAGCCAAGATAGAGGAGGGTTCTTGTTCAAGGGGTTACGGTTAGGGTTAGAAGCCTGTCAAAGCTTTTTCATTTTCTTTTTTCTTGATATATCGAAGATAAATCTTCCTCACTTACACCGTATCCTTGGAAGTGTTAGGGTTTTTTACTTGGTTGAATCTTGCAATATTGATGTAGGATGTATTTGGTTGTATTTTATAAGATCATAATTAATAATTATGTGTAAAGGTAGAATAATTCTCTAAGTTATCATAAATAAAATAATAATTCTATTTAGACACTAAATTGACCATATTTAATAATTACATTAATATAGCAATCAATGAATAAGTTTTCGGACTCAAGAAAAAAGGAGTTCGCTTACGGAAATTTGAGTTAACTCAAGTGGCGAGAGATCGAAAGGCACACCCCTATAAGGCTATACCAAAACCCAAAAAGGAGCTTCAGATCATTAATTTTTATTCTGAAATTATTTGATAGTATTTAATATATTATTAATTTATTGAATTTTATCCTTGAAAAAAAAATCGTCTAGACTTCCGTTTAGGCCCCACCTAACCACCTACGCACTAGCCCACTATCGACCGTTTTAGGTGCTAGGAGCGTCTATTTTGAACCTAGCTTAAAACTGAAAAAGGAAAAAGAAAAAAACACTTGATTTTCTGGGTTTTGGTAGGATTTTCAATGCAGGTGGTTTTCAAACCAAACTAAGAGAGTTGCAACTTACAAGTACATTCAGCCACCTAATATTTGGACAAATCCGAATTCTTCATCCTGCAGGAAAATTCAATCTCTTCCAAACAAGGTAAACAAAAAGGTTGAATCCACGACGAACATTTTACAACACCAGTTATTTTCGGATGAATTGATTTTAATGATCAAGGTATGAACATATGAGACCTACAATCTGCCAGAAGCTATGTTTTCTATATAGAACAACACTAAGAATGTGAGGCAGATTGATTCTGAATATGGCATCTACGTTATCTCTTTCTTTCGGTTTCAGTGCAGAAGCAAGGACCAAAAGGAGTAATCATAAACCTCAAATCTACATCATTATTTCTTTCAGCCTAGGCCAGAGCTAGTACCTGGAACGGGCCTCAACATTGGATGATTTAGAGTTGGCTGGGCAGTTCCTGTGGCGTTGAACATGGAATTAGGAGCTGATGAGGATGGCTGGATAGATGTCAAGGGCATCCTCGGCCCCAAACCCAACATTGATTGGCGCGGTGCAAATGGCATATGGGGATGGACTGGTTGGTTGTTGCTGTACCCTGACACGCTTGGCTGTGAAGCTGAAGGTGGCCTATTGTTACCGGTGCTATTATTGGACATGGAAGGACCAATACCTGATAAATTCATGGATGACGGGACTCCAGCAGGTCCAAACCGAGTTGACAAAAGACGGGTACGCTCAGCAGCCATCCTCTGCCTTGTCTTCTCCACTTGTTCGCATTCATTCATTAGAAAGGTTTCCACTTCTGCAAATTGCTTTAACTTCAACTCCAACCTCTTCAACTGTCACAAATTTCAAAGTAGAGATAAGAATTCTCCTTCAATTTAATTAGAGTATGATTTTCAAAGGAAAGCAAATAAAAGCGGTTTACTGGAATATAGGGTAAACTACAGGCAGTGGTAATCATGGTTCAGACCAAAAAGACAATGAGCTAACCAATATGAAAAAACTCCAGATGCAGAAAATGTGGATATAAGCAGGTATTTATTTGGCCAATTCACAGAAATTATCCATCCTGGGAGTGTAAGCCCAGTATTCCCATTCATCATCAATTGAAATACTATTCACCGAATGCTAATCAGTGGGCACTATACATGAGTGGTGTTTCGAATGATACAAGACTAAGAGAAAAGACATAAACCCGGCTTCTATCCTATACACACAATAGTTCTCTAAATCTTCAAATAACAACACATAAAAAAATAAAAAATAAAAAAAGGATTTTCATTAAGCTGCTAGAATCAGATTCTAAGACAACCTTCTTTCGTAGCCCGGTCAAATCTTTCAAGAGGTTCAACTCCATCTTCACTTATCATGTTTTGTTTTATTCCAATACATAAGACTCCATCTTGACCTACTAAACACTAATAGCAAGCAACTAATAACAGAAAAGAAAATGGTTCAAGCCCTTTCTCTATTTTCTCCAACTAATTGAAGAAAAAAATTATGGTATACCTGATGATTTATGATATTAGCAGATAGCCTCTGAATTTCCCGTTCTTCATGATCAGCAAACAATTTTGCCTTTATTGCAGCAGCAGCAAGCCCAGCTTTGGCAGCAGATTGAGCTTTTTCTGCACGTATTTGGATAGCCCCGGCCTCATTTTGACCCCAAGGACCATGATCTGCTGTGTTCTCTTCTGAAGTTTAATCCATGATAACTGGAAGTGAGAGAGAGAGAGAGAGAGAGAGAGAGAGAGAGAGAGAGAGAGAGAGAGAGAGAGAGAGAGAGAGAGAGAGAGAGAGAGAGAGAGAGAGAATATGGAGGAAAAAAGAAAAATGAAGGTCTACCCTTCTGCTGAAACGAGTTTGCAATATTTCCGTGAGCACCACCTTCTCTACCATGTACACTCTCAGGGTTCATCCTTCATAGATGAAAAAAAAAGCGAGGAGAAAATTTGAAATATCATTGAAGAACAAGCAATAATAAAACTGAAAAGCTTTTATGAACTAATAATGCCACTTGACAATTAAAAAGGAGGGAAGGGGGGAACTGTGGATGTCTACCCTGTGAGCATGTCATGAGCAAAAACCTTCTGGGGATTTATGCTGATACAATTAACATAAAAAGAGGGACTGTAAAAAATATAACTTCTGCAGTAAAACAGTACAACATAGGAAAATCACCTTTGTCCTGATCCTTCCATCTGCAAGATACTTCCAGAGGCAGATAAACCATTATCCTCAGATAAAACCGTCAAGGCTGCGTGAGCACAAGATGCAGCAACTCTTGGCCCAACAGAGGAGGCCAGAAAAGCAACCTACAAATATTTCCCCTGGTTAGCAGTGTAAGATAAAAGTTTTACCTTTATCTATCTCATTGTATTTGCATATACAAATCAAGAACACAAATGAAGTGTGGAAACCTTTATCTCTTCTGTTAAATTTGCATTTATAACTCAAGAACACAAGTTAAGTCTGTGAAAACCTTTATCCCTTTCCTCAAATCCTGCATTAATAACTCTAGCTAGAGCTCCTCTACCCTCTTTTTCAGTGCATCATTAGTCAACTCATCAAATTCAACAATAACTATAATATGTTAAGAGACCCCACAACCATGAAACTACTTATACAACAAAGCACTCACGCCTCTTTCAATTTTTATCTTCTAGTCTTCTGCTTTCAACGTAGGGATAAGATATCCTCTCGCCAGTACCTATCTCAAGAATGCAGAGAAACTATGATTGAAATGCTAGGCAACCTTGAAATAAATGTCCATAATGTATGGTCCTAGTCCCAATCACACAATATGAAAGAAAGTACGACCAGGCACCCACAACAATGTATGAACTCATAGTCCGAGTTGGTAACTTAAGACTCAAACACATTCAGTTTAATCCAATAATTGGCAGTATTTTATAAATTGGTTATCCTGATTAGACAGTTTGTCTGCATCTCTTTGAAGCCTTTCTATTTCCAAATGAATGAAAAAGTTGCATGATGCAAGAAATCATAATGGACCATAATGCAAGTTAATTATAAGAAAATAAAGGACCATAATGCATCAGATTAGTCACCTACCAGGGACATGACTGGATTCCCAGAATTTGCAAAAGGAAACCTGCTTTCAGAATCAGCATCTCGTAGGCAGAATCCTAAAAATAAATTGGAAAAAAAAAAAAAATTGGCATGTAATGTCAAAAATACATCAGGATTACTTGAAGGATAAGAACCATAAGTAAATAAGAAGACCTGCTGTATCCCCATTTGAATTTGAATGAAATCCTCCATGACCATCCCTACTTGACCTGTTGGGAGGGAGGGATACGCTTGGAACTTCAATATTTTCCAGCAGACCATCCTCCACAGGCAAACGTAAAAAATGAAGGATGCATTGTGCTTTTGACTTGGTACCAACATGTTCCGCAATTTCATTCCAATTCTCATTGTATATTTCCATTGCCTCAAGCAGCAGTAGGGTTTCTTGATCAGTCCAGCTTTCGCCATCTAGATCACCATAATCTTTTGTTGAATCAACCCGTACGAAATCTATGCTTGAATGACCAACCACAAATCTTCCCTCGTGGAAGCAATTAGAGCACATCAGTACATCAACCTGAAATATAAGAAACCAATTATAGAATAAGAATTCAACCAAACTGTACTAAGCATCCATCAAATTATTGGGGTCAGCTACAAAGGATCCTTTGTCCCCCTTCAAACTCTGATCTAAGGTGACAAATTATATTTTAAACATATATTTTTCAGTTTGGTTAGTATTTTAGGGAGAAGAACTATGATTTATGTAATTTGGTTAGATTCAATCTAGAAGAGAAATATCACTAGTTTATATAATTTGGTTAGGCTTTCAAGAAAATAAAAACCAAGAATACAAAAATTTCCAACATTCAAATATATTCTGGGCTTTCAAGTTTCAAAGCTGTTTACACATGCTTGAAACAAATGTGGGAGATAATTAGCAGCTTCTAGGTTATCGAAAGTAAGTGGTTGTTTTTTGGTATATGCCCATCAGGTATCAACGAAGACTGGCCAAATTCATATGTTTCCCATTAGCTAAAAAGACAACAATGAACCTCATTATAAGTAAGTTTCAAAGCACTCATAAAATTGTGAAATTACAACTTAATGACTCATTCTTAAGGAGTATTAGATGCAGACTATAACATTTAAAAAGAGGGCTTTCTAGACCAAGGGGGACTGTTCCTTTTTCCCCAAAAAGGAGCTTTCTAGACCAAGGGGGACTGTTCCTTTTTTCCCAAAAAGGAGCTTTCTAAACCAACATTACGGACATTTAAAACACAAAATTAATTTCCATTTGTAGTAGTAACTTCCTGCAGTTTCATACTGTCATTGAAGAAAGTTTACTATCCATATGATAAAATTGTGGACAGACAAAAAAAATAGATATTGAGATGATAAAGATGTACCTCCTTCTGTGACTGATAGTATACACTGGGAAGAGAACAAGAACAACAATTGCAATGATTTTCAGATAGGCGCTTCCGAAGTTTGTTGTCCAAATCAGAGACACCATCATCATGGCATGGCAATGAAGAATATACGTCAGCTGCCTTAAGCCTACATCGGGGCTTGTCAAATTTGATTAAACTATCAATGGACTTTAAAGCAGCTGATGGCACATGAATCTCACCATTTAGCTCCTCCCTCAAGTAGGAACTGCCATTCCAAGGCTCGCGGCTAGGTGCTGCAGCGCAATAATTGATAATTCCCCAGTGATCAAGAAAACGAACTATTCGAGTCAAATCATCAGGACTTAGACGACCCGCAACTCCTAATTTTGAGCAATCAGAAAATGCAAGCCTCTTCTCTGGATTTTCCATGTATTTGGCAAGAATGTCGTTCCTACTCTGCATATATATCTCAGGTGTACAATCTGATGATTTTCCCGCGAAAAAATGTGGCACCACTTGCCTTTCCAGTCGATGCACTGTAGCTGGTGAGAACCAATCTGCCAACGTGAGAATTCCAGACAGAACTCAATATTTAGTACACATCTACATACAAAAAAGCACAACAAGCTTATCCAAAAATCTTTAACAAAGGACTCTCAAACCTTTAGCACACCCAACTTCAAAGCATTTGAAAAGGAAAATCAGAACCTTGTTGAAGACCTATAAGTGGACAGGAAATCTAAAACAATATGGTACTTCCTTCTTCTAAACCCAAAAATAAATCCTTTTTTCTGGGTGCAAATCAGAAAAAAGCTTCCATTATGTCTTTTCAGTCACATAACTGCTCCAATGTCAGTCCAGGTCAGCACAACCGACTAGTGACAAGTGTTGACCCAGATCAGTTCAATTATTTCCCACCAAGATTGTTCCTCACAAGAGATTACAATAAAAATACAACAAAGCTTTTTCAGATAAAATAATCTTGAAGTGAGTTCTTAAATATCAAATCATAATTTCATCAAAACTACCCAGCAGCTTTCTTGCACAACATAACAAACATGAAATTTGAGGTGAACAAAACTCCGATCAAAGTTAAACCCCTTCATCAATCATTAATGATACAAACCCAGAAACAGTTTCGTAGTAAAAAAACTAGGTGGCAACAATTAATGCAAAATATCAAACACCAAAAATTCAACTCTAAATGAACCGCACTACCCCACCATAAACTAACAATAACTGAATTTTGAAAAAGACCCTAAATTTAAAATTCCAGAAATTCTCTTACTTCAGCAACTGTTTGACAGTTTATATTGCTTAAAAACGAGATACAAAAGATTTAACTAACGTACACATTACCTGCGTGCATTGGAACCACATGAACCCTGTTACCAAAACGCTTAACAACGCCACGGCCTTCCATAATCGACGGCGGAGTGACAACGTATGACGAGCCGGCGCCATCTGTACGGTCCGGATCCAAAGCCAGACTATCGGCCGGCACGGCGGACAGCGCCTGGAGCTGACCATATGACACATTCTCCAAGACAATCGGGTTAGTTGACCCCTTGGCGTCCCCACCACTGTGATTGGCACGCTCCAGCGCCACAATTGCAAGAACGGACGAGTGGGGCCGGTTGACGGTCCGCAAAACGACGGGAGGGAAGTCGCTTTGACGGACCCCACAGTCGAGGACTTCGGCCTCGTGAGAGCCGGAATCGGGTGCGGCAGCAGATTGGGGGTTATGCTGGGGGTCCTCCGAGTCGTCGTTCGGCTCAAGGTCATTGTCGTCTGCGGCGGCCGCGGCATCGTCGTCTTCGTCTTCGTCGTCCTCGCGCTTGGGCCGGCGAATTTGGGGGTCGCGCTTTCGCTTTCTCCATTTGCCGCGCGAGTCTGTGAAAATTCAAAAACATGATTGTAGTGAAAAAAAAGAAAAACATAAAATATGGAGTGCGAATTGCGATTTGCGATTTGCTCCGTATATAAATAATTGCAACGTAAAAACTAAAAAGTCCGAATTTTTAGAGAGATGGGGTTTAGGTTTTTGACTTACCTGCAGGGAAGGAAGGAGAAGCTGGCATTTCTAGAGAGAGAGTGAGTGAATTGGAGATTTGTGGGGACTTCGAAGTTTGATTGGCGCAAAAACAGAATCAAAGGCAGAGAGATACACACAGGCAGACAAGAGAGAGAGAGAGAGAGAAAGAGAGGGAAGAGTGTGTGTAGGGCTTCCTTTCCCTGTTTCTCACAGCTTTGGTGTTTTTGCTTTGCTGAGGAATTTCTAGTTTTGAAGATTTTTGTTTTTTCAATTTTTGTTTTTTTTTAGTTTCTTTATCTTCGATTTATTTACTTTATTTCCTTTATATTCTATTTATTTTTAATTTTGACCCAAATTGTTTTTTACTTTTTATTATTATTATTATTATTATTATTATTATTTAGCCCCGCGTTGTACATGCATTCAGTTAGAGTCTTCTTTTATACATATACATAACGTACACGCATTTATTATCATGAGCGGATTTGTATATACATTTCGTCAATTATGTGATTAAAATTTGTGAGATACATTCTTCAAATCTTTTGTTCAATGGAAATATTCACGTATTTAAAGTGTAATATCATCTGTTTTATATTACAAAGCATATTATAGTAATTAAAATTACGGAAAAACTACATAAAAGATCACAAATTATAGGGCTCAATACAGACTCATATATAAACTATAAAAAAATTCAAATAACTACCCAATTTATGTGACTACCTATATTTAATTACCTCTGTCAAGTTTTCCATCCAGTAAAAATTTCAGTCAGTCACTGATGTGACAAAAAATAGAGGGGTATTTTCAGAATTTCAAAAATACAATTAATTTTCACCCACTCACTTGAAACCCTAAAACCCAACGTAATTCCCAGCTCGATGAAGAGAGCGACGACGATGAGAATAAATAGATTTCTTGATTCGAAGCAAGTGAGTTGTGAACATCCTCCTTCTTAGTCTCGATCTCTTTGCAAGTTTTTTTTACTGTTGTTGATTGATTTGGTTTCGGATTAAAAAATTGTTTGAATTGCGTTGATTGATTTCGGCTTAAGAAACAGAGAATGTGTTGGTGTGCAAGCCTAAGACGAATCAGAACAACGCCGCCAAGTGTAAGCGACTCCTGAACAACATCACCATGCTCAAAAGTGCCAACCTAATCCAATTCGTTGTCAACGAGCAAGAACTCGTCGCCACCGTGATCGACACTGCCTTGAAAACCTATGCGTGCGAGGGTCGTCTTCTGGTTCTAGTGTAATGACCCGTCCCGTAATCACGGGATTATCGGTAAGTTATCGAGACTAATCAGGATTAGTCGAGGTGAAATGACGAGTATACTCTTGGATGGAGAAAATGTTAATTTTTGACCTGAGATGTTATTTGGACTTTGACCGAGATTCATTACGTAAATTTTGATATTGCAATTACGTAAACAGACAACACGTCAAATTTGGACATCGGAAGGTTATGTTACGAGTCAAAGAAAGTTTAGTCGGATTTTTACGGTTGCACGATTATCGAGGAAGTTGACTTTTAGTTGTTTTAGATGAGATCCAAAATATATTTTGGACCAATGGATGAGTGACAAGTGTCACTCATCCTATTGGCCCATTTCCCACATATATGCATCACTCTCTCAATTTCAAACACACATACACAGTCAAACCCGCATCCTATCCTCATGCTACCATCTTTTTCCCTATTGTTTATGTTGTGCGGAACCAGAGTGAGGCTGAGGGACTAAGAGAGACGGTGGAGGACGGAGGAGTCACGGTAGCTGCCTGAAAAACGAAGAACCATGTAAAAACATGTGAATCATTAAACTTGAAATTCGGATTTTTCTGTTGGGGCGTTGGAATCGTGTTCTAAAGCCAGGTTTTTACTCCCCGAGCTCGTGCGATTCTGCAGGGACAAAAATAAAGGAAAATGGCCAACTGGGCTAGCCTAGGAACGAGTTCGAAGTTAGGTCGTGGATGTCGAGCTTGGCTGGAAGCTTTGCAGGTATGTTCTTCGTGTTTTAAACTCATAGATCGATTTATAGCTAGGATACGAGTTTAGTAGTGGAAAAATGGCGGAAAATGGTTGAGATCTGACGAAAATAGAACCGGGTTGAGATTCGGGTCGACTGACTCGTTACAGGGCCGCGGGTTAATCTGACTGGAGAAAGACGATGATGATGTGGCAATCCATGCCATCATGTCTCACCACGTGGCAAATTCTGGTTTGTGCCACGTGGCGAGGTGTGAGGACGTGTCAGAAATTGCGTGGTAGGATGACGTCAGCATGCGACACATGCCACGTGTTAGAGGGTGGCATGTGGCACTAATCAGGGGGTGCCACGTGGCAGCTGTCAGATTGTCATATGTCAGGTAGTGCTGAATTTTGAGGTCAAACTGATTCTGTTTGAAATGTTTCGACATCCTAAATCCAATGGTGGTGGTTTCAGGTCAATCAGAGATAGTTTGGTTGGTGTTTTAAAGGTTTTTCTCCTCGGGAAATGTGTTCGGGATTTGTTTTCCGTTCAAAGGTTTTGGAGGGTTTATTGTATGGACTTATATGGATTGTTAGTGACCCTCAGGTGTGACTTTGACAGGCCCGGACGTTCCGGAGGCTTCGGATTAGCTTACGACTTATGTTTCAAGTGCAACGATATTATGAGTGGGCAATTTCTTTCTTAACTCTCATTCATGCTTAAATACATGTTTTTACAGGTTTTATGATATTGTTTACCATGATTGTGAATATGGTTATGATTGCTGGATTTATGATCAATTGAATTATATTTATGGCTGATATTTCTGGATAATGATTTTATCATGGTTTTTGGAAAACCGGGATTTGGGCTGGTGCCTTAGAGTTAAACGTTTTGGGCTAGACCTGTATGATTACTATTTTGGGCTGGTGCCCGTATGATAACTGTTTTGGTCTAGTGCCCGTATGATAACCATTTTGGGCTAGTGCCCGTATGATAAATAAACTTCGTTTTGGAAACTATGTTTTGGATTGGTCAACCTCAGGCTATTAGAGCAATATATCCGGAGTTAGTCTCCGTAGATTCCCAGAGACGAGCTCGGACGTAATCGGGGTTGGACTCCACAAGTACCGACGGAGTTGGACCCTGTAGATCTCGTACTCACCTACTGATAGTGCACTTGGGATGCTAGTTGGACCAGCATGACAAGGTTGGACATTGGGCTCACTAGGCCAGTGAGATCAAGTTTGGTTTTATTGTGGGCCAAAGAGCCTTATTGTGTTATGTGGGCCAAAGAGTCGGCGATTTTTGTAAAATGTGGGCCAAAGAGCCTTATTGTGTTATGTGATTTGTGTTATGTGATTTCGGGTTGGACCCATGATGTTTTTAGATACATAATACTAGTTATTGAACACAATGTTTTCTTGATTACGCATGCATGTTTTACAAAATGGAGGGTTTAAAGGTAATTTTTGGAAAATGGTTTTCCAAATCTTTATTTTTGTTCACTCACACTTTTTATTGTTTTTAGCACCCTCTAGGTTGATTGCGGATGCAGACTGTATAAAGGTTGAGGCATCATGGTGAGTGCGTACTCTGATTACTCTAGTTAATGTGTGATGTATCCTTGGTTTGACACGTGGCTATGATGTTTACTTAATCCCGTGGGTAATATGGTCATTTTACCAAGTCGTGTTAGACTGGAGCAAGTCCCCCCCCACACTAATCAAGGGGGATTACGGGGAGGGTCCTATCATCTAGGCTTTTATCTGAATGGATTCCTGCTATATTTCCCAAGGGCAGGGCACGACATTTCACTGAGTCCATAGGAAATGGATGCTGGAAGTCATGGATCAATAAGTACCCAGTGGGAGCAAAAGTCATATATTTGATAGGAAGCAAAGAGACAGAGGGTCGACCGGACTACTCAATATTTTGTTTTAATTTAGTTGGGGTTTGTTGAAACAATTATGATTTTCCACCATGAAATGTTCATTTGGTCATTTGGTTCGTAGTCGTAGATTTTGATTTCACAGGTACTACGACCCACTTGCATAGGTACTACGACCCACTTGCATAGGTACTGCGACCCTAGATTTTGATTTCATCTTCTGGGTTTTGATAGGACGTTAAATAAGCATTATTTTATATTATTTTATACCCTTTATACTTGACTTTTAATATTAAAATATTAAATAAATTGATAAAATAAATTATTTTGTGATTTTTATGTTTAGAAAAATAAAGGTTGTAATTTGGAGTATTTTTGGCGAAAGAATCGTTTCGATCGGAATTATAACGAATAAAATATGGACGAAATTCGGTGGAATAATTAATTTAGTTATTAATTAATTAATTAATTATTTCTGTGCAGCCCAACCCACTCCTAAGAAAATCCAGCCCAATTGCAGCCCATCAGCCCGTGCCCAAGCAGCCCAGCCCACTGAAGAGTTAGCCCAAATCCGGCCCAGCCCCAAATCCAACCGCAAGGCCCAGCGCGAAGCCTTCCTGTTCAGCCCTGCAGAGACGATCGGAGCGCGTACACCGAAGACTTTCCCTCCCGCTCGACCAGCGCCTGCCGAACCGCAGCTGCACTCTTCAGCGCATCCCAGCCGAGCTGCAGCTCACCAATTCAGCAGGCAGCCACCGAAATTTCCTGCCCTATTTTCCAGCAGACCTCCACTCAATTTCCAGCCACCTTCCAACAACTTTCCAACCCAATTTTACAACTTTACAACTCAAACCACCTCTAAACATCATCACAAATCTTTATTACTCATCATTCCATTATTCCATTTTTTTTATTGTGTTTTTATATTATTTTTGGTAGCTTTCTCCACCTATAAATAGGAGTTGATTTCACTTGTTGAAATCACTTCCAAGTAGCACAAAATTGAGCTTCTTTTAGGAGAAATCTTGGCAAAATAGTTCCAATACAATTTTGAGAGTTCAAGTCCGAATTTCCTTGTTTAATCTTCTTCCATCTTCATAAGGTTCCAGCCGCTGTTCGGTGTTCCTTGTGAAAAACAATCCATTGTTCTCATCCAATCTGAAAAGTGTAACATTTGCTCTCCATTCTCTTAAACTCTCTTATTTGTTATTGGTTCTAATTATAATGCAATATATGTATTGGTTTCTCCTTCCTATCTTTTGTGAAAATTGAGTATAATCTCCATGTGTTTTACTTTCTAAAAATCATTTACTTCTTACATTTTAGAGCTTAAACTTCATTTCGAAACTAAATGTTGATCCGCTGTTCGGGGCATTTAGAGTAGATTTGGAGAGATTTAATGTATGACCGCTGTTCGGCGCATTAAATCACAAACTTAAGGTAATTATATTATAAGTAAAAATCCGCTGTTCGGTGCATTTATAATATGATTAATGTATGAGGAAATATGAGTTTGTGAAGGTATAATTTCGTGATTAATTCAAATATTTGCAATTGTAGTATGTTGTTGAAGTTTGTGTTTACGGGAAGTCTACTTTGTGCATAAGTTAGAATAGAAATAGAATGAGTTTTATCTATGCTTTTACTTATTTACATAATTACAAACCTCTTCAAAACCCCCCTTGTTTATTCTTTATTCTTTTATTCTTTATTCTTTTATTCTTTGATGCCTTTATTCTTTCATTCCTTTATTATTTAATTTATTGATTCTTTGATTAATTAATTCCTTTATTCTTTGATTAACTAAGTCCTTTATTCTTCTATTATTTCATTCTTTAATTCGTTAACTTATTAATTCTTTGTAATTCATTAATTTATTATTATCTTGTTCATCTATTCTTTAATTTATTAATTCTTTGATTGTTTAATTCTTTTATTATTTAATTCTCTAATTCATTATTCTTTTATTCATAATCCACTAACATATTATTAATGTTCCCTAATTTCTCCGGTTAAGAACGATCCCTATTTATCAATACTACATCTACACAAAAAGGGTTTAAATTGCATAACACTCGAATTACATGTTTAATTTAATGCGTAGTTTGGGCGTAGTCAATTTTTGGCGCCGTTGCCGGGGAGATTGAAAATCATTTTAATTTGTTAGTGTATGTATATAAATTGTGCATATTATACTTGTTTATAAATTTTATTTTTGTTAATATTATATTTGTTTATAACATTTACTTACTTGTTTATATTTTATTTATCCATCTTATTATTGTTCTTATTATGTTTGTTTATAATGCTCATACTTTACTTTTTCTTAATTTCTAATTTATACTTGTTCATAAATGTTCATAATTTTTTTTTTTTTTATATATATTTGTTCATAATAAATTTGATACTTGTTCATAAATGCATATTTTATATGTTCACTTTTCTTTACTTTTATTTTATATGTTCATATATGCATATTTTATATATTCACACTTTTTCTTTATTCCCTTAACTTTAATCATATTACATCAACTTTATTCCATTAACTTTCTTTTAATTTTATTACATAACCTTTATGTTCCACTAACTTTATGTTTACACTTATTTTATTTTTATGTAATCAATTATTTGTTTATGTCTTGTTAAACTTTAAATCTGAAATGAAAAAAAGAAAATTCGGAATAAATAAAAAAAATTTAAAAAAAAAAAAAAAAAAATTAAAAAAAAAAAAAATTAAAAAAAAAAAAATTTCCTATTAATTGTTTTAGAGTTGCATGAATCTCTTAGTCCCTTTTTCTTCAAAATCTTACTTTCGGGAACAGGTAGTGCCCCTCTTATTTACTTTCTCCTTAACCCTTCATGATGTGTGGATTTCATCACCACATACCATAGACTCGAATCTATGGACATGAGGTTGGGGCGGAGTTTGTAAACACTAGGGTTTGGTAATTCTCTACGTCATCATTTGGATTAATTATGGTGTCTAGGAGAGTTATGACTGGTGACAAGTTTTGGATTAAGAAAGGGAACACCAATGGAGTATATGCCAAGCTAGCCTCGGGGTGCTCTTAAAATTATCCTTGCTTCTCGCGTTACATCTATCTCAACTGGCCATGATTAATGTTGAATGGTGGAATGGTGGTTATCAGTACGCGCAGGCCGTACGCCCAGGAAAGTACTATGAGAAGCGGAAGGGGAAAGTTATTCATGACACTCTAAAACTCTACTTATTGCATTATTAGTTTGCATTTGAAACTTGTGTATTTTCTTTCCAGTAACGTAACTTTTTGGTAATTCTGGTTTCTATTTATGTGCTATTTTATGCAAATCTCTACTATCTTACACTTATTATCTTTTCTTGTGTATACTTGCCTTCTAACTTAGAGTTTTGTTTTCATAGAGGTACGAACTTATGAATGCGTGCTCATCAATCTAAGCTTGATCGGCTGAGAAGACAACTTGACATCTCACCAAGCAACGCCACATTCAGAGACGCACTTAAGCAAACCAGTTCGTTCGAACCTCCATCCCCAATATTCGGTGAGTCCAAAAGCGAGAAGAGTAATTCAGAAGAAGAACAGATTTTCGGAACACCGATAACCATGGCACGAAACCTGAGTATCCGGGAGCAGACATGTGCAAACACAAATGGCACTACAGACTTCTGCATCCAGTATCCCGAGCCTCGAACCAACAAGAAAGATATTGAGCTTAAGAGTGGAGTTCTTCATCAACTACCCAAGTTCCGTGGAATCAGAAATGAAGATCCACACAAACACTTAACGGAGTTCCAATTCATCATTAGTAGTATGTGTCCGGATGATGCGGACTTGGAAATCATGAAGCTGAAAGCTTTCCCATTGTCCTTGGAAGAAAGAGCACGGGTATGGCTTTTAAGTCTCCCACCCAATCATATTGACTCTTGGGAGAAGTTGGTTCAGGAGTTTCTTACCAAGTACTTCCCTGCCTCAAAGATTACGGTCTTAAGAAAAGAGATCACTGGAATCAAGCAGAAAGAACATGATGAGAATTTCAGCCAGTACTATGAGAGGTTTAAGGAACTTTGTGCTTCATGCCCTACTCACGGGATCACAGAAGGCTATCTTTTAACCTACTTTTATGAAGGACTCAAAGGTTGGGATAGAGGACTGCTCGATGCTGCAGCTAATGGAAGTTTCTTAGCTCGGAGCCTAGTAGATGGTCGTGCACTACTTGAAAGCCGTGCACTCAATGATGCACAATACGAAGGTGCCGATCCCATTTCTAGAAAGGTACATGAGGTAAGTTCCCATGCTATAAATGATTCAAAGTTAGATAAAATCACCTCTATGCTTTCGAATATGCTTGAGCTAAAGAAACAGGTAGCTCCAGTTTGTTCCATATGCTCTCAAGGCCATCTTGAGGAACAATGTCCCTACACTGCAAGGGAGGAAGACTCCGGAACTGAAATGGCACACGCCATTGGAGGCTATCAAGGAGGGCCAAGGACCCAAGGTTACAGTTGGAGAGATCCGAACAATGTCCTAAACCCTCAGCACATGTCGACCGGGCCAAACCGTGTCCCAGACCAGTTCCCAAGGCCCACATGGCAACCAAGGCCCACATGGCAACCAAGGCCCCCAGTCCCATTTTCTAACTTTTCTCATAATCATGCAAATAATCATACTTCCTCATCTTCTAATCCTGATTATGATAAAATGCTGGCTGCTCTTTCCCAAGGGCAGCAAACACTAATGGCTTCAACTCAGGCTCTTGTCACAGGTCAGCAAAATCAACAAAAAGACATCGCTGATCTCAAGGACCAAATGGGCAAAGTCGTGGACTTCATGGGTAAGATCCAAGCTAGCGGGGTGCTTCCACCTCAACCTACGCCCAACCCAAATGTAAGACCTGAAGCCAATGCAATCACCACTCGAAGTGGTAAAGTGCTCGGAGAAATAGAACCAGATCCAGCCGTTTCTGAGGCTGAAAAGCACAAGGTGGCAACTAAGACCACCACGACACAACCGCCAGTTCAACCTACCCACACACAAGGTAATAACCCAATCCCTTCAAGTTCGGTTGTTACTAATTCCCCGTTTGTGCATGCACCATTTCCAAGTAGGCTTGCCAAATCTAAGAAGAATGAATCCGATGAGGAAATCTTGGAGATCTTCAAAAGGGTGCAAATCAACATGCCCTTGATCGAGTGCATCAAACAAGTGCCGAAATACGCAAAATTTCTGAAAGAGTTATGCACTCCAAGGCGCCAGACGAGGGAGAAGGAGGTTGTGATGGTGAGTGAAACAGTTTCTGCTGTAATCCAGCGTCGGCTACCCCCAAAGTTGAAGGATCCAGGGAGTTTTTCTGTTCCCTGCGTGATTGGTAACAAGTCATTTGATAAAGTCATGCTAGACTTAGGCGCATCCATTAATGTTATGCCATATTCACTATATGTTGCCCTAGGTCTAGGTAAATTACAGCATGACGATGTTATCATTCAGTTAGCCGATCGCTCTAATGTGTATCCTAAGGGATACATAGAAGATGTTCTTGTGCAGGTTAACCAGCTCATCTTCCCAGCTGACTTTTATGTCCTAGACATGGAGGATTCCCCTACGAATCAAGCTCCACTAATGCTGTTGGGAAGACCATTCATGAGAACTGCCAAGACAAAGATTGATGTGTTCAATGGAACATTAACTATGGAAGTAGACGGAGAGGAGATTGGCTTCAACATTTTTGATGCCATGAGGTACCCTAGTTCCGCAACTCATACTACTTTTTCTGTTGACGTGTGCACTTCTCTCGCAGAGAAACATTTTGATTCAATTCGAGAAGACACACTCAACATGATAATCCAGAAAGGAGTTGGCCTAACGCAATCAGGGGACGCCTTGGTTGAGGATACGGATTACGAACTAGAACCTCGAATTTGGGATGAAGTCATGACCCTAAATGAGACCCCCAGAATGGTGAATCATCAGGTACCCTCGTCATTCCCAATTAGTACTAATGCCACTCCTCCCTCAGTGATTCAGGCCCCAGTTCTCGAGCTCAAAGTTTTGCCTGACCACCTGAAGTATGCCTATCTTGGCTCGGACGACACTCTGCCCGTCATAGTGTCTTCTGCACTAACCGAGTCACAGGAAGATAGACTGGTACAGGTCTTGACAAAGTACAAGACAGCCATTGGATGGACTCTGTCAGATATCAAGGGAATCAGCCCTACAACTTGTGTGCATCGAATCTTACTGGAAGATGATGCAAAACCCTCTCGCGAAGCCCAACGTCGCCTCCATCCTCCGATGATGGAAGTTGTGAAACAAGAGGTCATCAAACTCTTGGACTGTGGTGTCATCTACCCAATTTCAGACAGTAAATGGGTCTCACCAGTCCAAGTAGTCCCAAAGAAAAGTGGAGTCACAGTTGTTGCGAACAGTGAAGGAGAGCTAGTGCCCCAGCGAACAGTGACCGGATACAGAGTCTGCATCGACTATCGACGCTTGAACAAAGCAACTAGGAAGGATCACTTTCCTTTGCCCTTCATTGATCAAATGCTTGAAAGGTTAGCAGGTCACTCCTATTATTGCTTTCTTGATGGTTATTCCGGGTACAATCAAATCTGTATCGCTCAAAATGACCAAGATAAAACGACTTTCACTTGTCCTTTTGGCACTTTTGCCTACCGAAGAATGCCTTTCGGTTTATGTAACGCCCCAGGTACTTTCCAAAGATGCATGCTTTCTATTTTCTCTGAATACGTCGAAAAAATAATTGAAGTATTTATGGACGATTTTAGTGTCTTTGGGGATAGTTTTGATGCATGCTTAGAACACTTAGCACTTATCTTACAAAGGTGTGTCGAAACTAATCTGGTACTTAACTGGGAGAAATGTCATTTCATGGTTAGACAAGGGATAGTCTTGGGCCATATTGTCTCTGAAAGAGGAATTGAAGTCGATAAATCTAAAGTTGATACTGTGCGCCACTTACCCTCTCCCACTTCGGTGAGAGGAATCCGTTCATTTCTTGGTCACGCAGGATTTTACAGAAGATTTATCCAAGACTTCTCCCACATTGCAAGGCCCTTGTGCCGACTGCTTCAGAAAGAGACACCCTTCGTCTTTGATGCAGACTGTCAGGAAGCTTTTGAGAAGCTTAAAAATCTCTTAACCACTGCCCCCATTCTTTGTGCCCCTGATTGGTCCTTACCCTTTGAACTAATGTGCGATGCCTCTGATTATGCAGTTGGAGCCGTACTCGGACAAAGGCGGGATAAGAAGCCCTACGCCATCTACTATGCATCCAGAACCTTAAATGATGCCCAGATGAACTACACCACTACAGAAAAGGAGTTGCTTGCTGTTGTATTTGCTTTAGATAAATTTCGTTCTTATCTACTTCGAACTAAAGTCATTATTTACACTGATCATGCAGCACTGAAGTATCTCCTAGCCAAGAAGGAAGCGAAACCAAGACTGATCCGATGGATTCTTCTTCTTCAAGAGTTTGACATCGAGATTAAAGATAAGAAAGGCGTAGAGAACGTGGTGGCGGATCATTTGAGTCGCATTGCACATGAGCGAGATCCTGTGGCGATTCAAGAGATGTTTCCAGACGAACAACTCTTCAGAATCGAGGGAGGTACTCCTTGGTATGCTGATATTGTCAATTATTTAGTCACCAAGCAGTTGCCCACCACCCTCTCCCGTGCACAAAAAGATAAACTTAAGAAGCATGCTAGGCACTATATTTGGGATGAACCTTATTTGTGGAAACACTGTGCAGATTTATTGATTAGGAGATGTGTCCCTGATATTGAACATAGGTCAGTCCTAGAGTTCTGCCATAGCCATGCTTGTGGAGGCCACTTTGGATCTAGAAAAACTGCACTCAAAATCTTAGAATCTGGACTATATTGGCCCACACTTTTTAAAGATGCACATTCATTTTGCTTAGCCTGTGATAAATGTCAGAGATCAGGAAACTTAGGACGCAGGGATGAAATGCCACAACATTATGTTCTTACTGTTGAAATATTTGATGTTTGGGGTATCGATTTTATGGGTCCGTTTCCTCAATCTAATGGCTATCTCTATATCTTACTTGCCGTTGATTATGTATCAAAATGGGTGGAAGCTAAGGCCACCAGGACTAATGACTCTAAAACTGTTGCAGATTTCCTCAGAACTAACATTCTTTCCAGGTTTGGGATCCCGCGGGTCCTAATAAGTGATGGAGGAAGTCATTTCTGCAACAAGACCATTGAAGCTTTACTGAAACGGTATGGTGTCACTCATCGAGTATCTACACCTTACCATCCTCAAACGAGTGGAATGGCGGAAGTCAGTAATAGAGAGATCAAGAAGATACTAGAGCGAACTGTGGGTCCTAATCGAAAGGATTGGAGCCAACGGTTGGATGATGCACTTTGGGCATACAGGACGGCCTACAAAACACCTATAGGAATGTCTCCCTATAGGTTGGTGTACGGAAAAGCATGTCACCTTCCGGTGGAACTAGAGCATAAAGCATGGTGGGCCGTCAAAACGTTCAACATCAAGCTAGATGACGCCGGTCTGCATCGGAAGCTCCAGCTGAGTGAGCTTGAGGAAATAAGAAATGATGCATTTGAAAGCACTCTGATCTACAAGGAAAAGGCAAAGGCATTTCATGACAAACAGATCAGGAGTAAAGCATTTGGCATTGGCCAGAAAGTTTTGCTTTTCAACTCTCGGCTCAGACTCTTTCCTGGTAAGTTATGTTCTAGATGGGTAGGACCTTTTGTTATCACTAATATTTTTGCCCATGGAGCCATACAGATAAAACACGTTGGAACTGGAAAAGAGTTCAAGGTCAATGGCCATAGATTGAAGCCTTATATCGAGGCAATTGGCGAGCACGATGTGGAGTCAGAAAGAGTGCTACGACGTCCCATCAGATAAACTAAATTTGGTCTAGGCTGGATGGACGTTAAACTTCAAGCGCTTGTTGGGAGGCAACCCAATGTGTTCGCGAGTGTGAAGGAGTCATCAACACAGATTTGCTTTCTTTCAACCCTTCACTCTCTTTTATGTTTTTCTTTCTTATTTCATTTTCTTAAATCATCTTCCTTACTTTGATTCTATGTTTAAATTACTTCGTATTTTCCTACATTGAGGACAATGTAGAATTTAAGTGTGGGGGAATGGTTTACAAATTTATTTGTGTTAATTTTCAATTGTTTCTTTCTTATTTGTGTTAATTTTCAATTGTTTTATTTCTTTCTCCTAAAAAAAAAAAAAAAAAAAAAAAAAAAAAATTTGAGTCTTTTTGTTTTAACGTAGCGTTTTTACGAGTCATCAAGTTGCCCTTTAACTTGTCAATGATATAAGTGAATGGAAATAATTATGTTATGGCCATAAAGATAATCACTACAACTTGAATTTGTTTGTTAATATTTTGTAATTAAGTGTTATAACTTAAAGATAATGCATGTAAATTGGTACATAAATAAGCATGATATGATAAGTATGAATCATTTGAACCTTATGTGAGCTTTAGAACTTATATACATCTTTGATGAGTGATTCATAAGTTCTTTGTTTAAATTGATATACATATGCCTCATAACTGCTTGCCATAGCTTTTAATGAACTCTAGAGCACTAGAACTTATTCTATGTGATTTTCAAAGCTTTTAAGTCAATAAATTCTCTGATTTTGGAAATGATTAAGGCATTAGGGTTAACACCACAAATTCAAACATTCATGTTCCCTATTTTGTGCGCACAAGTTGCGACCCCCTTAGTTTTACCCCTTTTGAGCCCACATTAAGCCTTTCTTTCCTCACCATGATTATCTAAACACTTGAGCTTAGTATAGACATCTTTTACCTTTGTTCCAAGGACTCGGTTGAAGACATAATGATTATGTAAAGAGAAAATGATGATATTGAAAGACTTTTATGTGTAGTTTGTGGATCTACTTACTCAAACATTGTTGTATTTTTGACACATGTTATTACCTTGATATATGAAAAAAAAAAATGAAAAAAAATAAAAAAAAAAGAGAAGAAAAAAAGAAAGAAAGATATATTGAAGTTTTTATCAAGGTAATAAGGTTTGATTATGAATGTTTGAGTTAAGTCCTTTACATTTGTAAATCCGGCACAAAGAATGAATTTGAGGCCCAACAAGATGAAATTAGGCCTATGTTCGAAGGGATGGATTACTGACATCATTGCACTAAGGTTGGGAAGTTATGATACGTTTTGGGAGTCTATTGAGTCTTGGAACGAATTTGAGCACCACTTGTCCTATATATTCCTTGCCTCTAAACTTAGCCCCATTACAACCTTCGTAAAGACCTTATGATCCTTAAGATGGTAAATTTTGATTAGTTGAGTCAATCACTTGAGTAAGCTTATGGTTTTGGTTCATTTGTGCAAGTATGTTTTGTTTTTATCTTGAGGTGTTTGTTTGAAATTTTGCAAAAATACTTCATTTCGATTATGTGAGTATTTCTCACATACTTTGAGTGCAAACACAAACCCTCACAAATTGAGTGAATTTATGAGTGCATATCCTTGTGAGTTGATTCATACTTGTCTTATTCGTGCAGAACTCCATTTCACCATATTTACTCATTATCTTACTTGTTGAACATTTTGTTACCATATATTAACTTTTGAATTCCATTTGCTTAAATGTTTTAAGTGAAAATCTTTTATGCCATGATTATAACAATGAAATTTGAGACAAATGGTTAAGGGTCTACTTGTTTTGAATTCGTAGTTTGATTTTAGTATTTGCTAGGGACTAGCAAAGTTTAAGTGTGGGGGTATTTGATAGGACGTTAAATAAGCATTATTTTATATTATTTTATACCCTTTATACTTGACTTTTAATATTAAAATATTAAATAAATTGATAAAATAAATTATTTTGTGATTTTTATGTTTAGAAAAATAAAGGTTGTAATTTGGAGTATTTTTGGCGAAAGAATCGTTTCGATCGGAATTATAACGAATAAAATATGGACGAAATTCGGTGGAATAATTAATTTAGTTATTAATTAATTAATTAATTATTTCTGTGCAGCCCAACCCACTCCTAAGAAAATCCAGCCCAATTGCAGCCCATCAGCCCGTGCCCAAGCAGCCCAGCCCACTGAAGAGTTAGCCCAAATCCGGCCCAGCCCCAAATCCAACCGCAAGGCCCAGCGCGAAGCCTTCCTGTTCAGCCCTGCAGAGACGATCGGAGCGCGTACACCGAAGACTTTCCCTCCCGCTCGACCAGCGCCTGCCGAACCGCAGCTGCACTCTTCAGCGCATCCCAGCCGAGCTGCAGCTCACCAATTCAGCAGGCAGCCACCGAAATTTCCTGCCCTATTTTCCAGCAGACCTCCACTCAATTTCCAGCCACCTTCCAACAACTTTCCAACCCAATTTTACAACTTTACAACTCAAACCACCTCTAAACATCATCACAAATCTTTATTACTCATCATTCCATTATTCCATTTTTTTTATTGTGTTTTTATATTATTTTTGGTAGCTTTCTCCACCTATAAATAGGAGTTGATTTCACTTGTTGAAATCACTTCCAAGTAGCACAAAATTGAGCTTCTTTTAGGAGAAATCTTGGCAAAATAGTTCCAATACAATTTTGAGAGTTCAAGTCCGAATTTCCTTGTTTAATCTTCTTCCATCTTCATAAGGTTCCAGCCGCTGTTCGGTGTTCCTTGTGAAAAACAATCCATTGTTCTCATCCAATCTGAAAAGTGTAACATTTGCTCTCCATTCTCTTAAACTCTCTTATTTGTTATTGGTTCTAATTATAATGCAATATATGTATTGGTTTCTCCTTCCTATCTTTTGTGAAAATTGAGTATAATCTCCATGTGTTTTACTTTCTAAAAATCATTTACTTCTTACATTTTAGAGCTTAAACTTCATTTCGAAACTAAATGTTGATCCGCTGTTCGGGGCATTTAGAGTAGATTTGGAGAGATTTAATGTATGACCGCTGTTCGGCGCATTAAATCACAAACTTAAGGTAATTATATTATAAGTAAAAATCCGCTGTTCGGTGCATTTATAATATGATTAATGTATGAGGAAATATGAGTTTGTGAAGGTATAATTTCGTGATTAATTCAAATATTTGCAATTGTAGTATGTTGTTGAAGTTTGTGTTTACGGGAAGTCTACTTTGTGCATAAGTTAGAATAGAAATAGAATGAGTTTTATCTATGCTTTTACTTATTTACATAATTACAAACCTCTTCAAAACCCCCCTTGTTTATTCTTTATTCTTTTATTCTTTATTCTTTTATTCTTTGATGCCTTTATTCTTTCATTCCTTTATTATTTAATTTATTGATTCTTTGATTAATTAATTCCTTTATTCTTTGATTAACTAAGTCCTTTATTCTTCTATTATTTCATTCTTTAATTCGTTAACTTATTAATTCTTTGTAATTCATTAATTTATTATTATCTTGTTCATCTATTCTTTAATTTATTAATTCTTTGATTGTTTAATTCTTTTATTATTTAATTCTCTAATTCATTATTCTTTTATTCATAATCCACTAACATATTATTAATGTTCCCTAATTTCCCCGGTTAAGAACGATCCCTATTTATCAATACTACATCTACACAAAAAGGGTTTAAATTGCATAACACTCGAATTACATGTTTAATTTAATGCGTAGTTTGGGCGTAGTCAGGTTTTCATCTCATGAAACAATTATGATTTTTCACCATCAAATGTTTATTTGATCGTTTTATGGTATGCCATATAACTCACGCTATGTTCAAGTCTGCCAGTAGTTCCCAATTCACATCATTGCAAAACTTAATGTTTCGTTCAAGTTCCCTTAAGGGAGGTTTATCTTCATCGTCGTCGTTGTCTTCATCGGGATGGGAATTCAAGGTCGGGGGAAGAAGGGAAGGTTGGGAATTAGATTGGGTTTTAGGGTTTCAAGTGAGTGGGTGGGTATTAATTGTATTTTTGAAATTTCAAAAATACCCCTCAAATTTTTGTCACATCAGTGGCTGACTGAGAATTTTTTTTGACACGTGGCATTTTAACGGCCAACTGGATGGAAAACTCGACAGAGATAGTTAAATGTAGGTGATTATATACATTGAGTAATTATTTGAAACATTTGATAGTTTGAATATGAGTTTGTGTTGAGCCCTATCGTTTGAGATATTTTATGTAATTTTTCCTAAAGTTAATATGCATATTCTTCAAATCTTTAGTTAAATGAGACAATTTTTAAGTATAAAGTGTATATTTTTTTACATTTTAATAGTTATCACACATATATTCTATTAATAGGTATCATGCAAATGTTTATTAATTCCTATTTTATTTTTTAGAAGATATGTTTTATTTAAAAACATATTATGAAAGTAGATGAATAAACAAAAGGTTCATTGAAAATCCGATCGCATTTGGTTGAACAAAATAAAGCACTTGTGCAATTTCTTTTCTTTTATGTTGTCATGCATATGTCATACATAAACAATCTAGTTTTCTTGACCCAAAAAAAATAAAACCAAACTAGTTTTTATTTTTTTTTTTTTTTATAATTTGGATTTTGAGCATTTACAAATATCAAAATATTTGGGCCTTTTGGCAAAAAAAATAAAATATTTGGGCCTTGCTTGGCCCAGGCAGCCAAGCCAGCTCTCAATGCAAAATTTACCTTCTTACCCTCTTCCCTCTCCTTGTGTTTGGAGGGAATGTTTCTCTGCAGACCTAAAATTCCCATTCCTCCGCCCACCTTTTTCATGCTCTCACTGAACCTGAGAGCCTTCTCAATCATGAGCAAGAGACAAAGACCCGTTCAATCTCCTCCATTATCACCTCCAACCCCCCAAAGCCACAACCCCAAAAGACCCAAAACCCTACTCACACCCACCAAATGGGTATCCCTCAATCTCACCCAATCCGAGCTCTCCTTGCCCCTCACATTCCCCACTGGCCAAACCTTCCGGTGGAGGAAAACTGGCCCTCTCCAGTACACCGGCGTTGTTGGGTCTCACCTAGTTTCCCTCAAGCACCTCTCAACCGGCGACGTTTCCTACTGCCTCCATCATACCGCCGCTTCGGAGGCCAATGCCAAGTTGGCCTTGCTTGATTTTCTCAATGCGGGGATTTCCCTAGCGGATATTTGGGAGGTCTTCTCGGCTTCTGATTTGAGGTTTGCTGAGCTCGCTAGCTACTTGGGCGGTGCTCGAGTGCTTAGGCAAGACCCAGTTGAGTGTTTGGTTCAGTTTCTTTGTTCATCAAATAACAACATTCAGAGAATTACGAAAATGGTGGATTTTGTATCTTCATTGGGTAACCATTTGGGTTCTGTTGGAGGTTTTGAGTTTTATGAGTTTCCATCTTTGGAGCGCTTGTCAATGGTCTCAGAGAAAGAGTTGAGAGAAGCTGGCTTCGGCTATAGGTCTGTTTCAACTCTCACTCCATATATTTACAGTGATAGTTTAATATAATTTGCCCTGCTGGGCATTTTATGTCAGTGTGTCATTTTCGCTAGTAAAATGTACCGACATGTTGTGGTTACATTTTGTGCAACTTCACATATATTTGTAAGCTTCTCATATTGAGATTTGGTTTGCATGGGCAGGGCCAAGTATATAACTGGGACCGTAAAAGCTTTGCAAGTAAAACCAGGTGGAGGGGCAGAGTGGCTTTTGTCTCTTCGTAAAATGGAGCTTCAAGAGGTGATTGAAGCACTTTCGACATTGCCTGGAGTGGGTCCCAAGGTGGCAGCATGTATAGCTCTGTTCTCACTTGATCAACATCATGCCATTCCTGTTGATACGCATGTGTGGCAGGTATTGCTCTTGCTGCTTCAAGTTTTGTGCTTCCATACAATTTTAATTTTTGTTAACATGATGGTGATCTTGATGATATTTAATAGCTTATTGATGAGTAGTTAATTCAAAATTGTAGCACGACCCTTCTAGTTTAGGCTTTTGCTCATGTTTATGTTCTTGCGTGTTTGAAATTCACCAAGAGCTAATGTTTGCATGGTTTTTTTCTCACTGGGTTGGCCAAGATTGCTACTAGATACCTCATACCTGAGCTAGCAGGTGCCCGTCTAACGCCTAAGCTATGCGGCCGTGTGGCAGAGGCATTCGTGAGTAAATATGGGAAATATGCTGGTTGGGCTCAAACTTTGCTTTTCATTGCTGAATTACCCTCACAACAAGCCCTCCTACCAAAACATTTTTCGAATGCAAAAGAGCATAAAGCTGCAAAGAAGAAGGAATTAAAGTCTCTCACTGTAGTGGATACTTCAGCAGTTGATTAATATGATGACTGGACAATGGGAATCTGCATGTTTTATTTAAATCCTTCGAGTTCAATGGCTGCATTAAACTAACAAGGTGCGAAACGATTTTCTCCAAAACAATCAACTCACTCCTTGCAAATCAGGATTCCAGAAGATGGATGATTATTGGAAGGTGAGTCCAAATTACTTGTTTCTTTCGAAGTTTATGTGTTCATTCTCATTTTTGTGTATCCTGATCTTTTTCGTCAATGCTCATATTTCTTCCATGCCAACTTGTATTTCTAGGCAGTCCCATTGTTGGTGATTACTAAGTTGAAATTGATGTTTCTTGTTGTTGAAACATTATTTATATCTCAATCAAGAATTTGCAGATACTGTCCTCACATTCTTTTATGAATCAAGTATCTATTTTTTTTTATGGTACACATTCCAAGTTTCTATCTTCTGCTGCTTTACTGTATGGACTTGTTCATACATGGGTTCGGTTATGTTAATCTCTGCTAACATCGTTATAGAAATGCTTGATTTATTGCAAATATGATAGAATGGCTCCTCAAAATCTGCTGCACCTTATTCCTATATGCCTGATCTAAAACTGTACTTGCGTCATGTGCATTGTGCATCAACCAACAAAGTTTTACTGATTGTTGGGCATGGATCACCAAACCTTCTCTTTGATAGAGAGACAGAACATCTCCACTTCCCTAGGCAAGCCTTAAAAATTAAACTATGATAAGAACATGTAACTCAATATGAAGAATAGATAAGGAAGAAAAATAAACAAAAAGAGATACTTACCTTCTCTACAATTTCTCTAGAATAAGATGAATGGCAGCTTCCGGTGGCATAATTTTGACAATCACCAGAAGGGTTTCCAAAGCTTGCAAATAAGACTTTGGAGATGTTCCTCTTTGGAGGACAACGGAGATGAACGGCTGGATTTCCGCCACTGTTCTTTCTAGGGTTATCTTGGCTCTGAGTTTTCAGGTTCAACCATTTGATTGCTGGGGGTAGATGTGTTTCAGTCACATGCCCGCACACCTGTGTCACTGAGACTTTATCCACTGAAATACCAAGGGGGTCGGCGCCACTTTCTTCTTCCAGCAGAACTAATAGGTTTCCTGTAGGCTTGAGGAAAGATCGAGGTACATGGTACCATGTCTGTGAAGGATTGCCTTTCGGGGTTTGGAAGGAGACCCAGAATCGGCCAATGCTTTGGCCATTAACCCAAGCTTCACCCTTTCCCATTGAACCAAGATTTAGTGCAATAGGCTCATTTCCTGCTGGTGCATCAAATTGAGTCTGCAAATATGCCATGAACCAAAGCGTTTAGGAAGAATACTGACAATTAACTAGGAAACAGCCTTGGTATCAAAATCTAAGAATATTTTCAATCAAATGTGCAAAAGTTAAAGGAAATTATTAAACCAGTATATCCCCCCACCTTGTACCATGTTAGTGGTTGATGAGTAGAGCATCCGAACTTACTCCATTGAACCTGACTTGATCCACTATCTGTTTGGATTTGTAATTTCTCTCCCAATAACCCAACCTTCAAAAATAAAAATAAAAATTTGTGAACTCGACATTTTTGCAGATAAGAAACTGAACTAAAGCATGCGAAGAGAAAATATACAGAAAAGGCAGAAAATCACCTGATATCCCCATGAGCTTTTGCTGAGATCTTTGTCTTGAATGCTTACTTTATGTAAACCACCCACCTTACGCTCTAAATATGCTCCTGAATCCTTCACATAAAACGTAAATTTGACTTAAATTATTGAATAAAAGTGATGAAGAAAAACTAGAATAAGAACTGAAGATTGAAAAATACCGGTAATCCAACCATTGCGCTGAGAATGGAGATAGAGTTAATGCCTTTGTTAAGAGCAACATTTTTTCCCCAAGAAAAACTTTCATTCCTGTGTTTACCATGTGCCGATCCTAAATAATAACAAAGCATTTGTAAATAAGTTTAGACCACTATGAAGTTTTTAACCAACAAATAAAAGGAAATGAGGAGATTCATAATTTACCGACTAATACTCCGTTTATAAAGGCATGTAAGACATGTCCATGAGATTGAACAGCTAATGCAGATTGAGCATCTGAATCCTGCTGCAAGCTGAAGGTATACCAAAGATAATCAGATTGATCTTTCCCTGTACCAATTTGCTCAGGTAATGTACTAGCTCGCGTTGCTGTGTTGTCAAAGTTAGGCATAGCTTCTCTAAATTCTTCCCAGTTTTCAGCTGAATCAAACTTTTGAGTCACCTTCCGTGATCTGGTAGCATGTTGTGCATTCACCTGTGGAAGGAACAGAAAAATGTCTCAAAAATCTGAAATAATCGCTGCTGTATGTAATCTGACACGAAATCATAGGGAGTTAGAAAGAATCAAAACCTTTGCAGTGTTGAAAGCTACAGTTTTGCAGTCTGGTAGGATGCTGATTGAATGTGGAGGCAACTGATATGAAGAATTTTGAAAGAGAACAGTGGCATCTGCAGGTCCCTTGTTCACCAAGAAAGCAGCACATTCTCCAGATTTTACTCCGAAGATATAAGCCTGGTGGAAAAACATCAAAGCCAGGATAATGGGAGAGAAAATAATCCACCGGACACGAGTTCTCATCTAATCTGATCAGTTATCTTACATCTTGTTGTTCACCCAAAGAAACATTACTTTGATCACCAGAAAGGATAGTGTTGGAGGCTAGCTTTACTGCAGTATGCAAATCCTTCAGATGACCCCATTTTGGTTGCCTGATTGAACCTGTAGATTGTAGAACCCATCAGCTAAACACTTTAGAACCCTAAAACTTTCATACTAGAAATGTGCCGGGAATCAAAATAAATCGCAGAAAACCCCTACCGTATTCATCAAGAGGAGCTTCATCGTAGTAACTCGTCACCACAAATGCAGAAGCTGTTCTTCCAAAGTTGGTTCCTCCATGGTACTGGATCAAAACTGGCAATGTTAGCGAAAAACATCATGTCGATTTAGTTTCGAACTTGTGATAATGATATGAAGATGAACACTATTACCATATAGTAATTCACATAGCTTCCTCTGAATTTTGCAATGAACAGTGCAGCGTGATATGCGATATCTTCAGCTGATCTTATGTACGGTTCCTGTCCGTACACTTGATACTGGCTTGTCCAATCTTCTGTCCAAATTGCCGGCTTATTAGGCGAATTAGGTCCCGTAAAAGTTTCTCCGCACTTCAATCCGTTACATGAGTTTATCTGGATATCGCAGGATTTAACATAACATGTTAGACTGTTTGTCAAACTTTAAGAGCGTGCGTGAAACTGAAACCCGTGAAAGGTGAAAGATTCAAAGGAAGGAAACTAACCACAGGGTCTGGAGCATCATCTTGCTTGCACATAACCCACGGCACACCAGTTTTAAGCCCTACCGCCATTTCTGCGGCCCAACGTACATAAGGAGGTCCTTTCTCATGAAAAGCCGGTTCTACCATTTTGTACTCGTTTTCTATCTACATATACGTATACAATAAATACACACCTTTTAGTTTACGGCGTAATTTTATTTTAACTACTTTAATTATGTTGTAAAACAGTAAATCTGTAACCTGTGACAATATAATTGGTCCCCCTTGTGAAGCAAAAAGTTTCTCTGATTTCATCATGTTCACTATTCTTGTTGTGAACTTTTCCATTTCAGTCTGTGTGTCATCAACGAAAATGGCAACATATTAATAAGCCTTGCGTGATAAGAACTCTGTAAACCCTTTAAAATTGAAGTCAATTACCTTAAACGGTTTGTTATCGGATCGATAGACGATGCCAGGGATGTCACGTAGCCAAACTGGCAGACCCCTACACCACCATGAAACGTTATGTTCTCTGATTACGAAACTTAACAATGTTTAAATAAGAATTTGTATCATCAATAGTGCAGAGTAATTTTACCCGTAAGTCCATTCGCTCTCGATAAAGGGTCCAATCCTCAGGGTCACATATAGGCCTTGTTTTTGGACCTCCTTGATGAAGCTTACTATATCATTCCTTCCATTGAAATCAAACTGCAAGACAAAAGAGATAAGCATCGTTGACATCAAATTGGATTATACTAAGTGGGCAACATAGAATAAACCCACAAATCACAAACCAAATGAATTCAAGCCCACAAAGCAAATGTTTCTAGCAATGACCAACAACACACTGACATGTGGACATGTATCTACCACCCTTCTAAGTTTCACGTGTTAGCACCACGGCATAAGTGAATTTATCTCACATTAAAATTATTCATCAAGCTTCCCTCTAATATCAGTGCAAAAAGAAGCACATTTCTAAAAAATGTACCCTTATTCTGTCAAAATTACCATTTACCATAATCATCTTATAAACATAGACCACGTACTAACTTAAACATTAGAGACTATTAAGGTCTACACCACACATGTACTTACCCTTAATCGACGACCAATTTACTCTTCCTTTTAAAAAATTCAAGAAAACATGTGACAGGTGATGATTGGACATAATACTATCGCTAAGTTGATACCCCTTTTTTTTTTCAGCACATAGGAAGTCATAAAGGTCTATAGTCAATGGTCATGTGATTCAAACATTTGTACTTCAGAATTTCTCGTGAAAGAAAGAGAAAAAATGGAATTCTCACTTTTCCTTGTTGGTGTTCATGAAGGTTCCAAAATACGTATGTTTGTATCACGTCGATTCCTCCTTCTTTCGCTTTGGCTATCAAAGATGGCCACATCTGAAAAATGACATTACAAATATAAAACTTTGAACGACAAAGTTAGAAAATTTGAACTCAAAACCTTCTTTCGAGATTATTTTCTGTCAATTTAATCTTTTAAACTTCGTAAAAATCATTTATTCCCTCTCAGTAAAACTGTAACAATTCGATAAATAATATTTTATGAAAAATTCGAATTCAATTTGGTTATATATATTCAGTACTTGGTTAAATTAAGATCGGGTAAAAATTAAGTAGAAATATTGTGTTTGGTATTTCATGCGAAGAGAGGCTAGTGACTTGTCTCCTTTCACTTTGTCCTTCAATTGCTAAGAGCCAAAGCACAAAGGATTTTGTCTCAAAATGAAAAACGAGCCAAAAGGCTTTGGCTTGTGAGAAGATTCTTTTGTGCATGCAAAAGCGAGAGGAAGAATGGCAATTATCAAACAAACAAAAAATAGTATAAAATTATTTTGTCGCCTTGCGTTATTTCGTCACGGAATTTATAGTTATTGGTAAAAAAATTTGGAATTTTTGTTTTTGGTAGAAATATTAGAAAATATATGTAAAATAGGAAAAATTATAATATGACTGATAAAATAAGCAAAAACTCAAGAATCTGGGATAAAGATTTTTTCTTAAAGATAATTTTTGTGGATAATAAACATCATATGAGAGGAAATGATATATATATATATATATATATTATTGGGATATTTACACACAAATTCCCTGAATTTTTTTATATTTTCACAATAATTAATCAGTAATCCATGTTTTTAAGTCGTAAGTTTGCTCCCTTTTTTTTTTCATTGAATAGATTCTTGGCTTTAAGAAGCTTGTTCATTGCTTTCGATTATCTTAAATAGAGCTTGAATAAATATGATTCACAAACCAAAACCCAGAACGTACATTAACAAATCTGAAAAGAGAGGGGAAAAAATAAAAGTAAAATTAACAGTGTACCTCAGGAGTGCTTCTGGGGTAATGGATTGAACCAGAAAACAGCATTTTGTGTTCTCCATTGATGATCAAAGACCTTCCGTCATATGTGACATCTTCGGCGGCGCCGCCGCCGACTGAGTTGCAGACGAAGCTCATTACCAGCAATGCAAAGCTGCAGAGTATTAGCTGAAGCACCATCTCCATCTCCAAAAGGCCCCTCAAAAAGGCCTAACAAATAAAAAATTCTGCCACCAAAAAAAAAAAACAGAAGGGTATATAAATTCTCAATCAAACTCTCATTGGGTTGCTCTGAATAAATAAATAAATAAAATTATTATTGAAAAAAAAGGGTTTGTAAAATAGTCACTTACAAAAATTTTGATTAGTCTAATTTTTTGAGCTATGAGAGTAGCTCACCCTCTCTCTCTCTATATATACGGATCCTTTGAGTTTCTTCAACAACTCCTCTTCAAATTTCTGTTACTTATTTAATACAGAATATATTTGGCATTTTCTCTCTCAGTCCATTTGTGGTGGTTGATTCATTAGCATCAGATTAGGTTACCATTTTTGCTTCCTGGATAATTCAATTTCATTTAACAACCTACTCAATTCTGGGTCTGTTTGGTGGCATAGGGAAATCTTGGATTACCAAATTCGTAATGTTTTATTTGGTGAAATTTGTTGATTAGGTGGTCAATTCCACCTACGAAGTGATTCGTTTTGTGTGGTTACCACCAATAATTACACGCCCCGATTCGAAAAACTCATTTTCTAAACACAACATTTCACTTATAGCTTTCGTCACTTGAACGTTGCGTCAGTTTAAGTGTCGGTTATGCTTATAAGTGAAATAGTATATTTAAAAAATGAACTTTTTAGATCGGAGTGTGTCATATAAACTGAATAATGAAGTTAAAATACATTTATTATACCATTAAAATGCGAATCTAGATTATGCATAACGGTTGTTCATGCTTGATTGCAATTAAAAATATACAATTAGTCAACATAATATAGAAACCCAAGAAATAAGTCAAGTGATGTGTGTGTATATAGAAACTGAGGGGATCGAGGACTTCATTATAACTTGAAGTTTGATCGCTTTATATGTAGAGGTCTGGACCTAGGTAGTTTTGCTTGGAGTCGAAGTCTGGCTGCCGCCTTGGTTCTTCCATCACTCTTCTTGATGTGCAAGAAAAGGAAAATTTCCATAAAAAAAATTGATCCAAAGTCACCCAATCAATTATTTATATAACTTTATTTATTATATAATTAAACAATAATTAAATTAAATTTTAGATATATATTATAAAGTAATAAATATATTTGGATCTTTTATCTATTATGCAACTTTTTTTTTTTACATTTTCTTGTAATTTTGTATTCAAATTTTTTATGTATTTTAAAAAATAGTTATTTAAATATATAATATTATACTAATTTACCATATATCCATTTAAAATATCTAAATTCTTAGCTATTCTTTACTCTATTTGCCTCTTTTTTTTTTGTTATTTTCTTTCTTAACGACGTATACTCCTAAAATGTGTTATTCCACATTTCCAAATGCATGGTTCAATTTTTAATTCCTAATTTCTTATTTTTTTCATTTATAAATGTTTATAATGATAATATAACTTATGAACTGTCTTAAATTATTATTTTATTATACTTAAAAATATGAATATGTGATTTACAGTATTCATACAAATAAATAGAACAAAAAAAAAGTTATGAAAATTTTTCTTTTTTTTTTTAGAAACCACCAAAAAGGCACTTGAAAATTATTAAAATATGAAAGTTTAAATAACTAATTGAAAATTTGGGATAACTAATATAAAAAAAAAATATCATTGAAATATACTTTTTGATTTTGTCAAAACAAAAAAAAAAACTTCTTTCGATATATATATATATATATATATATATATATATATATATTAAATTCTAGAGACGTCAATGTAAATTTTTTGGGTCGAGATATGTCAGGTAATAACAGATAATCTGCCATAATCTTGGGAATTTGCAAAATGCAGGAATATGAAATTTTTAATAAGAACATATATATGAAATTGCTCCCCGATTAATGGGGAATGATTGAAAATGAAAAATATTATATCGATGATAAAACACATTACCTAATTATTTTGTTTTTCCGAGCAATCTCGCATATACAATAATTTGGAAATTGACTTTCAGCATTGGGGGTGCACAATTGATCTTATAGCACGCCATGTGTCGCGGCTGGTCATAAGGGACAAACGTGAAGCATCATCCTCACACGTGTATATATATCAATGACCCCCAAAAAAAAAAAACACATCAATGGATATAAAATATTGGGCGGGGTTCTTAC
The DNA here is from genome assembly GCA_032719365.1 of Prinsepia uniflora. Lineage (NCBI taxonomy): Eukaryota > Viridiplantae > Streptophyta > Magnoliopsida > Rosales > Rosaceae > Prinsepia > Prinsepia uniflora. Next base: position 1,266,720 of record CM064872.1, on the reverse strand, counting down.
ATTCTATCTAGACCGTTGATAACTTGATATTGGACAGACTTGTTGCAATTGTCTTGATTATCTAGTGTGTAATTCAGTGCCTTGATTATTCTCTCCTCTATTTCTGACTTCTCCTATTGATCATTGTGGAACACAAAATCATCCGAAAATTATGGAGCTGCCATGTATCCCGTAATTCTCAAAAATGATCAAATTGCCCTTGGCAAATAACGCTGATCATTTGAAAAACACCCGCACATTAAATAATCTATTTACCAGTTAAATACGTTATTTGATCGGGTTAAAGTCTCCGTAATATTGGTATTCTCCCCGAGAGTTAATTATCGTTATTCTTAATAATAGATAATTAATATTAATATTAAAATACAATAAATATCATTACTATCATGATGAGCCATCATTACAATTACTAAATAATATATTTAATAATAATATATTATTTACTAATTAAATATTCAACCGACCAATCAGAACGCTTTAAGGCTCCCAAAATTTTCCTATAAATAGCAAGGCACATTTCATTTTCAAGGTACGTTGATTCTTCGTTTCGAAGTATATCCCTTTCCTCTATCAAAGCTAACTTAAGCATCGGAGTGTTCTTGGTCGAACAACCCTCGGGTAAATCGATCGAAGCAACGATAGCTAATTGTTTGCTGTTTGCAGGAATTGTGAGGACTTTTCGCGACGAGTTCAATCTTTGATTCAACAATCATGATTTCACTCATAATTTATTTTTATTTAAGTAAAATTGTTAATAATTACTCTTTTTATTATATTTCGTTTCGTTATTAAAAATGTCAAGTTTTGACGATCGGTTAAGATTATACATGCAAAAAAGGGTACGGAAGTCAATTGAAACCAAATATTTTAGTATTCAATCGTTTTGAAACGTATATAGGCTTAACTTGTTTTCTTGATTCTTTATTGTGTAATTCAACCTCTGAATCGTGAATTAGATTGTGAGGAAAGAAAGAGGCAAAAAAAAAAAAAACAATTAGAGGCAAATTGATCAATACTCATTTTTGCTCTCCGCTCTTTCCAACTTCTCCCATTGATCATGCTCTCACTCATAATTTATTTTGATTTTAAGTAAAATTGTCATAATTACATGAAATGGCAAAGAGAACATATTACTATTTGTATTATAAACAATTTTCTTTCTTTCTTATGTTTCATCTTGTTATTAAAGATGTCAAATTTTGATGATCGGTGATGATTTTATATATAACAAATGATAAATAAGTCATTTGAGACTAAATATTTTAGCATTCAATTGTTTCTTTTTTGACCCAAACTCAAGCTATATCAAAATAATTTTCTATTTTTCTCATCAAAATATTAAACCAGTTTATATTACATAATTAATATGTTTTATGTAATATCTCAAGATTTTCATGCTCCAAATATAAATCATGAAGAATAGTAAACCAATAAATTTGGGTAGTATTATGGAGCAAAATGGCCCAATAAATTTGGACCTAAACATGGGCCCAATAGTTTTCATCTGGAAGCAATAGCCCAATATGTTATCTAATGGAACAGCCCATCTCTAGAGTTCAGAGTCCTTTCTGGCCCAATACAAGCAATTGAAGGAGAAAAATTGAGAGAAAAAATAAGAACACTGGAAGAGCTGGAGTGGTGCCGAAGAAATCAGGCCTTATTAGTTGAAGCTTCTTGTGTTGTTTTGCGCGCAGCAAAAACAATGCATCTCTCGTCAGTCTTCTGTGAAAAAGCAATTTGATTTTCTCCAGCTTAATCTCCGATGTCGGTGAGTCGACGGAAACCCGTGATTACATTTTAATTAGGGTTTTGCATATACGAGGATGGGGGATTTGATTTTTGTTTTTAAAATTGGGTTTCTACAGATCTTCGAGTACAATGGTAGTGCACTGATCGCAATGGTGGGGAAGAATTGCTTTGCCATAGCTAGCGATCGGAGACTTGGTGTTCAGCTCCAGACCGTCGCCACCGACTTCAAGAGAATCAGCCAAGTTCACGATAGGCTTTTCATCGGCCTCTCTGGCCTTGCTACCGATGCTCAGACCCTGTACGACTCCCCCTATTAATTTCTCGCTCTCTTTCGGTTTATTGCTTTTGTTTTCTTTTGTACGAATTTGGAATTTTTGTCTGAAGATATCAGAGGCTTATGTTTCGCCACAAGCTGTACCAGCTTCGCGAGGAGAGGGATATGAAGCCAGAGACTTTTGCCAGCCTCGTCTCTGCTGTTCTCTATGAAAAAAGGTTTGGAATTTGCTCCAATCCGACCTCCTTTTTGTTTATGCTTAAGCAATATGATGGGCATTTGATATTTTAGGTTGACATGACGAAGAATTACAAGGTTGTTCCTTTTTTTTTTTTTTGTGATTTAGGTTTGGTCCGTACTTTTGTCAGCCTGTAATTGCTGGTTTAAGTGATGAAGACAAGCCATTCATCTGCACTATGGATTCAATTGGAGCAAAGTAAGGTTTTTAGTGTTTATGCTAGTATTTTCTTATATTTTTACAGTTTAAGAGCTGACCAGGTGCCATGTCTTCAAAATTGTTTCTTTAACTGTTTCGAAACCAACATCTATGCATGCTTGCTTACTCCTAATTTAGTTATGTTTGTTTTACTTATATGCTTTTGTGGGTTTTGCTTATTTATATTGATGTTGTTTGCTGTTCTCTGTTTACAGGGAACTAGCAAAAGATTTTGTTGTTGCTGGTACTGCATCAGAGTCCCTTTATGGTGCTTGTGAGGCAATGTTCAAACCTGAGATGGTTAGTTTCTCTAAACACCCGGCATTAGCTTTTCCTATGCACAGTCAAGATATGTTATTTGATCAGCGTATAAGTATTTTATCTTTTCACATATGAGAGATTTTCAGTTCTTGGTGTTTTAGATACGCTTGTAAATTTTGTGTCTTCATTGTCCAATATCTAGTTACCATCCAATCACTTGAATAGTGCGTACTGTATCAGCTGCTTTGGTTCATATTCCAATGATATTAAGTATGTTGTTACTACTGAAAATGGCAGAGAATGGGGATATAAAAGGAAAAATAAGCTGAGAGAGAATCTATTAGTTGTACTGTTCTTTTCCGTGCGTATGCGGGGTTTTGTTAACTATTAAAATTGTAGAGGCTGCTGTAAGTTGCATTTTTTATTTCCCCTTTATTGCCAGTAGCCAACTGCTAAATATACAAAGCTTACATAGAAATAAACAGTTGGCTTTATTGCCAGTTGAATTTTATAATGGTTCACAGGATTTCGTGGGGGGCTTAATTCTTGGAAGAAGCTATTACTCATTAATCAGTTAGAAATTGTTAAATGGCGTTTGCTTATAGTACTGCTAAATTGGCCATCTTCTATATTGTTTTCTTACAAGTGAGGTCAACTCTAACAACATTGAAATTGTCACTCAGGAATCAGAGGAATTGTTTGAGACCGTTTCTCAAGCATTGCTTTCATCAGTAGATCGAGACTGTCTGAGTGGTTGGGGAGGCCACGTCTTTGTTGTGTAAGCACTTCATACTCTTTCCTTACTCTTATTAAGCAATATCCATACAAACTGTCTTCTAAATAAAAGTAGGTGTACATAGTAGGAGAGAAAGTGGTTCTTGACAATAGACGCAAAATGAGATTCTACTTATTCTACTTTTCCTTATTTCATTTATACAAAGAAATAAGCATTTATATATTCCAAATTGTTCTGGCATCTTCTTAGCAGTTTAGGAAAGCGAATAGGTTATGTATGCTTCAGCTAAGTATGATATAAGGAAGATAATTTGACAATGCAATAACTTTGACTGAGATTGTGTTTTTATAGTGTGATGTTTAGTGTTTTGTAAATAGCCGAGACTGTTACTCGTCTGCAGCCACGCTGTTGTAATGCCTCTTAGAAAGGACTAGGCTCAAAAATAGAACGATAGCGACTCTTATCATCATAACATGCATCCAGTTATCATATTGATGAAGAACCAGAGGATTAATAGTAGCTAATTTCCTCCTTGGTTAGAATTGTTAAAAATCTCAAAATCAACATCTGTGGCCGACTGAATTGTTAACCTATTGATTTTATTCTTGTGGATTTCTTCTTCATTGTCTTCCTTGTATCCATATTCTCCCAATATTATTTAGATTGTTAGGATTTTTTAGTTTCCTCTTATTTGAAAGCTAGTAATTATCATTTACCATGTGTATTCACTTTGCTGCAGAACACCGTCTGAAGTGAAGGAGAGAATCTTGAAGGGAAGAATGGATTGATCTTACTGCTTGCCTTTGAGTCAATCCTCCTGCATTTCGTTTAGGCTGCAACTCTTCCTTCTGTTTATGAAGCTTTTACTTGAATGAACAGCCATAAGCTTTCTTGGAGATCAAAGTAGGCCCCTTGTTATGTGATGATTAGACTTCGATGTACTTGGAGGAAATGTACGGAGTGGGATCATTTGATTTATATTAGGTCACTTTGAGAAAATGTTTGGAATTCAGATGTTCTTTTAAGTTAATCAATTGTTATGCTCTTGAATGTTTCTCTAAACTCATTAATCCAGACCTATTTTACTTTTGTTTTAAGGTTGTTGCTTCAACTACGCTTTGTAGTTTAGTTGTATGCCATTTTTTCACCGGACGGTAAAAATGGTTTTACCCAGTCCAAATGTTATCGGTAATGTTTTAATTTTAAGTATCATTGTCGATAATATATGAGCATGGAATCATAAATGGGCTCAATGCTGATGTTCCAGGCCCACTTAAATGGGAGTCTCATGCGCCCAATTGAGGTCAAGCTTTCATCTGCTTAGAAGAAGCGAAGAACCCAAAGGTAAAATCTCAGTTCATTTCCATCTGGCTACACAATCATTCACTATGAGACTTCTGTTAACCTTCAGGACTAAAAAAAAAATCAGTTTGATTATAGAACTTTAGGTTAATTAGTTGTCGAATAATTTTTTCCTCTACTATCTTCTAGAGAGTTTCAAATTCGAATTTCATATACACCGAAGTCAATATCTAATATATATAATTCTCTTCTCTAGTATCGTTATATTAAGTAAAAAGTTGAGGATAGGGGATAATCTTCTAGGGACCATGGATGTGTTCATAAACAAAGTTGACAAGGGGATTGCCTTCACCTAGAGGAGAGGCAAATGTGCAGGGGAACAAGTCTCATTTGGGGAATTAGAGGTTGTATCTTAATGGAGATGTTTTTTCTTTAGCTCAAGACCTTCATCTAGGAATCAAGAATACTGAAATCCATGAGAATTGGTTTCCCATAGGAATCAAGAATACTGAAATCCATGAGAATTGGTTTCCCATTGCTTGCCATGGAAGTTATCTTGACTCTAAAGAAACCTCATAAAAATAATGAAGTCTCATCCATACAAAACACCCCCCGCCGCCACCCACCACCTCCCCCCCCCCCCCCCCCCCCCCCCCTCCTTTGAATTCGAATTTCATCTAGGGACCATGGATGTGTTCATAAACAAAGTTCACAAGGGGATTGCCTTTGCCTAGAGGAGAGGCAAAGGGGAACAAGTCTCATTTGGGGAATTAGAGGTTGTATGTTAATGGAGATGTTTTTCTTTAGCTCAAGACCTTCATCTAGGAATCAAGAATACTGAAATCCATGAGAATTGATTTCCCATTGCTTGCCATGGAAGTTATCTTGACTCTAAAGAAACCTCATAAAAATAATGAAGTCTCATCCATACATATCTCCAATGAATTGGCGATGATCAAACTAAGCAGCCTCCCCGGCGAACTCCTTTCATGGAACTCAACCAAGTCAGTGAAGATTTCATTCTAGCTACCGCAATGCAAGAGCAAGAACAGGCATACACAATGCTCGAAACCATCGAAAGCGAAAGTGAAGAAGAAGGTGATCAAGTTCATGATCATGAAGATGATTCTTCCTCCTCCTCCTCTAATGAAAAATATGATCAAGATGACGCTGCTTTTTTCGAGAGCAGTGAATACGATGCTGATTTCGGTTTACTTGGTGACGAAGGCAGTGGAAGCAGCAGCGATCAAGAGATGGACGATGCCAGAGATGATTTTGACGTGGATGAGCTGACATACGAGGAATTGTTAGCACTCGGAGAGTTCATAGGGGTAGAGAAGAGAGGACTTGCCACCAATGAAATTTCGACATGTCTCCATCCCTACACAAGCAGGAAATCGTCATCCACAAGGGATCAGAGCACGAACAGCAGCATCGATCGATGTGTGATTTGTCAGATTGAGTATGAAGATGATGAATGTGTAGTTGCATTGTCTTGTGAACATCCTTATCATTGGGAGTGTATAAGCAAATGGCTTGAAATTAAAAAGAGCTGCCCAATTTGCACCACAGAAGTTGCATCATCATCACCATCATCCAAGACCAAGACCATCAATAATATGTAAATTGTTCATTAATTATTAGGATTGGTGTAATCCATTTTAATTATTTACACGGGTTTGATTGTAAATTTGTAAAAAAAAAAAATGTTCAAGATCTCTCGTCTCAATTTTCTGTAATCAATTGGAAATTCGAAACGAATAAAATACATGTTAATTGTGAATCAATTAATTAAGAGCAGGAATAGACCGCTAAGTAGCGCAAAACACATGTTAATCAGTTGGCTTTGTAATCATTGTCGTTCATACTCTTAAGTTTGAAACCTTTCTGACCAATAATCATTAGTTCAAAACGTCGTTATACGCTCCTAGTGCGATCGATAAAAACCTAATATCTAAGCGGTTAGGTGGGGACTGGACATGGATCTAGGTGGTATTTTTTTTAAAGAGAAAATTCAACAAATTAATAATAAAATGAATAGTATCAAAAAAATTATTGAATAAAAATAAATAAATAAATTGAGTTGGAAATCAAATATAAGTTTTTTATTAGTTTTATTATACTACATACAAAGTTCTTTATTTTATTATTCTGTTGTAATTAATAATTATATTACTAGTTAATTATTTAGTGAAAAATAACTTATATAATTATATATACATACAAATACTCTAAATTGAGTTCATAAACTAACAAAATTACGAAAAATCCACAAAGTAATTCTTCACTTTTGAACGCCTATGTATTACTTGCGTGGACTAGATTGTCGTTTTAAATAGTGTTATTTTGTGCTCTCTTTTTTTCTCATTACTCTACCCTAATTTAAATATTTAAATCTATTCAGAATTACAATTAATTTCTCATTTCTTTCGATCTTTCAAAATCTCGATTGCATTAAAAAAAAAAATTAGGTTTGTATTAAAAAAAACGACATTACCAACTTGAGACCAGATGAGTTGGTTTAGAATATGCTTGACTACGAAGAAAACAAAAACTTGAAGAGCAAGAAAAGCAGAAATGTCAATTTGTCAAGCTGCCTTTTTATTATCTCGTCAAGATCAACACAAATAAAAACCAATAGATCATCTTATCACAAAAATTAAATTATTATTAAGAAAAATTAAAACAAAAAAGTCTGTGATAATAAAAAGATCCGAAAGTGGTTTGGCGCCGCCTTTGGCAGCTGGGGGCGAAAGCAGGTTTTGTTTTGTCCTGACGTGGGTGGGCCCAGTGGGTGGGCCCAGTGGCCCACAAAACAAATCTAATGAAGCGGTTAATTGGACATAATGGACTAATTTGGCACAAATAATTAATAAAATAATTCTTTATGTTTCGAGTAAAACAAAAGCATCAAAGCATGGACGTGGGAAAAGTCTCGTCAAACGTTGGCGCATGCTTACGCTTTCACAACACGACAAAATAAAAATTAATAAAATGAGTGGGTTTTTCGATCGATGAATTCAGAAGAACGTGGATCGCTAATTACTATTAATTAATATTCGTGTATGAATAAATTTTATATATTTAGAAGAACTTTTACTTTAGCTGTCTCCAAAATCGCACTTAAAAAAAATGTAATTATGAATTGGAAATCGCAAGTTTTCTTACCTTTTTTTTACCCATTTTCGTGAAGGTTGTTTTGGGTATGCTGACAATGCTTAAACGCTAAGGGAAAAATTTGAGGAAAATTGGAGGCTAAATTGAAAATGGTTAGATATAAAGGATAGGCCAATCACATAGTGATCTTGCAATGCCAAATTATATTTCTGCATCACTCAGGTAAGTGTGAAAGGAAATGCAATAATAAAGTAGCGTTTAATTCGTTTTTCTCGAAGATAAGATGACTTGCATGGAAAAAGTAAGAATAAAGAAATATCGATGTTGTATTTCTGATGTCTAAGTCAGCTAAGTGTTAAAGATATTGTAATAATTAAACAGCGTAAATATAAGATTATCATTATCTAATTAAAATGATGTGTCCTTATATTTTGGTGGTATGAAATGTCATAGGTGAAACATCTAAATGTGGAATAAATGTCCATGGCTTGGAGCTGACACATATCTTTGTGGTCCTGAGTCCTACGATTGTGTACGTTGACTTGTTCGCTTGAGGACAAGTCGACCTAGTGGTTTTCAGTGTCTTTTGTCGGAGCTGGATCTGTGTGATGCACCTTATGTTGTGGATTTACAATGTTGTATTTCTGTTAAGCCAGTGGACAAGTATTGTATTGGCGGGATTGATGAGTTGTTGTCGAGTTGCTAGATATATGGTTTTATGATGCTACCCAACAAGAAGATGAGCAAGTTGCAATTTACAATTTGCAAATTGAGGTGCCTTCTGGCCCCTTCATCATCGTGATTGAATATTTCAGAATTTACACAATGGATTAAGTTTTTGACCATTTTTTAGTTGGAGGTGTGGAAAGAAAATAAAGCACGAGACAAATTGGCGGCTGATTTAAGTGCCGCCCTTGGAATTCCGACCATTTTTTTTTTCTTGACGGTAGATGGAGCCAGGTTTGACAAAAATAATTAAAAACGTGTTCAATTCACTTGGTCACTTGCCCTAAAGCTCCTGTGATCACCATCTTATAATCAGAATGTCTTTGTTCTTATACCGAGATTTGAAAATGAGGGAATGTATGGTTTATGAATTTAGTATAAATTGCGTGATTGATTGATTGTTTTTACGCATGAATACAACCTTAAATCATCATATTAACAACATTGTTAATATGTTTTATTGTAATTTTATTGTCGTTTTAAAAGACCTAGTAATTCAAACTAATGGTTAGTGTTTTTAACTCGAGTTTAATTAGCAAGTAAATCAATCCGGCTCGAAAACAACGTAAAGATGTCATAGTGGAATTTCCAAAATACATGTGAACATCTCCGGTGATGGCTTGAAATCCACACAATTAGAATTCAATCACCGTTAACATAAATATAAAAAATACATACCCCTATCAAAAAATAATCGTTTTTTTTTTTCAAGGGCGAAGCCAAAGAGGGCTCAATGGGATCATGGACCCCCACTCATTAATAAAATTTTAATAAAAATATATAAAAATAATATAATTTTATTCGAAATATTTACAACTTGATTATTGATTTAAATTAATCTATATTTATCTTGTAATTATGAAAAAATATCAAAGAAAATCAAACACTAAATAATATCTTCAAAAAATACGTGCTAGTCGAGAATAATTATACAATAAATCAGTAATATGGTATAATATTTTAAATATTTACTTAATTTGATAATATTTTATTGATTTAAACCATCTGAATATTTTTATATGCATAAATTATGAATTGTAGTACATTAAAAGTTATATATATATATATATATATTTTTAAGTATTTTGTGAAAATCCCCTCTCAAATTGAATCTTGATTACACCATTGGTTTTCTTATTTCTATACTGCCAAATTCACGACGGAGCATCTTACTCACGTATTAATTTGAACATCATAATATACTCAAATGGCAACTTACCAATATCAGGTGCTCTTTCTTGTTATATACTCCGATTCCTCTAGCCGGCTCTCTTCTGATTTCACACACCACAGGAGAAAGCCATGGCTCTAATTTTCTTGGATGGTTGATTAATAAAGGTGATTCAGGATTTAGGGATTGATGATAAAAGTTTTGCCTCCACTAACTTTAGGGTTGAAAAGCCATCTGTTTGTGTCTTAGGGTGAACCCACTTTCCAAGGTCATGGTCCTTTAATTGCGTCGCTACTGTGGACTTATTATTCCTTCTGTATTTATCCCTTCCGTCTGTTGCTCGTGCAAATAATATATTAAAGTTTTTTCGACTTAGATTCGGATTTAAATATCTTTACGTATAATTTTTTTTTAATATATTTGAATTTAAGATTATGCATTAGTAACGTAATCAGAAATTCTTTAATTTAACTTATTATACATATAAAAAATTATATCTTATTATTAATTTATTATAATTATATACAATTATTTTCGACTAATTTTTTAATTTGAAATTATTGTATGTCCTAAATAAATTATTATTAAAATATTAAAATAAAATGTACATTCATACTTTTTGAAAATTGAAAAATAATAATAACTATAAGACAAAATAAGTACTTTTATATAATTAACTTTAATTATATAATAATTGTTATTTATTAATAAATTTTAAATTAATTAAAATATATTTATATATTACATTAAAATACATAAAATTCAGCCTCCTGGGCCCATGATGGCTCTGCCACTGATTGAAACCGCAGACTTGAGAAAAATAATACTAAAATATATTCGCGTCTTTTGTCTCGTAATTTTATCTGAACGATAAAGTTCATAAATTCAAAGATAAAAGAATACTAATATTAAAATATATAAATAAAGATAATTGTTAAAATTATTATGAAAATTCAGGGTCGATCTCATCATTAAGCCGTGCATATAAAAAATACCGATCAAAACTCAACGGGAAAAGGAAAATAAAAGCATGAAAATTGGGCCAAACAGCACTAAGCCCATCATGGCCATCATTTTTTTTTGCTAGAAAGCCCATAATGCGTTGACCACTACCGGTCCTTAATGCCACCTACTTCCCACATCTAACGGACACGTGTTCCCATTATAAATTCATTTTTATAATATTTTTGATTCGATCGATAATAAATAATAACAATGAAAATTATTTTTATTATTAAAAAATAAATATACCGTAATATAATATTCATAATATAGTAAATAATAAAATTGTCTGACAATCCGAAAAGTAAAATATTTTTCTAATCAAACCACCTAAGTAAGAAGAATAACCGGAGATGATTTAGGCATTAAGATTACGGTGGGTAGAACACAAGATCCCAATCCCAATTTGGAATATAGACTTGCATATATCTATGTATAAATAATACAATTATGTGAGAGTCAAAAGGACCACCATTCAATTACAGGTCACTTTCTCCTCCATGTGTCCAAACACCTCCCCTAGAAGGCTAGGACCAATCCACCAATGCTGACGTGTCTTTTTTGTCAATAGACACTAGGGGTGGGTACGGTTCATTTCGATATGGATATTGACAATATCCAAATTCAAACCATTAAAATCTTAACGGTTCGATACAGTTTGGATTTTCTAAAATTAGAAATAAAACTCCAAACCGTTACTAACGGTTCGGTTTGGATCGAAACGGTTTAAAACCGTTAAGAAATTAAAAAAATAAGGATATAGAAAAAATAATGATACAAAAAAAAAATTAATACTCAATATTCAAAATTTTATATATTTAGCTTGCTAAGTATTGAATTGCAAACATTATCACTATACTAAGATTTATCAAACACACCAACTATTTAATAATTTTTTATTATACTCTTATATGAGTATATATATATATACTTATATGGGTATATCTAGGTATCCTTTTATTTTTATTATTTTTACTTTATATTAATAATAGAATTAAACATTAATAAAAATTAATATATTTTTTAACGGTTTGATTTTCCAAACCGTTTGACTTTTATCCGGTCAAACTTAAACCGTTGGATAAATAACGATTTGAAGCGGATCGGTTAAATGGCATCCCTTTAATGCATCACCATCTTGATGTTATAAATAAATAGTAAAAAACATTATAATCTCAATAAAGAATGTCGAGAGGTATTTAGGATTTAAAGACGACGGGCTTAGGAGGAATCATCGGTAGAAGGTCCGAGTGGAAGTGACGTGATTTGGCATTTTCGGTGTGTGCCCGCCCTACCTAGTACCTTCGCTGGTCCCGACTGTTCTCGTATTCTTTGACGCCTTCTCCTATTTGTGTCTCAAGTCTCAACCAAGAAAAATCAATTCGATTTTCAAATTCTTTTACCAAAAGAAAATTACAAATTAAATTTTACAACATAATGCTGCTGAACACTCAAATTGCTTACCACTATTCAAGACAGCTGGCGATGCTAGAGGATCAAATTCGATTTAATTAAATGCCTAAATGCCCCCATTAATTGAACTAATCATATACTAAAAACTATTATGTGTTTTTTGTGGCCTAATGATAATAAATTTATCCAATTAAAATTATCTTGTCTATCATACTTGAAAATAGTATTGTTGGACTATATTAGGAACCATTTTTTAAACCTAAATAGTAACAACACTAGTAGTTACCTAACGAGTTGATATCATAATTCCTCATTAATAGTATAATTTTTTTTTTAAAAAAAAACTTACTAACCACGTATTTGTTACACTAGACATCATAATTCCTCATTAGCATTCACCTAAATCATAAATTCATAAAATTTTGGCTCAAAACCGGAACCGTACCACATTTAATCGGTACGGTACGGTCAAGTATCAATTTCAAATTGTGGAATACCAAACCGATTAAAATTAAATGATATGATTTTAATATCAACAAATATCATACCATACCGAACCGTGCCAAATACTAATTGCAAAAATAGATTATTTTTTTATTTTAGTAAGATCGAAATACATAATTTATCTTCCTTTCAATGCAGTTTAAACTTGTATTGTATAATTACAGCATAAACTTGTAACCAAACATAAAATTCGAATGTTTTTACATTATAGCTTAAGTTAAAAATAACAATATGTCCACTAACGAATTACATTTGATAAAACGAATAAAAAAGAATTCAAGTCCACGTCACTAAGGCCTGCTAGTACAAATGCGGATAAGAATAGCCGCCAACCTAGAGGGATAATATGCCCATAAGTTGGGGATGGTTTTATCTTTCCAATTATTATCGGTGTGATTGAATTGGATGCATGACCAATGTACAAGTACAAATAATCATTGTGTACAGTGAATTTTAATATATTTTAATACATATTTATATGAATATTAAATAGCAAAAAATATATTACTAAATTAATATATATTAAGATTGCCATCTTTATTCCAAATCAATATATTTTCTCCCTCTCTATTTCTGTCTTTTATAAAAAAATTCTTGCTGTAATTTATAATTTTGGAGGCGAAAATATGGCAAGGGAATAATCAAATTCCATATCCCACAAACGTGTGGAACGATAACGCGCCGTAAATTTTTTCTTGCTCCATTAGTCGACATATGCCAGCACACGTGTACGACAGCGCTGACGTGTACTCTCAAACCCACCGCGCATTGTCGGCTCTAATTGACCCGCCGACTAAAAAATTCGGATCCCGATGTGACCCGGCCCAGACCGATCTGCGTACCCGTCCAAAGCATGTTGCGTAAGCAGTGACTACATCGCACCCCCATAAGATTTAATCGACACGACGCAGCGCACTTATACGATCGACACGTGTCCGGCTGCGGTCAGCATACCCTCTAAAACCCGTGCGACTGCCTAAGAAAGAAAAACGTTATCGCCCACGTGTATTCTACAACCACGAAACCCTCCTTCTGCCACGTGTGCCCTCTCTTCATCTGCCCGCGCTATAAATTCGCCTCTCTCCCTCACGTTTCAAGTTTCAAGTTTCAAGTGCCTAGTAGCTGGCCTAGCCCAGAAGCAGAGTTCAATTACTACGGAGAGAAATTTAGAGACGCGAAACGCAGCGTTTTAAAATGTCGTCGGCCGATTTACAGTTGCCGCCCGGCTTCAGGTTCCATCCAACGGATGAAGAGCTCGTGAAGCACTACCTCTGCCGGAAATGCCAGTCGCAGCCGATCGCCGTCCCTATTATCGCCGAAATCGATCTTTACAAATACGATCCCTGGGAACTTCCTGGTAAATTTCCCTCCTTTTCTGGTAAATTAATTTCAATTGGAATTTTTTTTTTATTATCTTCGTTTTTTTTATAATTAATTTTGTGGTGCAGGTTTGGCGATGTACGGAGAGAAAGAGTGGTATTTCTTTTCACCGAGAGACCGAAAGTATCCGAATGGTTCGAGGCCGAACCGGGCGGCCGGAAGCGGTTACTGGAAGGCGACGGGAGCCGACAAGCCGATTGGGCATCCGAAACCGGTGGGGATTAAGAAGGCTTTGGTGTTTTATGCCGGAAAAGCTCCAAGGGGCGAGAAGACGAACTGGATCATGCACGAATATCGCCTCGCCGACGTCGACCGCTCACCCCGGAAGAAGAACAGCCTCAGGGTAAACACTTGAACCTTTTTCGATTTATTAGATTTAAGGGGGAAATGGTAAAATGAATGGCTCGGTCGATGTTGAAGATGACGATGACTGTTCCATTGACACGACGTTGTTGGAGCCGTGCTTTTGACCTTCCCAAATGCCGGTTGGCAATTGGGGCTGGGTCCCCCATGTCCTTGTCACTCATTGGCGGTACAATGAAGTGACGGTGGAGATTTAAGCCCAAGTTTGTATCAACGGCGCAGTGAACCCTCTAATTTAGGAAACAGCGGATGTGCTTTTTAATTAGAATGTCACAAGCGTATTGGCAAATTAGCGTAACTAAAAGATTGGCTGATATTGTAGGGGCTTTATGAGTGGTCAGGATTTACTAAATGAACAATTGATTGTTTGATTGATCGATTTTGGTAATTGATGGACGGTCTGGATTTTGCAGTTGGACGATTGGGTTCTTTGCCGTATATACAACAAAAAGGGCACCGTCGAGAAGCAGCAGCAGCTGCAAGTGCAACAGCAACAGCTGCTGCAGCAGACGACAAGTCGTAATATAAGCAGTGGCTCGGAATTTGAGGACAGGAAACCGGAGAATCTGACGCGTCCGCCCCCTCTGCCTACGGTGGTCTCCACTCGTCCAAATGATTACGTGCACTTTGACACGTCGGACTCGGTGCCGAGGCTGCACACCGACTCGAGCTGCTCGGAGCAAGTGGTGTCCCCGGAGTTCACGTGCGAGGTGCAGAGCGAGCCCAAGTGGACTGAGTGGGATAAGGCGGCGGCGCCCCTTGATTTCCCTTATAATTACATGGATACCTCTGTGGAGAACGGTTTTGGGGCGCAGCTCCAGGGCAGTAATCAGATGTCGCCGCTTCAGGATATCTTCATGTACCTCCAGAACCAGAAGCCTTATTGATTTGATTGGAATATTCCTAGCGTGTTGAAGAAGTGGACCCTACAGTTGTAGCGCACTGTGAATTGGTGCATCGGACGGCAACAGGAGACCCAAGTCGATGAATGTGCCTTCTGGGTCGCGATCTAGTGCGTCCTCATGTTTGGTTCTTTTGATCGGGAAAATCGCAAGGAGTGGGATTTTCACTTTGTGGGTCCAGCGGTTGGAGCCGTTGATCTAAAATTGATTGGGTGGCATGATTGGATCGTAGAAATGTTGCACAACATGTGTATATACCTGTAGTCATGTGGGTGTGTTGTTCACATGGTGATTTTGAAAAGCGACCCTCCCTTCTAAATTCTAATATTTATTTGTACTTTGTTCTATGGTAGTGAATTAAATTAAAATGTGATATTTTGTTTTGAAGTCACGAGTCCTACATTTGTTATTTTTTTTTTAAATGGTCTTCGAAATTTGGTCCACACCTACCCTTGAAATCAACATCTAAAAGATAAGCATGAACCTCATGATTTGTTTTCAAAACGTGACCATCCGTACCTTCATTTCGTGTGTATTTGAAACGCAAGATTTCTAAGCTTTATTTTGTGTATACATTGCAACTCTAATTCTTCGTATATTGCGCAATTTTGAAGTTTCAAAATGTAAAACTTCGAATGAATAAAAATTGCATTTTTTTAGGTGCAACAAAATACAAATTTGGGTAATGTTAAGGTGTTAACATGATAGGATAACTTTTTTGAGCTCGAGAAAAGAGAGTTCGATATATAGCTAGATTCAATGTATGAGTTTTTGGGTATTTCTATACGTAGTAGGTGTCAGGTTTGAACTGGTATCTTAGGCTGGGGTCTGTTTGGTCCATCCAAAATTGATAAGTTAATATAAAATTTTATATAATATTAGTTTATATTGTCTATTTATTAATTTATTTTAAATTTAAATAAGAGGAATTGTGATGTTCTTGGAGATTATGTTTGATCCACATAAAAGAAAAGTCTATTATAATTTAAGTGTAAATGTATTTTATTTGTATGATTATTTGTTATTTTTTCACATAAAGTATACATTTCGTTTACGTGTATTTTTGTAATCAATGAAATTCACTTAATAAAATTGGATAAAAAAAATTTACCCTGACTAAAAATTAGCGCACTTCATTTTTAATTCACAAGTTCGAGCCTGGCATATGTCATATTGTGGCGGCTGGTGGTAGGCACGAACCCATATTGAAAATGGAGGTGGGCTGAACTCCGAATTGAAAATAGAGAGACTTATTTAAATTTAATTTTCTTAATAAAATAGCATTTGATAATAATTTAGTAAAAAAAATCCTTTAATTTTTCCATGTTTTTCTTGCATTTAAGGTGAGCTGAAGGCCCTCATCATTGAGTCAAGTCGGGCAAGCCCGGTCTAAATTTTTGGGGTTTAGACAAGGCTAGCCCGGACCTATCTCATAATTTGAAATTTTTTGGATTGGGTCGGGCATACTTTGTCACAAATATGAAAGCTCATACCCTTTGTCCGGACGAGTTTTTATCGGGCTTTACGTGCTGGGACTAACAACCCCACTTCGGTCGGACCCAATTAGACATTTCAAAATAACTTATTCAATAAATTATGAAGCTGTACAATATATATATATATATATATATTTCAAGATGCTACAGTAACATCTATCACTGTTTAGTGGACTTAATTGGGCATATTAACTACAATATGATTCATTGAAAATTATATATATATATGTCATAAAAATAATGTTTCATCCTAATATTAGGCAAATACGTTAATTAATGAACATAAAATCTCTATTTATGTTGTGTTTAATTATGTCAAATTTAATTAGTTAGCTAGTTTTAGTTGTCAATGATGTAAATTGCACTCTAAATGCTTCTATATTTGATTTCATGCTACTTCATCCTTTGACAACAAAAATCTATATTAATAGGATATATATATATATATCATCATATCTAAATTTATATATAACATATATTCATTCATCATCTATGACCTCATGATCATAAAATCACTCAATTCATAATTATTTAATCTATTCGGACTTATGGGCCGGATTTATCCGGGTAGATCGGACTGGGCTTATCGGGTCTTATCAGATTTGGGTTTATTGGGTTTGAACACCTTAAATCTAAGTTCAACCCGTCAACTTTTGGACTGGGCCGACCCATAGCCCATAGGGAGTCGAGTCAAGTTTTTTTTTTATAAAGGGGTCTAACGGGTACCCAGAAGCCTATAAACTTCTGGGCCAAATAATAAAGGCTAGCTAGAGCTCACCCCAAATAACCCTAGATCTGTGCTCGCCCATGGTAACCTCCTTTAGCTTAAGAAAATAAGATTCCATATATAGCTAGATTTATTGTATGACTTTTCGGGTATTTCTATACATAGTAGGTACGGTGATATTCAGTAAAAATATATATTGTATGAAACAAACAAGTTTTATATCAAATGTATATATCCTCTACCCAAATATCATATAATATTTAGATTTAAAAAAAAAAAAATTATGCTCAAGACTTTGGAATTTTTTATAAGCATGTGGTAGAACGGATTATTTTGTTGGATATGCTTGGGTCAAACGGGCTATGGCCCATATCTATTTTCGGCCTTAGATGGGCCATTGAACCCGAAATTTTCAATTAAAATTCTCAATTCTAGCCCAAACGAATTTCTTGTGTCGAAAATTCAATTCCGGGTGAACCTTGAAATGGACTGGCGACGAACTTTCATATGCTACTTACTAGTCACTAGCATGGAAACAAGGCCGGTTCGGCAAAGTTTGGTTCGGTTTACATTTCAAAAGGTTGGTTTAAATAACATTACGGTTTGGATTAATTTGAGTTAATTTCAAATGCTCCAGAGATTAAGGCTCTTAGAATCTGAGTAGTTGATATCACGCATGAGGTGAAATAATCAAACACAATAGTATAATTATGCTTCATTCAATAAGAAAATACATCATAATAACCAACAAAAATTAAACTATTTCATTTGGTTTAGTGAGATTTCTACAATAAACTAAATCGAATCAATTAGTCGCCCTTGAATTTAGTTCGGTCTAAAATTATAGTTGTTAAGTAAAATAATGGAATTTAAAAGTACATATTGATTTAATCTTTCAAAAAATGTACATGTCACTTAGTACTACGCCATATTGATATTTCTTTCGGTAAGAAATTGAGGTTCCACCCCAAAATCATTAGGTTCTTAGTGCTTTTTGTTGGCAATAACTCAAGATCTTATAAGGTACAAATTATAGTTGTGCTTTTCCGATGTGAGATATTTTCCTCACATCTCAACGCGCTTCTTCACGTGTGGCGGATTTTTCAGCCTATCACGTGACGATTTGAATGAGTACGTGTGAAACGTGTGGTGGTTAAGCCTATCACGTGGGATAACCCCGCTCTGATACCATGTAAGAAGTTGAGGTTCCACCCCAAAACCAATTGGCAATAGGAGGAGTAACCCAAGATCTTATAAGGCACAAATTGTAGTTGTGTTTTTTCTGATGTTGAATATTTTCCTCACATCTCAACACTTTCTAAATGTTATGGGAGATTTCGGGTTCAATTCTTGTACATAACGAATTCGATACGTAATAGTTATATTGTAATCTCTTACCCGCAAAATTATTATATATAACAAGAAAAATGATGCATACAAAATTTTCATTTTTTAAATATATGTTTCACTGTATAGTTATATTAGAGACATTTGTATCAGGTAAAATGTCAGAAAGACTAATACAATAACTCACTGTTACCGTTTTCTAATTAACTCATGATTTGATATTTAGTAGAGTCCAATCGACAACGCATAAAGCAGCATACGTAAGCAAACTTCTTATAGTCTAATCCAAAAAGAGATTAAAAGTTTCTTCCACTTTTTTTCTTTGTTAAAATGATATACACCTTTCGAAAAATATGACCTTTTGATGAGTTAGAAGTCTCCACATAATTCAGTGATGAACCAAGGAAAGTGCTTAATGTATAATTCAGTCAATGATAAATCATTAAAGTAGGCTAGCTCCCACATATCTCATGAGTATATGAGTTGCCTTTGTGAACACCCAATTGTGTAAAGGCACCCACCCAACAAGTAATGAATCATAAGATGACTTTAGAGATTGCACATTAGGGTCTTAATGGGTTTAATAGCCTTCATTTCCATCGTTAATCCCCACTAAACATTTCTAGATTCATCACCCTAATTCAATATAGACTACATTGTTTCATTAGTGTTTGGTAAACTTTCATGTTGTATCACTATTACTTAGTGGGCATAAAGAAACATAATAGTAAGGAGGGAACAAAAAAATTAAGAGGCAAGAGCAAAAAAGAATATATAAAATAGTGAAAAGATGTTAAAATTAAATTTTTGTTTTTTTTTAAAAAAAAAATTTGTGTACATTTTCTTACATATTTTTCATTAGTGGCGGAGAGAAGGGGTGTTCAGGGGGTCCTCGGACCCCTCTCGCTTATATTGTGCAATTTAGTTTATAATATATATTGGAAAAAAAGTTTATATTACGATATTTTAATATATTTTGCTAAGATAACTATTAAATTTGTCCTAATTTAAGAAAGAATTTTTTATTTTTTATAAATGTTTTTAATTACAATTTTATTTGTATTAAATAGATCAATTTATTAATTATTGCACCTGTAAATTTTATTTTATAATTTCTTGTTTTCACTATATACATCACCAAGATTCCATTTAATCAGGATTTTGTCTGTGTACACAATTTTTTTTTTTTTTTTATCATTGTGTATATTAATTATTTATTTTATTAGTATATCGATATTTAAAAAAAATATATATAATCTTCAATTAAAATTAACAATGAACAAGTTGCAAATCCATTTTTCTTGGAAATGACCTGAATCTAAAACATTTTATTTATAAAATAGAAAAAAAAAACTTCACAATAAAAAAAAAGCATCTTTTTTTGTAAATACTATGAGGTTCCAACATCCGAAGCAGCATCAAAGGGGTCCATTAGGGATCGAGATATAATATTATAAAATATTTTATTTATAAATATTAAATTAATTATATAAGAAAAATATTTCTACATTGCTTAAAATTTTATTTTTATTAAATAGATTAATTAATTATTGTATATTTGAACTATTTGTTTATAATTTCTTATTTTTATTATATTCTCTATTTGGATTTTTGTTAGTCAATATATCTTTATGCAAATGAAATATTGAAAATATAGTATGAGTTTTTAGATATTTTGTAACGACCCGTCCCAAATTCCTAGATTAGATTAGTGACTAATCACGATTAGTGAGGCTAATCCGTGATTAGTAGAGCGAAATCGGACGAACGGTGTGAAATGACCGTTTTGCCCCTGATGGTGGCAAAACGTTGACTTTTTAATCGGGCGGTCAAATGGACTTTGACCGGTGACCGTGACGTAGTTCGTGACATCACGAGTTCATAGACAGGTGGCACGTTCAATTCCGACGTTCGAGGAAGAAGTTATGACGTTCGGAAGTTTAGGAGCATTTTGGTAATTTGGGTGAATAGGAGGTCAAAAGTTGACTTTTTGATCGGGAGGTCCGATGGCCGAGGGCCGAAGACCGTTACGTAGATAAGGACGATACGAATCCGTAGACAGGCGGCACGTCGAATTTGGACGTTCGACGGCGAAGTTACGGTTCACGGAAGTTCCCGGTTACTATTCACGACGGCACGTTTTACGAGACAAAAAGTGCAGTTTTGTCTCTAGTGGGCCCAGATATTTGCTGGAGGCCCAATGGATGAGTGACAAGTGTCACCCATCCAATGGACATCATTTTCCTTCATGCATCAAACTTCCCGTGCATTTTCATTCTTCATCCAAACACAAACCAAACCCGATCTCATCCAACCCTTCACCCAAACCAATCCAGCCATCTTCCATTCGATCAACTATGGGGACAGAGTGAAGTGGGGATACTGAGGAGGTTACTGGGCGGCCAGGACTGCCGTCCACGGCGGCGAGAGGAGGAGAAAACCCGAACGAGGTAATCGATTTTGCCCGTTTAATCCATTTTTGATTTCTAGCTGTTATGGGTCGATTTGGACGATTGGTTTGAGTTAAATAGGTTGCTAGGGAGTTGTTAGAGAGGTTTTGGGTGGCGGTTTGGGCTGAGCAGCCGTGTGGGATGATCGGAAAAACAGGGACCGTGAGGTCCATTTTGAACCGTTAGGATTTTGGGTGTTTTAGCTAGTTTGGTTAATTGGGAATGATAGGAAAGATTAAAAGATGAATTTAGGGATTAAAATGGAGGAAAACGGATGAGAAATGAGGGCGTCGGAGACCTGGACCGGTTACGCCGGTCCAGTTGCAGGGGTCGGACCGGACCGGTCGGTTCGGACCGGTTCGATCGAAGGAAGGGGATGCACTGTAGCGGCGCGTGGCTCCCACGCGCAGCCACTTCAGGCGGCGCGTGCGAGCGCGTGCTAGGGTATTTGGGGATGGTTCCAACATACGAAATCATCTATTCGATGTAACGAACATTTTGGGACTGGTTTCGTGTCGATCGGACACCGTCTCGATATGTTTCGGGGCATCGGAAGGTTTAGGTTCGGGATTAAAAATAGTTAAAAATACGGGAAAATTACGGGGCTTTGGTAGGAGGTTAATTAAGTAGTTAGTAACCTTCTATTACGATTTGGACAGGTTTGGGAGTCCCGGTGACGGTGATCGGCTCGGGGAGCCGTATGGCACGCAAATCGAGGCGGCAGCTCGGACGGTCTGTGAGTGGACCTTGTTTTCTAAATTGGTGCATGCATAAATGTTTATTATATGTTTATTTACTTGTTTGATGATGCCACGGGTGCATTTGTATATGGTTACGTATAAGCACGTATTTCGAGGTTTCGGCCTTATACGGTGCTTATACGGGTCTATATTTCTTTATTGATTTAAATGAACTGAATTTGGATTTCAAAATGATAAACTCGGGTATGAGACCCATTTGGTTTTGTCTCGGGCATATGACCTCAGATTCCGGGCACGGTGCCCAGTTGGTGTCCTATGTTCGGGTACGAGACCCAGTCACTTTACGGTTCTGATTTCAGGTCAGGGAACCTTAAATGGATTTCCCGGTTCATGACGGTTTATGGGAACCGGCATGAACTCTTAATATGGTATCATGGTTCATGACGGTTTATGGGAACCGGCATGAACCCTTGTTGGTTATTACGGTACATGACGGTTATGGGAACCGGCATGTTACCTCGGTTATGTTATTACGGTACATGACGGTTTATGGGAACCGGCATGTTACCTGATTATGGATATTATGGATTCATGACGGTTCAGGGGAACCGGTCATGAATGTTTATGTTATGTATATATATGTTCGTCTACCTTCCTTTACATGTTCTACTATCTCCTCCGGGGAGGGTCGTTGGCCTGGGTGGACCCCGGAGTTGTCACGGAGAACCGACTGAGTGGAGTCACCCCCCAGTTGGGTTCCTTACTCTCAGGAAGGCTATGATTACCATTACCTCGAGTAGGGTCAGTGGTCTACGGACATTGACCTTGACTTTGAGATGACTCGGATTGAGACCCGGGTAGCGCGCGCGTGGCTTTGGATACCGTGACGGGATTGGTTGTGTGACTTATATATATGTATGTGATGGATATATGATATATGATATGTGGTGTGTACAGGTGTGCACAGGATTTGGGCAGTGGCCCGTATGGTCGTTTTCATTGTGGTCCTTTCGACCTTAGTTTATATCTGCTTTGGGCTTAGTCCCACATATGGTTGTTTTGGATAAATGGTTTTCGAATGCATGCATGCTTTTTAGTGGAGGGTACAAATGTCTTCCTTATTAAATGTTTTTATAAACTCTTTGTTTTGTCCACTCACAGTTTTTAATGTTTTGACTGCCCTTCAGGTTGACATCGGATGTGGACTGTAGCAGGGACCGAGATATCACATGCCTCCTCCGGATCCTGGCGTACTCTGATAGCCCGGGAGGGCAAAGGTCGGAAATATCCCTTGTCTGACACTCCGTGTGTAACGACCCGTCCCGAATATCGGGATTTAATAATATTTAATTGTGATTTACTAATCTGGGATTAGTTGGGCGATTTCGGACGAATTGTGCAAAATGACCGTTTTGCCCCTAGGTGTGGGCAAAACGTTGACTTTTAATTCGGATGGTCAAATGGACTTTGACCGATGACCGTGACGTAGTTCGGGACGTCACGAGTTCATAGACAGGTGGCACGTTCGATTCCGACGTTCGTGGTGAAAGTTATGATGTACGGAAGTCCAGGGGCATTTTCGTAATTTGGACGATGTAGGGGCAAATGTTGACTTTTTGACCGGGATGTCCGATGGCCGAGGGCCAAGGACCGTTACGGAGGTTTCGTCGATACGAATTCAATGACAGGCGGCACGCATCAATCGGAGTCCGTATGACCGAGTTACGGGTCAGGATGCGTGAGGGGCATTTTGGTAATTTTCTGCACAAGGGCAGAATTGTAATTTTCTTCACGGGACACTGTTCCATTGAATTAGCCGTGAGGTGGATGCTTTGTGCGATCGATCCCTTGATTTGTTTATGAATTAATTGACTGAATTGGGCCAGTTTGAGGTTGAATTGCACATGGGGTTGTGTTGGCATCGATCACTGAACGTGGGCACTGGGTTTTTCTATGATTTTCGGGTCAGTGCGGGAACCTTTACACAGTGGATTGAGGACGGTTTTGGACGCCTTTAACGGCTAAATTGAATTAAAAGAATGAAGAGTGTGTCGAGGGCAGTTCACTGAGATTGAGAGATGGAAAAATGGAGTGGAAATGGTGGAGGAATACTCAAAAACCCGAAACTGGGTTCTGGGGAATTCAAATTCGAATTTCCAGTTTCAGGCCAGCCCAAGCCTAATTGATGAGTGATTGAGCTTCCTGGAACTTCAACGAGTCGAACCAGATCAAATGGGGCAAGCTTGGGAGCTCCTAGGGCCGTGAACGGACATGGTGGACGGCCGGAAAACTCGAGCTTGAGTTGTGACGATTGAGGTATTGTCGAGTTAAATTAATTATGCTAATTAGTTCGTATTAGTCCTTATTAACTTCCTGTGAAGTTAATTTGATTATGGTTAAGGATTGGAGGAGTTCTGGTGATCGACCCGTTTTGGGTGATCACGGGTTGTCGACAAGATTGATCGATGGTTGATGCTAATCATGGACACAGAACTGAAATTGGTGGATTGATGATTGTTGTAGGATCAAGAACGGATGGAATTGATATCGAATTGAGGGTGTTTGAAACGGATCCTATCGCGGGTAATCTGACCCGTTTACCAGTCATTCGGGTGAAGAAGGAGCACTGTAGCAGGCGCGTGGCTTTCACGCGCAGCCACTCACGGCGGCGCGTGACGGCGCGTGAGCACGAATCTCGAGGTGAGGTCAACATGACTTTTATCCTATACATTGTAACGAACATTTTGGGATTGGTTTCGTGTCGATCGGACACCGTCTCGATATTGTTCGGGATGTCCGAAGGTTTTAAATCCAATCTAAAAATACTTAAAAATTCGGGAAAATTACGGGACTTGAATAGGATGTTAATGATGAGGTTAGTGATCCTCTAAATTGATTTGAACAGGATTGGGAGTCCCGGTGATAGTGAGGTGGCCCGGGAGGGCCTATGGCACGCGTATCGAGGCGCTCGGTTAAACGGTCTGTGAGTGGACATTGGTTTTATAAATTCGATGCATGCATAACTGTTTCATGATTGTTATAATTGGGATTATATGATTTATTTTGGATATCAGTGAATTTATATGTTTTCACGCTTTTCGAGGCGATTTACGTGTTTGCACGTGAATCGAGGTTTTCTGGATTTGCACTGATTTCCATAAATATGGATGGATATGATTTCATGAAACGGTTACGGATTTGATAAAGTGAAATCGGGCCAGGGGCCCAGTTAATTTGTTGAATCGGGCCAGGGGCCCAATTGAATTATGAAATCGGGCCAGGGGCCCAGTTAACTTATGAATCGGGCCAGGAGTGATAGGTCCTCAAATAAGCGTTATTTTATATTATTTTATACCCTTTATACTTGACTTTTAATATTAAAATAATAAATAATTAGACAAATTAATTTATTTTGTGATATTTTTGTAGAAATAAATAAAGCGTGGAATTTGGAGCATTTTGGTGAAAGAATCGTCCCGATCGGAATTATAACGAAGAAATTATGGACGAAATATGAGAAACCACCGAAAATCGCAAGGAAATTCGGTGGGAAGTTCCCAAAATCAGCATATTTGCCCCAAAATCAGCATCTTTTCCCACCCAATCTCATCATTTCCATCATTTCTTCATGTACTATCTTATTGCTATTTTTATATTTTAATTTTGTACTTTTAATTAAACAATTGTGGCACTCCCTCTATAAATAGGGAGGTCATTTCATGTATTTGGGGAGTCCCCAATTAGTTTCATTCTTCCATTTCTTTCTTAGTTCTTAGTTCTTAAGTTAGTTCTTTTGTTTCTCTCTTTTGAGAGACATTTTTGGGGACCATTTTTACTTCTTGTAGATTTTCTTATTAATTAGTTTTCTTTTAATTCTTGTTCTTAATTTATGTTATTTTTATTTTTCTTAATTTCATTTCATCTTTACTTTGTTCTTGTGATATTTCTTTGAGATCTCTTAAACACATTTTTATGCTTTCCTTAAGAAATACCTAGGCCAAGTAATTCTAAGGCAATTCAAGAGTTTTAAGACCGAATTCCTCGTATTTCTTCTTCCATCTTCACAAGTTTCCTGCCGCTGTTCGGTGATTCTTGTGAAAATCCATACTTCTCTACTTAAATTCTTGTTATTGTTATTGGTTTTACTTATAATTCAATATATGTGTTGGTATTTTCTTTCTAACATTTGTAAGTAAGAATGCAATCTCCATGTGTTTTACTTTTTGAGTTTCTTTTACTTCATATGTTTTAGTACTTAAACTTCAATTCGAAACTAAATGTTGATCCGCTGTTCGGGGCATTTAGGATAGAGTTGAAGAGATTTAATGTTTGATCGCTGTTCGGCGCATTAAATCACTTACTTAAGGTGAATCATATTGTAAGTAATAATCCGCTGTTCGGTGCATTTATAATATGAAAAATGTATGCATGTATTTGAGATGATTAAGGTATGATTTCGTGATTGGTTCAATATGAGCATGATGTTAGAGTGTTGGTAAAAATATGTATTTGAAGAAAATTCACTAGTACAAAGGTTAAAGTAGAAGTAAAATTAAGTATTTAATTATTTTTACTTGTTTTATTTATTTTATATTTACAACTCTTTTCAAAACCCCCCTTTTCAATTCTTTATTCTTTATTCTTTTATTCTTTTATTCTTTTATTCTTTTATTCTTTTATTCTTTTATTCTTCTTTTCTACTTTTAGTTTATTATTCTTTGATTCTTTCATCTCTTTATTCTTTTATTCTTTAATACTTTTAGTTTATTATTCTTTGATTAGTTAATTCTTTAATTCATTTATTCTTTAATTCTCAATTCTTTTATTCTTTAATTCATTAATTCATTAATTTGTTAATTATTTAATTATTTAATTCATTAATTTATTCATTATTCATTTATTCATTACTCTTTCCCACTAACACATTATTAATGTTCCCTAATTTCCCCGGTTAAGAACGATCCCTATTTACCAATACTACATCTACACAAAAAGGGTTTAAATTGCACAACACTCAAATTACGTGTTTAATTTAATGCGTAATTTGGGCGTAGTCAAGGAGCCCAGTTGACTTGTATATGTGATTTCGGGTCGGGGACCCTAAAATGGAATTGAATAAACTATTTCGGATTTGATTCAACTATTTGGACTTACGACGGTTTTATGGAAATTCGGGGCAGGGCCCTTGTGATATTTTGGAAATGAATAATAAAATGTGTTCCATAAAACCATCTCGATATGAGGATATTTATATCCTGGTCTCCTCCAAGTGTCGGGGACACTGGAGAAGTCACGGTGCATTGCCTGCGAGGGCTCATTATACGGAGCTACCGGACCGTATAGTGATCCAGGAGCAGGATTGCTAGACGTCATGAACGTCAGACATCGGGGATGTCAGAGATATGGACCCGGTGAGACCCCGGGCAGCACGCGTTGCTTAATACCGTGAGATATGACGTCAGGAACGTCAAGCGTCTAGGACGCTAGGCATCGGGGATGCCGGAGATGGAAAAATAATAAATGAATATTACTAAATTGATGAAATAACTCTTGGATTGACTTTTGGAATTTGAAACTATGCTTTGGTTTCCGGGCTAAGGCCCTAATGGTTATTTCTAAATAAATATGGGATTATTGGTTTTTGGTGCATGCATATGATTTTACTGAGGGGCATAAATGTCTTATAAATGTTTTAAGCAGACTTGTTTATTTTCGTCCACTCACAGCTTTTGTTTTTAATGCCCTTCAGGTTGATTCCGGATACGACTGCAGCAGAGACTTGAGCATCGCACACCTCCTCCATCGATCCTTACGCACTCTGGAAGCCCGTTTGGGCAATGGCAATCGGTTATCCCTTGTCTGGCGCCTCTTGTCAGACGGGAGCACGTCACATTCCATGGTAATCCCGGGGGGATTGGGATGGGTCGTGTCAAGTGGTATCAGAGCGGGTTTTGCTCTTTGTGCGCGAAGGACGAGGGTGTGATGTCTCTTTGGGCTGCTGTTCCGTTGTCAACCTGATAGAGAGTTTTGGGTTTGTATGGTGAATTGGGTGTGTTTGGCCCGATACGCCGTGCATTGTTGCGATTCAACCCAAATGGGGTTGTATTCGATTAACTGGTAATGTGGGACCGTCGGTTCGGTCATGTGATGATGGATTGTTGTGCCACTGGGCACAGCTAGGTTCAGGGAACCCCATTTGATTGGAAATGCGAAACTCAGTTGAGTATTGGTCTATGTTTTGGACCCTAGTAGTGTTGACTAGTGTGCGGGGTGTTGGTGCATCGGAGTTAGCCGATGACCTTCGTGGTGGAACCCACGATGGAACCCACGTTGAGTTGACAATTGGATTGGATTGGACGTCTATACGATGTCAGGACCGCGGAGTCGGTCAGGTTGTGGATTCTACTGCAGAAGGCAGTCGGGTTCGGTGGAACCCTAGGGTGTGATTTTGGAACCCTAACTTGTAATTGATGGACTGGAAAGTGAACTTTGAATGAGAACTTGTGCTGCGACGAGCGGCGAAGGTCGTGGATGACCATGTGGGATGACTCCAGGGAGTCTAGTCAGGATTATGGGATTCGATCCACGGATGCGGTTATGAGATAAAATATGGAATCCCGTGTTGGATCGAATACTAGTGTGAGGTGTGGTTACGGATCTTGACAACGATGACTGTTGGTCGACAGTTGTGTCGAGATGACTGGCTATCGAGGGTATTTTGTGTGGCTTTCACACTTGAGGATCAGGGGATGTTCATGGAACATTCATTATCCTGATGTGCCGATGGCAAAAATTGGAGGTACCCATAGTCGTGGGGAACGAGTGGTGTTACGGGATCGTCGTTCGGAATGAACGGAGATCCAGGGTAACAACTTTGCACACTGTGTGCTAGCATGGATGTTCGTGTGCTAGCATGGGTGTTCGTGTGCTATGTATGGATGTTGGTATGGTGATACCTTTATGCCAATACTGGTATGGATGCCTGTGTGCTGATACTAGTGTTGATGATGGTGCGTTGGTGCTGGTACTAGCGCTGGTGCTGGTGACAGTAATTGTGATGACGATGAGCCACCAGTTGGGGTGTGACTCTGTCATGATGAACAGATGATTGGTATCTGCGACTCAGTGGTGGTTGAGCCTTGGACTGGATGGGATCCAGTGGAGGTTGTGTCGTGTTGGGATAAGTCCTAACAGGTATATGATGACAGGTGATGAATGGATCAAATGGTATGATTGAAACTTGGGGAATCTAGGGACGATGTTCCCTATATCATGCGAGTTGGTGGACTTGGGGAGTTGTGGTCAACTCCGAGATTGGTAAGTTTGTGTACTGCTTATATCCCCAGGAAGTACAAGGAAATTATTGAAATTGGAAAAGTCGGGGAAACCATTCGTAGTATTTTGTGATTGTGAATCACTTGGAACCTGAGGATTGAACCTGTTAAGGTCGAGATGTGAGACGAAGGCAGTATGGTATGCACATCCAGGCAGAGTTGTGGATATTCCGTTCGGAATCGGGGTGTGTGCATACATGATTATTGACGGACGTGAGGTCCGAGTAATGAATCGATCTTGGACACGTGGTGGTCCAAGTAAGGTATGGACATGGGCAGTCCAGTGGTTGGACTTGACATCTCATTGGGAGCATGTCTGTTTCCAACGTGGTTGGAACTCCCGTTTCGGGGAGAGTTGTGATTGGGAGACGAGAGGAGTGCTCGTTTCCACATCGGTGATTGGTATTCCGAAGTCATTGGGGTTGACTTCATATTTTCCTGCCGTGGCAGACGATGATTGTTGCTACCAGTACGTTGAGCGTGTATTGGTAGGTGGACCCAGGTTTGGCCTTGGGTCATTGGACACAAGCAGTTGTGTATGATTTTGGATTTGGTGGTGAAATGCGAGGTCATATTTCCACCAAGGGAAATTTGGCGAAGGATTCAATTGAGGGTGTAAGACCCTACGATCAGCTTTCGGATGGACTGTTAGCTATGTGAGCATGTGTGGATCCTAGGTGGATCTGTTTTGCGATGTTGTCGACTTTGGTCGATGTGACGATCTAGGATCGCGATATTACTTGTCGGGTGACGTAGCGATGGATATGGATTGTGATCTTGATGATCCAGATGGGTGGAGAGTTTATCACTCTTACCTTGGTATGTGAATCGTAAATGACGGGACTGAACTTCTTCTCGGAGTGAAGTCCATATGGTTGTGACTTGGTTGAGTAGGTTTCCGATGTGGTCGGATTTTGTCAACCTTTGACGTGTGAATATTGGGATTGGCTTCCCTATGAAGTCAATCGAGTGTTTCGGACAGGCAACCGATAGGTTCGGTTTTTGTTACGTCTTGGTGGACGTAAACGAGGTTTTGGGTTTTGGAATCGAATTTCTGGGTGACGATTCAGGATTCGATTGCGAAGCTCGAAAAAGGATTACTAGATTTGGGTGCGGAATGGTTATTCCAATGCTAGCTTACGGAATAATGATTTCGGATTCGGATTTGGAAATGGGTTAAAAACATGATGTCTGGGTTCGGATTCGGGATTTCTTACGAAATTGCGAATTCGGATTCGGAGTTGGGACTAAATGACGGGTGGAGTTCGTTTTGTCTCATGTTGGTTTGGGCAAATGTACTCCATTACTAGAACGTGTTTGGCTATAACCTGGGTGGCTATAGTCAGATTGATGGATTGAGGTACGTACAGGGTACGTTGTACGATGATTGATACTGGTTAGGCTGAGTGGTGCCTAATGGCGGTACATGGGATGTACCAGTGGTGTGTAACTAATGTGTTGGTAATCGGATTGGTTCTGATATCATTTGTTTGGCTATATTGTGGACTGGACATTGGATACTGTGCGCTGGGCAGAGTGATTTTGTCAGGGTTCAGTGATTGTATGAGCAGGTGCTCTTAGCCATGGTTGGCTTATGGAACCCTAGTATTGAGATGTGTGTCACTGCTGGGCTGGTATTCAATGTGTTCCAGTTACACCACTTGTTTGAGTAAGTTGGCGGTATACGTACACTCAGGATGAGTGAGTTGGTGGTCAGAGTAACCACGAGTAGCCTTGCGTGATGCTACTACGCCGTTATATTTTCCAGCGTCTTGGTTCGCTGAGGGAGTCGGCGATTATGGACATTGAGATTCATTTATGTCGCAGGATGGGCTTGCCCTGCGAATTGAGATCATGTGGTTGATCTTGCGCTACATCGAGAGTGATGTAGTACATGGTGTTGTCACGGATAGACAGATGGTTGGGGCTTTACTAGGATGGTAATGTTTTGTGATGACAGTTTGACTGGTGGTGTTAGCGTGGACTGACAAATGAGATTTGGTGACTCCCAACGGGAGCAAATGTAAGGATTTATTGGCAATGGAAGGGAACCGTCTAGCTGAAGGAGTCAGCTAAATGGTTAAGCGATTTTATCGCGGATCAGGTGATCATTTCCACTCGCGGTGGTCGGGTGTTGTTGTTGTGACGTATGACTGTGATGGGATGTCTGGGTACAAACGAGGCTGGTGTTGTCCCAGTATGTGGGTGTACAAGTGTACACAGATGTGTGGTCGAATTGTTTTCCACAAGGTGGATGTGGAATAAGATTGTTGGTAATTTCGAGGACGAAATTCTTTAAGGAGGGAAGGTTGTAACGACCCGTCCCGAATATCGGGATTTAATAATATTTAATTGTGATTTACTAATCTGGGATTAGTTGGGCGATTTCGGACGAATTGTGCAAAATGACCGTTTTGCCCCTAGGTGTGGGCAAAACGTTGACTTTTAATTCAGATGGTCAAATGGACTTTGACCGATGACCGTGACGTAGTTCGGGACGTCACGAGTTCATAGACAGGTGGCACGTTCGATTCCGACGTTCGTGGTGAAAGTTATGATGTACGGAAGTCCAGGGGCATTTTCGTAATTTGGACGATGTAGGGGCAAATGTTGACTTTTTGACCGGGATGTCCGATGGCCGAGGGCCAAGGACCGTTACGGAGGTTTCGTCGATACGAATTCAATGACAGGCGGCACGCATCAATCGGAGTCCGTATGACCGAGTTACGGGTCAGGATGCGTGAGGGGCATTTTGGTAATTTTCTGCACAAGGGCAGAATTGTAATTTTCTTCACGGGACACTGTTCCATTGAATTAGCCGTGAGGTGGATGCTTTGTGCGATCGATCCCTTGATTTGTTTATGAATTAATTGACTGAATTGGGCCAGTTTGAGGTTGAATTGCACATGGGGTTGTGTTGGCATCGATCACTGAACGTGGGCACTGGGTTTTTCTATGATTTTCGGGTCAGTACGGGAACCTTTACACAGTGGATTGAGGACGGTTTTGGACGCCTTTAACGGCTAAATTGAATTAAAAGAATGAAGAGTGTGTCGAGGGCAGTTCACTGAGATTGAGAGATGGAAAAATGGAGTGGAAATGGTGGAGGAATACTCAAAAACCCGAAACTGGGTTCTGGGGAATTCAAATTCGAATTTCCAGTTTCAGGCCAGCCCAAGCCTAATTGATGAGTGATTGAGCTTCCTGGAACTTCAACGAGTCGAACCAGATCAAATGGGGCAAGCTTGGGAGCTCCTAGGGCCGTGAACGGACATGGTGGACGGCCGGAAAACTCGAGCTTGAGTTGTGACGATTGAGGTATTGTCGAGTTAAATTAATTATGCTAATTAGTTCGTATTAGTCCTTATTAACTTCCTGTGAAGTTAATTTGATTATGGTTAAGGATTGGAGGAGTTCTGGTGATCGACCCGTTTTGGGTGATCACGGGTTGTCGACAAGATTGATCGATGGTTGATGCTAATCATGGACACAGAACTGAAATTGGTGGATTGATGATTGTTGTAGGATCAAGAACGGATGGAATTGATATCGAATTGAGGGTGTTTGAAACGGATCCTATCGCGGGTAATCTGACCCGTTTACCAGTCATTCGGGTGAAGAAGGAGCACTGTAGCAGGCGCGTGGCTTTCACGCGCAGCCACTCACGGCGGCGCGTGACGGCGCGTGGGCACGAATCTCGAGGTGAGGTCAACATGACTTTTATCCTATACATTGTAACGAACATTTTGGGATTGGTTTCGTGTCGATCGGACACCGTCTCGATATTGTTCGGGATGTCCGAAGGTTTTAAATCCAATCTAAAAATACTTAAAAATTCGGGAAAATTACGGGACTTGAATAGGATGTTAATGATGAGGTTAGTGATCCTCTAAATTGATTTGAACAGGATTGGGAGTCCCGGTGATAGTGAGGTGGCCCGGGAGGGCCTATGGCACGCGTATCGAGGCGCTCGGTTAAACGGTCTGTGAGTGGACATTGGTTTTATAAATTCGATGCATGCATAACTGTTTCATGATTGTTATAATTGGGATTATATGATTTATTTTGGATATCAGTGAATTTATATGTTTTCACGCTTTTCGAGGCGATTTACGTGTTTGCACGTGAATCGAGGTTTTCTGGATTTGCACTGATTTCCATAAATATTGTCAGGACCCACCCCGGTTTCACCCCGAAACCCGAGGTAAATCCCGTTCCCGTCTGACTCCCCGACACAACACCTAAGGAACACTCACTCGAACCCAGTCAAACGCAGGAGTAATTACAAAATATCCCAAAATCCTTATCGTTTACAGAGCATAGCACTACATTACAAGAAAAATAAAAACCAAGAAAGTTCACGCACACAGAAGCCTTTAAACTCTTCTAGGATCCCACACGTCGCTTCTATGCCTCAGACTCTGCCTCGACGTCAAGACCCCGCACTAGCTCCACAACCTGGAGGGCAATTAAAACAGAAAATGTGAGTGGACCAGAAAGTACAAAAGTTCAAAAATCATTTTATAAGAAAACCGAGTTAAACCCTCCGTTTTGAAACCACATGCATAACCAACAGTTATAAACACATTTATAAAGAATCATTCTTAACATCATAAGAAACAGAAACACTGTAAAATATCATAAGAAACCATAATATGAGTATCAGAAACCGTATTAAAAACCATAACCACCAAATCATCATTTCCTCGATCAAACCTGCTGGATCTATCCGAGTCTTTAAACTCCCGAGTCTTTAAACTCAATCCAGGCCTTAATCATATCCGAGTCTTTAAACTCCCGAGTCTTTAAACTCAAGGCCTACGGGGGAAAATCAATATATATATCCGAGTCTTTAAACTCCCGAGTCTTTAAACTCAATCCGGGTCTTTAAACCCAATCCGGCCGGTCCCCCGTCACATATATCCGGGTCTTTAAACCCAATATCCAGATCCAGCAAATCCAATCCCAAAACCATTTGAAAACCATTTACCAAATCCTCATCCAAACCCGAATCCGAAATCACTGGTCCGATGCTCTCCCGGCATCTAGAACCGTCATTCCGAACCCAAATCCGGAAAATATCTATTTTCATACCAAAACCCCATGTAATCACAAATCACATTTCATAACCCATATATCATTAGTAGAAAACCTTTATCGGTGGAAATCCCCAAATGTGGCATCAAAATCCGAAAACCAACATTTTCTCGAAAACCGTGCCAAAACCGTCTTTTTCTCGAAAAACGTGTAATAATGTAAAACCAACCAAACATATTCGATAATCAAGATTAAAACCATAAAACAATTATAGAAAACAGTTATGCATGTTCGAGTTTAGAGAAAGGGTCCACTCACAGTACTGAGCCCTACTCGCGTCCCGAACGTCCAGCCCGTTCCTCGGCTTCCTCGGGAAATCCCGATCCTGTCAAACACCGTCAAATTACGTCACTAATACATCTACGAACACTCACTTAAATTCCCTCAAAAATCTCCGGACCAAAGACTTAAAACCCCGGAACCCTACACATTCACCCTCGCGGAACTATACTCAAAAGACTTCCGATTAACCCGAAACCAACTCCATTAAACTCAACACAACTCCTAGACCAAAAGTCATGTTGACCGTTTTCCCATCCGCCGCCGCACGCGCCCCCACGCGCCGCCCAAAGTGGCTGCGCGTGGCCCTCACGCGCTGCTACAGTACCACCTCCTTCCTCGAGCAAACCGGGTTCAGTACAGTGGTCTGCACTCAGACCGGCGTACCTGCTTCTTCCTCCTCCGTCCACCAAAACGGTTCCTTTCTTCACCAACAGCATCGTCCAGGCCAACCCTATCGGTTTCCCAACTCCATTCACCTCGACACTGTCCCAATCCCCTCGACTGAACTCAAAACCAGACAGCCCTTCGACCCCTGTTTCACGACTCCTCCACTCCAGCCACCTCCCGTCACGGTGGTGATACCAGACTCACCCCACAACCTCACTGATCCACGTCCAACACCCCTAACCCTTCGACTCACCCCAGAAGTCCACGACTTTGGGTTCGAAGTTCACGGTCGAAACAGGGTAACAGAAACTCCTCTTCGCCTGAGCTCCGCCGTGTACGCCCCCGTCACGGCGACCACCCAAATCGACACCTAGGACCTCCCTGATCACTACCCTAACCTCCAATCCTCTCGACTCTCAGCCCAAGGTCACGACTTTCCAAATGAAACTCCACGGGAAAACAGAGCAGGAAGACTTACCCTTCGATTGCAGCTCCGCCGTGCGCACTGCCGCCTACCACGGTGGTCGTTGGACTCCCTGCAACCTCCTCAGCCTCTCCTAGTCTTGGTTTGAACCGCCTCACGGCGTCGCCACCACCAAACGTTCACAGCCTCCCTGTTTCCCCCAATTCTTCTCCTCACCTCCGTCGTGCCGCCGTGCACAATTGCACCGCCAAAACACGACCAGCAGCTCCTCCTTGCCTCACTAACACACTCACAATTCCCTAACCACTCACCCTTGCACTCAGATCAATCAACTGATCCCAACTCTCACCCTCTGTTCTCTGTATTTCGAAGGACTGCACGGTTGCACCCCAATTATTTGGGACCGTGAACACACAGGATTCCACCAGAATCCTCTACACACATGCCATGTGTCACCATCCACTCCACACACTCCCACATGGCCTAATCCCAGCCGTCCATTCCTTTCTTCTGTGCACAAATCCCAATGTGCCCCAATGACCAAAATACCCTTCTTTTTAACACATTTTTACGGTTTTACCGAAACTTCCTAGACCCGTAACTCTCGCCTCGTAAGTCCGATGAACACGTGCCGCCTGTCATCGAACTCAGGACGACAAGAACTATCTAACCATCCTAGGTCAACCTACCGAAACTCAATTATTCAAAAAGTCACCTTTTCCCCCCTATTTTACCAAAATTACGAAAATACCCTCGACCTTCCGGACATCACAACTTCCTCCTCGGATGTCGGAATCGGGCGTGCCACCTGCCTACGGATTCGTAACGTCCTCAACTACGTCCTGGTCACTGGTCAACTCCCATTTGACCACCCGAAATAAAAGTCAACATTTCTGCCCACCCTAGGGGCAAAATAGTCATTCTAGGTTCCCGGACCCCTCGGGACCACCTAACCCTTGATTAACCTTACTAATCACCCCTTAATCACTCTTATCCCAATTCTCGGGACGGGTTGTTACAAATATGGATGGATATGATTTCATGAAACGGTTACGGATTTGATAAAGTGAAATCGGGCCAGGGGCCCAGT
Organism: Prinsepia uniflora; assembly: GCA_032719365.1. Taxonomy (NCBI): domain Eukaryota; kingdom Viridiplantae; phylum Streptophyta; class Magnoliopsida; order Rosales; family Rosaceae; genus Prinsepia; species Prinsepia uniflora. The sequence continues at coordinate 1,230,049 of CM064872.1, read as the reverse complement.
TAATTTGTTGAATCGGGCCAGGGGCCCAATTGAATTATGAAATCGGGCCAGGGGCCCAGTTAACTTATGAATCGGGCCAGGAGCCCAGTTGACTTGTATATGTGATTTCGGGTCGGGGACCCTAAAATGGAATTGAATAAACTATTTCGGATTTGATTCAACTATTTGGACTTACGACGGTTTTATGGAAATTCGGGGCAGGGCCCTTGTGATATTTTGGAAATGAATAATAAAATGTGTTCCATAAAACCATCTCGATATGAGGATATTTATATCCTGGTCTCCTCCAAGTGTCGGGGACACTGGAGAAGTCACGGTGCATTGCCTGCGAGGGCTCATTATACGGAGCTACCGGACCGTATAGTGATCCAGGAGCAGGATTGCTAGACGTCATGAACGTCAGACATCGGGGATGTCAGAGATATGGACCCGGTGAGACCCCGGGCAGCACGCGTTGCTTAATACCGTGAGATATGACGTCAGGAACGTCAAGCGTCTAGGACGCTAGGCATCGGGGATGCCGGAGATGGAAAAATAATAAATGAATATTACTAAATTGATGAAATAACTCTTGGATTGACTTTTGGAATTTGAAACTATGCTTTGGTTTCCGGGCTAAGGCCCTAATGGTTATTTCTAAATAAATATGGGATTATTGGTTTTTGGTGCATGCATATGATTTTACTGAGGGGCATAAATGTCTTATAAATGTTTTAAGCAGACTTGTTTATTTTCGTCCACTCACAGCTTTTGTTTTTATTGCCCTTCAGGTTGATTCCGGATACGACTGCAGCAGAGACTTGAGCATCGCACACCTCCTCCATCGATCCTTACGCACTCTGGAAGCCCGTTTGGGCAATGGCAATCGGTTATCCCTTGTCTGGCGCCTCTTGTCAGACGGGAGCACGTCACATTCCATGGTAATCCCGGGGGGATTGGGATGGGTCGTGTCACCGTGTCAGACGGGAGCAGGGTCATCCCTCGTTAATCCCCGGGGGATTGGGATGGGTCCTGTCAACGTGGTATCAGAGCGGGGTTGTCTCTACTCGAGCAACCGTGTAGCTCTTGGAGCATGTACGCTGGTCGAGGATGTGATATCTCAATGGGCTACAATTCGTGGTCAACCTGATGTTGAGGTACCGGTACGATAGTTAGTAGGATTGGCAAGCCTTGGTTCGGCACTCGATGCCGGGGTTGCCATGGTTCTGTCAGGGTTGGCAGTGTGGAACCCTGTTACGTTAGAGTTTTGGATCGTGAGACGGTTAGTTGGGATCGTCTTCACGATGTCGTAGTATCGGTTCTGACGACTGGTTTGGAGTTGCGACCACTCGATGGTCGGACTTGGGTTGGGTTAAATGGATTTACTGCGGTCGGCAGTTAGTTGTCGGTTTCGGGGAATCCTAGTTGGATTGTCGGTAGGATTGGATTGACGTTTTTACGATGTCAAGACCGCGGGGTCGGTCAGGTTGTTGATGTTACTGCTTTTCGCAGTTGGGTTCCGAGGAACTCTAGGTGTGATTGTGGAACCCTACCTTGGTAGGTATGGTTCGGGAAGGCGAGTTGACTGGTGGTTTGACTTGGATGACTATTCGGATTTGGGGTTCGTTAGTCGGCCTGGTCATATCAGCTTGTGTTGGGACTGCACTTCGCAGTCGAGGTTATATTTATCGGTTAGACCGAGTTGGTTGTCGTGCTACTTCAGTTGTGGGTTGGTACAATTAAGGTCGCGGGTGACCTGGTAGACGACATTGGGATAGTCGAGTTGCGCCTGGTTAGACTGTGGTTGGACAGGTTACCGGGGTTGGTACTTGTCGATGGAATCCCTGAGTGGGATACAGGGTAGTTGGTACGGGCTGTTGATTCCGTTGGATGCGAATCTCGATAGCGAGGTCTGGTAGTTAGGTATGCACGAGGTTGTGGCAGACGCTACTATCGATGGACTTAGTCGAGTCTCATCAGGTCGGGTAGACTCAGGTTGTCGTGATGATGATACGAGGTGCGTGAGTAACGCATATGTACGAGCAGTGATTCTGGATTCGACTCGATTACGGCTGAGTGCGATCGCAGAATGAGTTGGGGACGTTCAGGGGACGTTTTCCTTTTCTCGTATGAGTTGTCAGGTGACTGTACCCAGAGTTGTCGGGTACGAGGGAGGCAGAGTTTCTCCTATTCGAGCAGAGGTACGGGATCGTCGCTCGGTATGAGCGGAGATCCAGGGTGTCAGTTTTGCACACGGCGTGTTGATACTGACACTAGTTTTGGTGATAGTGCGTGGTGCTGGTACTAGCGCTGGTACTGGTACCGGTGATCGTGATGACGATGAGTTACAGATCGGGGTGTGACTCCGTCGTAATGGGCATAGGTTCGGTATCTGTGGTTCCAGAGTGGACCTCAGATAAGGTTAAAGTGGTTAAGGGACACGTGGTTGATGTCCGGGTATGTTGTTTCCAATCTGGTTGGAACTTCGAAATCGCGAGAGGTTGCGATTGAGGTGATGAGAGGAATGCGGGTTTTCCGCATTGGTATTGGGTATGTCGAAGTCGTTTGGGTGACTTTTCGGATTCTACCATGATTGATGATGGTAGATGACGTTGATGATATAGATGTTGTTGGTTGCCACTAGTACACTGATTTGTGTATTGGTTGGTGGACCCGGGATTTGTTCTGGACCATCAGGAGGATATGAGTATATCGAAGTTAGGTGACTGAGATTCCTCATTTCCTGCTTGGTGGCAGACGAGGTTGGTTTACGTGACGTGGTGAATGCAGCGAGTTTGGTTGTATTCACATAGGATGAATTTTGATGTCATAGTCTTGTATCATCTTTGATTTTCCTCGGTGGAATGACAAGGATCGATACGAGAAAATCAGTGAGAACCCACGGTCTCGGCGTGTCTTGTCGTTGACTAATCTATTTAGATGTGGGAAATGGTTGAGGACTTTGGACGTCGTGACGATCGGGGATCGTGACGTCTATGGTCGGTTGACGTAGTGTTGGATCTGGATCGTGATTTGGATGATCCAGATAGGTGGAGAGTTTATCACTCTTACCTGGATGTTGGAGTTGAGGATGATGGGACTGAACTTCTTTTCGAGGTAAATCCCATATGGCTTACTACTCGCCTGAGTAGTTGTCCGAGGAGTAGGTGTCTGACGAAGTCGGGTTTTGTCAGACTTGGTGTTGTGTGTGATGTTGTGATTGGTTTCCCTATGAAGTCAATCGATTGTGTTGTGGTAATCGGTCGAACAGGTAACCGATAGGTTCGGTTTTGATACGTCTCGGTAGACGTGAACGATGTTTGGAGTTTTGGAATCAGATTTCTGGATGACGATTCAGGATTTGATTTTGGAACTTGAAGGAGGATTTCTGTATTTGGGTTTTGGAATCGGATTCTGGGTGACGATTCAGGATTTGATTCTAGAGCTTGACTATAGATTTTCTTTTATGGATTTGGGTTCGGAATGGTTATTCCTAATACTAGTTTACGGAATGATGATTTCGGATTTGAATTTGGACATGATTATGGATATGATTTCTGGGTTTGGATTCGGGATTTCTTACGAAATTGCAGATTCGGATTCGGATTTGGAAATAGATAATGGGTCGGAGTTTCAATTTGTCTAGTACTGGATTGGACAAATGGACTCCATAGTAGAAACGTGATTGGCTACAACCTAGGTGGTTGTAGGCTGATTGATGGGTAGTTGTACGTACCTTGTTCATTGTTCGAGGTACGACACCGGGCAGACTTGGGATGTCTGGTGACGGTATATAGGTTATACCAGTGGTACGTTGGAGAGCGTGTTGGTAGTCGGCATGGTTCCGATACCATTGGTGTAGTCGGGGTCGTGGACTGGACGTTGGATACTGTGCATTGGGTCATGGTATTTCTGATGGGTCTAGTTACACACAGATTGAGTGAAAGGGCTTTGTGGGTAAGTGTTTACTCCTGGTTGGGTCCGTTGGTGGTTAGTGTAACCACGAGTGAGTATAGTGTCAGTTTTCGACTGACGACTGTCAAGTGGTGACGGTCTGTCGGAGGTGTCAGCGTGGATCGTTGAGTGAGGTCTGATGACTCCCAGTGGGAGCAAACGTCAGGATCGATTAGTGATTGAGAAGGGAACCGTCTAGTTGTTGTATCAACAAGATGGTAGATTTGACAAGTAGTGTCAATTCGGACCGTGTGGCTACTGCTATTCGACGTGGTCGAATGTAGACGAGGCGACATGAGCGTTAGTGGTACGTCTGGTTGCAGACGAGTAAGTATTGTTCTAGTTGGTTGGTGTACGAGGGTACACGTATTTCGAGGTTGATTCTACCTTCCACGAGGTGGATGTGGAATCAGAATAGTTGGCGTTTCGAGAACGAAACTAATTAAGGAGGGAAGAACGGTTAGATTAGGTCGGTTGGAATTTCGAGGACGAAATTAATTAAGGAGGGAAGGTTGTAACGACCCGTCCCAAATTCCTAGATTAGATTAGTGACTAATCACGATTAGTGATGCTAATCCGTGATTAGTAGAGCGAAATCGGACGAACGGTGTGAAATGACCGTTTTGCCCCTGATGGTGGCAAAACGTTGACTTTTTAATCGGGCGGTCAAATGGACTTTGACCGGTGACCGTGACGTAGTTCGTGACATCACGAGTTCATAGACAGGTGGCACGTTCAATTCCGACGTTCGAGGAAGAAGTTATGACGTTCGGAAGTTTAGGGGCATTTTGGTAATTTGGGTGAATAGGAGGTCAAAAGTTGACTTTTTGATCGGGAGGTCCGATGGCCGAGGGCCGAAGACCGTTACGTAGATAAGGACGATACGAATCCGTAGACAGGCGGCACGTCGAATTTGGACGTTCGACGGCGAAGTTACGGTTCACGGAAGTTCCCGGTTACTATTCACGCCGGCACGTTTTACGAGACAAAAAGTGCAGTTTTGTCTCTAGTGGGCCCAGATATTTGCTGGAGGCCCAATGGATGAGTGACAAGTGTCACCCATCCAATGGACATCATTTTCCTTCATGCATCAAACTTCCCGTGCATTTTCATTCTTCATCCAAACACAAACCAAACCCGATCTCATCCAACCCTTCACCCAAACCAATCCAGCCATCTTCCATTCGATCAACTATGGGGACAGAGTGAAGTGGGGATACTGAGGAGGTTACTGGGCGGCCAGGACTGCCGTCCACGGCGGCGAGAGGAGGAGAAAACCCGAACGAGGTAATCGATTTTGCCCGTTTAATCCATTTTTGATTTCTAGCTGTTATGGGTCGATTTGGACGATTGGTTTGAGTTAAATAGGTTGCTAGGGAGTTGTTAGAGAGGTTTTGGGTGGCGGTTTGGGCTGAGCAGCCGTGTGGGATGATCGGAAAAACAGGGACCGTGAGGTCCATTTTGAACCGTTAGGATTTTGGGTGTTTTAGCTAGTTTGGTTAATTGGGAATGATAGGAAAGATTAAAAGATGAATTTAGGGATTAAAATGGAGGAAAACGGATGAGAAATGAGGGCGTCGGAGACCTGGACCGGTTACGCCGGTCCAGTTGCAGGGGTCGGACCGGACCGGTCGGTTCGGACCGGTTCGATCGAAGGAAGGGGATGCACTGTAGCGGCGCGTGGCTCCCACGCGCAGCCACTTCAGGCGGCGCGTGCGGGCGCGTGCTAGGGTATTTGGGGATGGTTCCAACATACGAAATCATCTATTCGATGTAACGAACATTTTGGGACTGGTTTCGTGTCGATCGGACACCGTCTCGATATGTTTCGGGGCATCGGAAGGTTTAGGTTCGGGATTAAAAATAGTTAAAAATACGGGAAAATTACGGGGCTTTGGTAGGAGGTTAATTAAGTAGTTAGTAACCTTCTATTACGATTTGGACAGGTTTGGGAGTCCCGGTGACGGTGATCGGCTCGGGGAGCCGTATGGCACGCAAATCGAGGCGGCAGCTCGGACGGTCTGTGAGTGGACCTTGTTTTCTAAATTGGTGCATGCATAAATGTTTATTATATGTTTATTTACTTGTTTGATGATGCCACGGGTGCATTTGTATGTGGTTACGTATAAGCACGTATTTCGAGGTTTCGGCCTTATACGGTGCTTATACGGGTCTATATTTCTTTATTGATTTAAATGAACTGAATTTGGATTTCAAAATGATAAACTCGGGTATGAGACCCATTTGGTTTTGTCTCGGGCATATGACCTCAGATTCCGGGCACGGTGCCCAGTTGGTGTCCTATGTTCGGGTACGAGACCCAGTCACTTTACGGTTCTGATTTCAGGTCAGGGAACCTTAAATGGATTTCCCGGTTCATGACGGTTTATGGGAACCGGCATGAACTCTTAATATGGTATCATGGTTCATGACGGTTTATGGGAACCGGCATGAACCCTTGTTGGTTATTACGGTACATGACGGTTATGGGAACCGGCATGTTACCTCGGTTATGTTATTACGGTACATGACGGTTTATGGGAACCGGCATGTTACCTGATTATGGATATTATGGATTCATGACGGTTCAGGGGAACCGGTCATGAATGTTTATGTTATGTATATATATGTTCGTCTACCTTCCTTTACATGTTCTACTATCTCCTCCGGGGAGGGTCGTTGGCCTGGGTGGACCCCGGAGTTGTCACGGAGAACCGACTGAGTGGAGTCACCCCCCAGTTGGGTTCCTTACTCTCAGGAAGGCTATGATTACCATTACCTCGAGTAGGGTCAGTGGTCTACGGACATTGACCTTGACTTTGAGATGACTCGGATTGAGACCCGGGTAGCGCGCGCGTGGCTTTGGATACCGTGACGGGATTGGTTGTGTGACTTATATATATGTATGTGATGGATATATGATATATGATATGTGGTGTGTACAGGTGTGCACAGGATTTGGGCAGTGGCCCGTATGGTCGTTTTCATTGTGGTCCTTTCGACCTTAGTTTATATCTGCTTTGGGCTTAGTCCCACATATGGTTGTTTTGGATAAATGGTTTTCGAATGCATGCATGCTTTTTAGTGGAGGGTACAAATGTCTTCCTTATTAAATGTTTTTATAAACTCTTTGTTTTGTCCACTCACAGTTTTTAATGTTTTGACTGCCCTTCAGGTTGACATCGGATGTGGACTGTAGCAGGGACCGAGATATCACATGCCTCCTCCGGATCCTGGCGTACTCTGATAGCCCGGGAGGGCAAAGGTCGGAAATATCCCTTGTCTGACACTCCGTGTCAGACGGGAGCAGGGTCATCCCTCGTTAATCCCCGGGGGATTGGGATGGGTCCTGTCATATTTATTTAGTTTTATATCGTTTAATTGGTTTGAACAATTTGAATACTAATTTAACCCGGAAAAAAAATTCATATACCATTATGAGTTTAATTACATCAAAATTTTAATTTTTTTTTTCTTTTATGTATTTTGTAAGAAGCCACTATGTAATTCTAATCCGAATTGCGCATTGATCCGAATGATAGATCTAATCCCCACTCAAAATGCGACTTGCTTTCGATCACAATGAACTTTTAGCAAATTTTAAATTTCTACCGGTTAAAAATCACAAATTGCATCTTTTATTCAAGTATATATAATAAATTCTTGAATCTGAAAAAAAAAATATTTATTTTAGATTAAAAAAATTAATGCTGCAGACATGCAGACGATTTTATTTTATTTTATTTTTCACTGATCTCCGGGATGCATAAATAAGGTTGGTGTCCCACATTGCATCTTGGCGTGCTTAATGAAGGCTTAACTGCTTAAGGCACCTGAACAAGAACACGTCCTAATTAATTGAAATTAATTAGTTGTAAAGTATAAAAAGAAACCTTTATTTTGAAGAAGGAAAAATAAAATCCTTAATTAATCTTAATTAACACTTAACCTTTGCGTACATTGGCATGCAAATATGTTAATGCAACGTGATCCCCACAATTTAATTTGCTTTAATACAATATTTGTATAGACCTTCTGAGTTTGATGTACAAATTAGTTTATCGAGAATTTACCATCCTCAAAGGTAAATTCACTATAGGACAACAACGTGGCAGTTGAAAACAAACATAAGCAAAATCATAATTTACCATGCTCATGCTCAAAAACTAAGTTCACTACATGACAACAACATGGCAGTTGGAAACAAAAATATCACCATCAAAATGACAACAGAAAAAAAAAATATAGATAAAGATACAAGGCAGCACAAATCCCAAGGTACAACTATTGGCTGAACTACACAGGACTTACCAGCTGAGCCCCTGAGCCAATTACCTTCCTCCTTTTCCAACCCAAGTTAAAAAAAAAAAAAAAAGTACAGTGACATTATCACAGATTATTTTCATATTAGTGTAAAAAGTAAAAAATTGAGTGTAAAAATCAACTCCTCATATTCAACTCTAATATAGAACAAAATTGATATACAATACGTACAATGTAATATTCTTTTTCAATGTATATACTAGATTTCTGTCACTTGCTAATGCGAATGTTAATTTTTAACCAAAATAAGAGTATTACCTACTTTTGTCACTACCATTTTATTTTCCTCCATCTTTCCATTAACTAATTATTATTTTTTAATTATAAATTTAAATTTTGATTTTACTATTATCTACCTAACTATTAAATAATTTAAAAGGGTATTTTCATCAAAATATTTTGGTGAAGTCGTTTGAGCCTTTTAAGTTTATAATAATAGAGATACATAATATATCACTCTAATATTATTTTTGAGCATTATGTAGAGTGTTATTTTTCTCAATTAGGAGTAGAAGGGTGAAAAATTCGACTTTACTTGGTAGCAAATACGTTTTACATTTGTATATATATTTTGAAGTATGTATTTAATTATAAATTACTTAGAGGAAGATTAGGTATAAAAAAGGAGATCGAGTAGTTTAGACACTTGTATTTATGTATTATTTTTCATATCGTGAATTCGATTACAATTAGTAACACAATTTTCTTTTGTCGTAAAACAAATTTTTTATTTCGATTTTCATGAAAAGAAAATAAGGGTTAGAGTTTAAGTGTGGAGGGTGATTTTACGTTAAGTTCGTCCAAAAAATAAGGTCGATATCCATTGATTTTGTTTATACTCAATAGTTTTAATTTCTTTATAAAGAAAAAAAAAACAAAAGAGAAAACAAAAAATGGGAAAAAGACAGAAAAAAAGGAAAATTAACAAAATACAAACACACATGGAAGGAAAGGAAACGAAAAGTCTCGGACTCTCTCTCGCTGTCACTCTGTCAGCCCTCCGTTTCCACAGTCACTCTGTGTCTGGTTCTTCCCTTCTTCGCGCTGCTCTTTCTCGTTCAGGTCGTTCTTGGGCACTGAATCGTTGTGATTCGAGGTGTTTTTGTTTGAAATTTATGTTTTTGAACAATTGTGTAATTTTGATGACAGTTAAAAGTGGACTTGCTTGTTGCCCTAGATTCTGGGATACTCATGTGATCTGATCTGGGAATTTCTCCAAGATTGTTTCTATTTTGCTGTGTTTTTGGGAGTTAGTAATTACTTGCATTTTTTTTTTTAGTGAATTTAGTTGATTGAATTGGTAATTGTTGCAGAGTGTTGGGGTTTGATTTGGACTGGGAAGGGAGTTTGCATTGGACTGTAGCATTTATACCTTTTAAGCAGTTTGTTTTTAAATAGTGGCGTGTGAGTTGATGGACAAGTGGGGATTGGATGATTATGTGTTGAGGTTGTGATGCTACTTGGGCATAGAATCTGGGTTTCCGGGTAGTCAGAAGGAGGGGAGTTCTTCAGCATTTGCATTATCGGTGAGGTATATTTCTCTGATCTCCATAACCTGGATTTGTTTCATCACTATCCATTTTTCTGCCAATCTTATTGTTGCATAATATTTTTGAATTGGAAGTGGTCTTTAGGGTCATGGATATTTTCTCTTCCACTTTTTATTGGAGAGGGAAGATAGATGACAGAAAGGAGGAGAGCAAAGACTTCTAATAGAACCAAAACTTTGATCTTTATTTCTCTTATCTTTCAGATGCCTTTTTATTTTTCCATCTCTTTCAGTAACTCAGAAAAAAAAGAAAGAAAGGGAAATGGTTACCATTTGTTTTCAAATGAAATATTTCCAAGTATTTCCAGCTTAAGGTCACTCAATTTTAAGGTTGATTCATTCGATGAACAATTTAAAAAGAGTGCAAGGTTGGCTTATTTGCCGTTTGGGTTCCAAAGTCGATATATTGTTTGCTTATTTTGAATTTCAGGTGGCCAAGGAGAAATCTTAAGAAGGCATATAGTGCAAATGTCAAAGTCTCCCTCCCCTGATCCGCGAGAACCCATCTCTTCTTCTTCATCTTGGTCTAGGTTAGCTATGTTCTACTTGCTTGGTCTCTTTTACTATGGTGATTGTCTTCGGGGTTCAGATAATGAGAGTCGCTGATAACTTTTCTTAAGTGCTTCTGAAGTTTTTCACTCCAGTATTTAAAATTAGGATGGAGAAAACAACACGTGATGTCATTTCAGTGGGCTCTTTAAATTTTTTAATTACATAAATTGTTGATTATTCCTTTGCATGACATTAAATTGGGTATATGTTACACCCAGGGATATAAATGAAGCAGCGATGGGTGATGAAGAAGGTACAATGGCAAGAGTTGCTCAATTTGTCGAGCAATTACATGCCAGCATTTCTTCACCGCATGAAAAAGAACTTATTACAACACGTTTGCTAGCTATTTCCAGAGCAAGAAAGGGTGCGAGAGCAATTATTGGTTCGCATTCCCAGGGTGCGAGAGCAATTATTGGTTCGCATTCCCAGGCAATGCCATTGTTTATAAACATTCTCAGGAATGGCACCCCTGTGGCAAAAGTTAATGTAGCTGCAACTTTAAGTGTCCTATGTAAAGATGAAGACTTGCGTCTTAAAGTACTTCTTGGTGGCTGCATCCCCCCATTACTCTCACTTTTGAAGTCTGAATCAATTGAGGCTAGGAAGGCAGCAGCAGAAGCGATATATGAAGTTTCCTCTGGTGGCCTTTCAGATGATCATGTTGGTATGAAAATATTTATTACAGAAGGCGTAGTACCAAGCTTATGGAATCAACTCAATCCCAAGAGCAGTCAGGACAAAGTGGTAGAGGGATTTGTGACAGGGGCTTTGAGAAATCTTTGTGGTGACAAGGATGGATACTGGAGAGCAACACTTGAGGCTGGAGGGGTAGATATAATTGTGGGTCTTTTGTCTTCTGACAATGCTGCTGCCCAGTCCAATGCTGCCTCTCTTTTGGCTCGTCTCATGTTGGCTTTCAGCGATAGCATTCCCAAGGTAATAGATTCTGGAGCTATCAAAGCTTTGCTTCGGCTTGTGGGTCAGAAAAATTACGTTTCTGTCCGTGCTAGTGCTGCTGATGCTTTGGAAGCCCTTTCTTCAAAGTCGACTGGGGCTAAGAAAGCTATTGTGAATGCAGATGGCATTCCAGTTCTCATTGGTGCTATAGTTGCTCCATCTAAAGAGAGCATGCGAGGTGAGTGTGGCCAGGCTCTGCAGGACCATGCAACACAGGCTTTAGCAAATATATGTGGTGGCATGTCTGCTTTAATATTATATCTTGGAGAACTTTCACAGTCACCTCGCCTAGCTGCCCCAGTTGCTGATATTATTGGCGCTCTTGCATACACTCTGATGGTCTTCGAGCATAAATCTGGTGCAGATGAGGAATCTGTTAATGTTACAAAGATAGAGGATATTCTTGTATTGCTGCTAAAGCCTCGTGACGATAAGCTTGTTCAAGAGCGTGTCCTTGAGGCGATGGCTAGTCTGTATGGTAACAACTATCTCTCCAGTTGGCTCAATCATGCGCAAGCAAAGAAGGTACTCATTGGACTCATAACAATGGCTGCTGCTGATGTGCAAGAGTGCCTAATACTTTCTTTGACTAGCTTGTGCTGCAATGATGTTGGAGTCTGGGAGTCCATTGGCAAGAGAGAAGGAATCCAGTTACTTATTTCAATGCTGGGTTTGTCCGGTGAGCAGCATCAAGAATATGCTGTTCAGTTGCTGGCAATCTTAACTGACCAAGTTGATGACAGCAAATGGGCTATTACTGCTGCCGGGGGGATTCCTCCTCTGGTGCAGTTGTTAGAGACAGGATCTCAGAAGGCGAAGGAGAACGCTGCTCATGTGTTGTGGAATTTATGCTGTCACAGCGAAGATATTCGTGCATGTGTTGAAAGGGCGGGAGCCATCCCAGCATTTTTATGGCTTCTAAAAAGTGGTGGCTCAAGGGGACAAGAAGCATCAGCTAAGGCACTTACAAAGCTTGTCCGAACAGCTGATTCTGCCACCATTAATCAGTTATTAGCCTTGCTTCTAGGCGACTCTCCAAGCTCAAAGGCCCATACCATCAGGGTGTTGGGTCATGTACTCATAATGGCATCACATAGGGATCTTGTGCATAAAGGTTCAGCAGCTAATAAGGGGCTGTGGTCTCTTGTGCAGGTTCTCAACTCATCAAATGAAGAAACTCAAGAATATGCTGCATCCGTCCTAGCTGATCTATTCAGCTCAAGACAAGAGATTTGCGACACTCTTGCAACTGATGAGATTGTGCAACCTTGCATGAAGCTTTTGGCCAGCAATACACAAGTTGTTGCAACACAGTCAGCTCGAGCACTTGGTGCTCTTTCCCGTCCTATGAAGACCAAAGCAACAGGCAAGATGTCTTATCTTGCAGAAGGAGATGTCAAGCCGCTCATCAAACTGGCTAAAACTTCTTCCATGGATGCTACTGAAACTGCTGTTGCGGCACTTGCCAATCTTCTCTCTGATCCCCAGATTGCTGTGGAAGCCTTGGCAGAAGATGTGGTTTTAGCTTTGATAAGGGTACTGGGAGATGGAACTCTAGAAGGTAAGAAGAATGCATCCCGTGCCCTTCATCAATTGCTGAAGCATTTTCCATTAGGTGAGGTGTTTTCAGGAAATGCTCAGTGTCATTTTGCTATTCTTGCGGTTGTTGATTCCTTAAATGCATTGGATATGGATGGCAGTGATGCTGCAGATGCTTTAGAAGTAGTAGCACTTTTGGCTAGAACTAAACAGGGTGTGAACTTTACTTACCCTCCTTGGTCTGCCCTTGCTGAAGTTCCATCAAGCTTAGAACTTCTTGTTCGTTGCTTGGCTGAAGGGCCTTCTCCGCTTCAGGATAAAGCAATAGAAATTTTGTCTAGGCTTTGTGGGGAGCAACCAGTTGTGATAGGTGATCTATTGATTGCAAGATCAAGATCCCTTGGTTCATTAGCTAACAGGATAATGAACTCATCCAACCTAGAAATCAGAGTCGGTGGAGCCGCATTAATAATTTGTGCAGCAAAAGATCATAAACAAAAGTCATTGGAAGCACTTGATGCCTCGAGATATTTAGAACCGTTAACATATGCTTTAGTAGACATGATGAAGCGAAATTCTAGCTGCTCCTCTTTAGAAATCAAAGTTAGAACTCCTAGAGATTTTATGGAAAGAACTATATTCCATGAAGGGGATGAGTTTGATGTCCCTGATCCAGCCATTGTCTTGGGAGGTACAATTGCCTTGTGGTTACTTTGCTTAATTGGTTCCTTTCATGCAAAGAGCAAACTGACCATTATGGAAGCCGGTGGTCTTGAGGCTCTCTTTGACAAGATTTCAGGTTACACTTCTAATCCACAGGTATATAGTAAATAGATTTTGACCTCTTTCTCTCTCTCTCTCTCTCTCTCTCTCTCACACACACACACACAGACACACACCCACTCACACCCACTCACACCCACATGAATGCTTACTGTTATATAGGTTGCTCTGATTAGCACTTGTATACCTTTCTTATTCTTCAATATGTTATATCAAGGTACATGGATAATACATAATCTTGAAGAAATAAGTCACTGCTGAGTGTAGTGGATTTTAATAAGTGAGTGACCTCATCTGTTCATCATGGAGATTCCTACACTTATTTTGAGAACCTAAGATTTGTCCGTGCACTATGTACATTCACTAAGGATCTATAATTGAGCCTGATCCATGAAATGCTTTCATACCCTCTGACATCTCCCTTCTCCCTTTTATCATTTAGTACTGTCCTAGTTTAGATACCACTGGCCTTGCAATTATGAAATTGGCTTATAATTTGAATAATTGTGCAAGGCGCTAATTGCATATTTTTTGTATATCAGGGTTGCATCTTGGTTTCTTTACCAGCTTCCTTTAAGGTTTACTTACAGGATACGAACTACAAACTATACAAAGGTCTCAATAATCCTTCAACGACTTATAGTTGCCTTCCCCGAAAATTACGCTACGTTGCTAGGAACCCTTGCTTGCTAAGTAATGCTCATTCAATCTCCTATCGCTGGTCATGTGATTGTAACTTTTGGGGCATGCATAAATTGGGACAGTTTATTCACAACATAGGAGACATCAGACCGAGTGAGGTTGAGGTACTGTAGGCTGCCCACGAGACGTCTGAATAGAGTGGAATCGGCTGGTGGGGAGCCATCCCGAAGCTGCAGGGTAGTTGAGACAGCCAGAGGGGTGGCCACGAGTTTGGCACCATCCATACGGGCCATGGTGAGAAGATAGTGAATATAATTGTGCTGGGATAGGAACAGGCCTGAGGCGGTGGGAAGGACCTTGACACCAAGGAAGTAGTGAAGTGATCCGAGGTCTTTGACAGAGAATCGGGCAGCCAAGGTGTGGATGAATGTGGAGACAAGCGCAGGGTTGGTTCCTGTCACAATGAGATCATCAACATAAACGAGAAAATACAGCACATTAGTACCCTTCTGGAGTATGAAAAGAGAGGCATCAGACTGGGTGTTGACAAAGCCGTGAGAGTGGAGAATGGTGGTTAGTTCCTGATACCAGGCTCGAGGGGCTTGTTTGAGGCCATAGATGGCCTTGTGCAGCTTGCAAACATACGTGGGATGCTGGGGATCAACAAAACTAGCGGGCTGAGCCATGTGAACATCGTCATGGAGAGTGCCTTGGAGGAACGCATTGTTGACATCCAATTGGCCGAGGGGCCAGCCGTGAGTAATTGCCATGTGGAGGACAGTCCGAATGGTGGTAGGTTTGACCAACGGGCTGAATGTGGCAGGGAAGTCCACACTAGGACGCTGGTGGTATCCTTTAGCGACCAACCTGACCTTGTAGCGGTCAACATCACCCGTGGGTGTTCCCTTGATCCTAAACACCCACTTATTACCAACAATGTTTTGGGAAGGGTGAGGAGGCACCAAGTCCCAGGTACCATTCTGAATAAGAGCATTGAGCTCATGGGACATGGCCTGACGCCACTGAGGATCTTTAGGGGCCTGGGACACACAAGTTGGCTCAACTATGGAGGGGAGAGGGAACCGAGTAGTAGTGGTGAGAGCATAGGTGGGAACGGGGGGGATAGTACCTGTTTGGGTGCGGGTGAGCATCGGATGGGTGCGAGTGAGAAGGGGAGGGGGAATGGGGGAATGGGGGAATGGGGGAAGGGGGTCTAGGTGGCCGCCTGGAGTAGGTGCGGAGAGGGGGGGTTTCGTGGGGAGGGGCAAGGCAGCAGGGGCTGGTGCTGGTGGTGCGGGCGGAGAGGAACGGCCAGAAGCAGGAGGGGCGGAGGCGGGCAGCAGTAGGGCCTGAGCCGGGGTAGGTCCAGCCTCAAGAGCGTGCAAGGGCGGTGTGTCGAAGGAGTCCAGTACATGTGATGGAGCAGCAGTGGATGGGACAGAGGATAGAAAGGAGACCGGGGGAAGGGTAGATAGCCAGGAATCAAATGTGGCCGAGGTGATAGTGGGGGTGGAAGGACTGGGATTGTGGCCAGGAAAGGTGGACTCATCAAACTGAACATGACTGGAGATGTACAGGCGGTGAGAGCTGATGTCAAGGCAGTGATAGGCACTTTGTTGAAAAGAGTAGCCAAGGAAGAGACATGGGGTAGACCGGGGGTGCAGTTTGGAGGGTGCGTAAGGGTGAAGCCAGAGGAAGCAGAGGCAGCCAAAGGTGCGAAGACTGGAATAGTTGGGGGGCTGATGAAACAGAGCAGTGTAAGAGGACTGATTGTTGAGGATGGTGGTGGGAAGGCGGTTGATGAGATAGACCGCAACTCGAAAGGCATCAGACCAGTAGGACTGGGGAAGCTTGGCAGTGTGAAGAAGGGTGAGATCGGTTTCAACAATGTGACGGTGCCGCCGTTCAGCGACACCATTGTGCTGAGGGGTGAGAGAGAGAGAGAGAGGGAGAAGGGGGGGGGGGGTTGAGGAAATGGTTGATGCCGTGAGCAGAAAGAAATGGCTTGAGTTTGACGAATTCCCCACCACCATCGGTGTAGAGAGAGGCAATGGGCTGGTTAAAGAATTTTTCAATCTAGGGCTTTGAAATCGATGAAAGTGGAATAAACATCAGATTTTTTGCAAAGGGGATAGAGCCAGGAGTATTTAGTGAAGTGGTCAATGAACAGAACATAATAGGAAAAGCCATCAATGGAGACAGAGGGAGCAGGACCCCAGACATCAGTGTAAATTAATTGAAGGGGCCGAGAGCTATGTAATGAAGAGACACCAAAAGGAAGTTTATGAATTTTATTGCAAAGGCAGGAATTACATAGAGTAGAAGACAAATGTGAGGAAATAGAAACATTGGGCTGACGAAGAACAGTTTGAAGAACTTTAAAGTGGGGATGATCGAGACGGCGATGCCAGAGGGAGGAGGACCACTCGTACACACCGTCCTTACTCGGGCCTTGAAGGAGAACCGCCCCCGTGCTGAGATCTTTCACAAGAAAAGAATGAGGAAAGAATTCAATGGAGGTGTTATTTTGCTGGGTAAATTTAGATATGGAAATAAGATTGCGAGACATAGAGGGAACACAAAGAACATTGTGAAGGGAAAAAGGGGTAGAGGGAGGGGAGGGTAATCGGGAAGAGCCAGTGTGGGTAATACCTAGTCCCTTACCATTCCCAATGAGGATTTCATCAGGGCCGTGATCTTGAGTGGCGTCTGAAAGGTGCTGGATGTTGGAGGCAACATAGTGAAAGGCACCAGAGTCTAAGAGCCAGCTGGGGGAGCCTGCCTGAGTAGCAGAATTGGCCACGGGGGGTGAGGCAGGGGAGTGTTGGAGCTGAGGGCACCGTTTGGCGCTATGTCCCTGGGTTCCACACCATTGACAGAAACCGCGATAGCCACTGCCCTGCTGTTGCGGTCTGCGGTGGTGATCAGAGGAGTTGGAATGGGAACGATAACCATTGGAGCAGGATCCATTAGAAGGCTGAGAGGCAGAGCGATAGCCAGAGGAACCTCGACTGTTCTGGGAGGCAGGGAAGCCACGAGAAGAGTGAGCGGGGTTGGCAGTGATGGGGGGTGGTGGGACCTCACGGCTGGTGGCATCTTCATGCTTAACTAGCATATCGTGGTGATTTTCAAACTTGACAGGAGTGTCACGAGAGCGCACAGCCGCAGCAATTTCGCGGAATTCAAGGCCGACTCTGTTGAGGACGTGAAGGAGGTGATCATCGTTCTTGAGAAGGGCATCAATCACAGCTATTTCTTCAGAAAGGATGTGGACCTCTTGGAGATACTCGGACACAGGTCGTGAGTCACTACGAAGAAGGGTAAGTCGTTCCTTTAGGTTGAGGACGCAGGCCCTGGCAGTGCTCGCAAAAAGGCGAGTGAGGCGGTCCCAGGCTGCGGCAGAGGTTTTGGCGGCAGCAATCAAGGTGATGACCTGCGGGGAGACAGAGGCCAGGATGGCACTGAGGAGGAGCTGATCTTGGCGAACCCAGAAGGTGTGAAGGGCAGGGTTCGACTCGGGAGGGCAGGGGAAGGTGCCGTCAACAAAGCCCATGAGGTCGTAGCCAAGAAGGATGGCGTTGAACTGGGCACGCCATGGGAAGTAGTTTGTGGAGGTGAGCTTCAGGGGAAGCTGGGCCAAGGCGTTGATGGTGATGAGTGCGGAAAGAGGTGGGGCAGTCTCAGGGGAAGGGGGATCGATGATAACAGAGGGGTTGGGTGGGGCGGCCATGGCTGGAGTAGAGAAAAAAAAAACAAGGAACAGAGGGGATCGAAATACTCGTGAGAGCGTTAGTGCTCTGATACCATATAAAGGTATGAATAATACGTGTGGTTTATTGATGCTAACTGAGTATACTGTAGTGTCTATTTATACAAGTGGAAGTAGAGTCCTATCTAGGATAGAACCAGTAGAGTCCTAACTAGGTAAGTGCATATAGAGACGAACTAGGAAGCAATTACAACAGGAAGGAATCAGAGAAGATTCCTAGGACACGGCAGATCACTGAGAGATATCCCTGATCTCTTGTGATCGGCTGGGTTCCTGGATAGGATCCGTAGGACCCTTAATAGTTATAACTCCTGCTTGGCCTATAGCACATTATATCAGCTTCAGATGACACGGTATTAGACTTTTATG